>JARHVA010000579.1:3705000-4032500 GCA_037957365.1 Torreya grandis | reverse complement strand
TTATACATTGGTTTATCTATGTGTATGAATGAATGCTTCATAAGTGAAAAGTGGAATTAAATGTATGTTTTTAAGACACTTATTCACCCCCAGTGGTTATGCTTCCAACATGATAATGGTTTATATTTTGTTGATAAGTTATTTTATATATTTATGATTTATATATAAGGTAAAATAGTACTTCAAATCAAGATGGAGTTCTCTCAAATGATACCTATAGTAAGCTTAGTGAACCTACAGTTAGTCAAGGTGAAGACACAGTCAGTTATCTATTAAATGTTAATGAAAATATTGTGTAAATGAATTAAGTGATGGGTTTAAATAATTTCATAAGATGATAAGATGTTATATATCATATTACATACCTATTAAAGTTATTATATAACTTAAATCCTCTATATGTAAGCTAAGGATAGTAGATATCCACTTACAACCAATGCACACCTATAGTCAGTAAAAGACATGGATGAGGACATTGGGAGGGGTTTAGATGAAATGGTAATGAGTGTGTCATGGATATGAATTTGAATGATTTTTTAGATAATATCAAGTAGTGAAATCCATTTTAATTTGAAATTCTTATGAATATCATACCCGTAGGGGCTAAACTCGGTCAACATACAGTCTAGTGACATTGTCTATTAAGAACCTACACACTCACTCGTAAGAAAAGTGAAGAGAACGTGTTTCTCACTAAAATGATAATGTATAATAGTATTAAAGTAGTGTTATAACCTTATTCAATGCTTCATAAAATTTCATGCAATGGATGAGGAAGAAAACTTAGTTTATAGACCTCTAGGGTCAACAAGCTCAATTTGCACAAAAACTCTTCATGATGAAATTCAATGTTTATGGACCTATTTGAGAGGTAAATTCTTAAATTAAATATTTTTTATTAACTTTAATAGATAATTTAAAACATATTAATATCTTTAATTGATAATAAAATGGGTTTTATGGTCTTAAAACCCAAAATAACCTTTTTCAGCCTTTATGCACAATCATCCCAACTGAGAGGTGGTTTTGTAGGGGTTAAAAATTATTTAAAAAGGTGAATGATTACTTTATTATTATTTAGGTGTTGATAAGAATCCAATTATTTAAATTCATAACATTAATTTGGTCCTTAGGTTTCACATTTGCATGAACAATCAACTAGAATACAAAGAACCTTGTTTTGCTTGAGAAGGAGCTCAAAGAGGTCAAACGTTTATTCAAAACTTTCATGAGAAGATGCATGGGAAATCAATAAAATATAATATGTTATATGATTATCCTTTATAAATATTCTTGGCATTGTTTTTTGGAAAGGACTCATGTGCTTTATGAACCATTATTAAGAACATAAACCTCCTAAACCCCTCCTTAAACCCTACAACTAGCTTGATATAGAAGATATGCTTCTTGATGACTTAGAATATTATTTTTTTACCTAAAAATGTTATTTATTATGTTAATAATTCTCATAATATTCACTTATAGGTATTTTTTCACATGTGCAGGTACATTATAGTACGACACAAGGAGAAATATGTAGTTTTTAGCTTGTTTATGAGGGTATAGGTAGTGGATTAAAAGATAAACCATTTGAAAAAAATTATGGGGACTTAATATAGGCTTAATTATTATAAAAATGGCTATATATTTTCCTAAAAGAGTTACATAACCCCTGCAAGTTTGCCACTAGTTCAACAAGTAAGAGAACTCAATTTTGCAAGCCCAAATATCAATGGTGAAGGACTGAGAGTGCCATAAGGGACTTAATTATAAATGAGTGAGTTTGGTAAGGGATATAAAAGTATCATAAGGTCACATTAAATAATAAACACTTGAAAATTTCTTACAAAACCTCTCAAACAACACCTCAAGCATGCAAAAATATATAGGCTTGTAAATGCCCATTTCATGGTTTGCCCATCTACACAATGTTACATAACTTGAAATTTGTAATGAAGGATGTTATTATGCCATGTAAATTTAATAAAACACTTTTTTCCAATTTCAAACGTGTGGGTGGTCATTTGGGCCAAATTTCTCTTTGAAGGCATAGGAGGCCTAATTAGGCCTAATTAGAGAGAAGAATGATAGAAAAGAGATACTTCCACTTGGATTTGGATGATTAAATTTTGTATTAATATGTAAGATGATAGAGGGTACTCAAAAAATTTCTCCTATTTCCATTTTTATTCATAAATTATTCTAAAGAATGAGATTTAGTAGTTTTTATGGTTACAAGGAATGAGTGAAAAAACAAGAAAAATGAACAAAATGTCATTTTATAGAGCATTTTATGGCTCCAATTACCTTGTTTCACATCTATATTTATTTTTATAATCCATTCATGGAGGTATTTTTCATAATTCAAATTGAAACCCAATTTTCTCTCCTAAACCTATTTGCCTTAGGAATCAAGTGATTAAAGCACTAAATTAATGCATAGAAGTTATTCTAGATATTTTATTGATGTTGATCTCTCCCTCATATGTAAAATAAAGTATGAGGAAGTAAATTTCATTTGGAATAAGGATTCAAATGTTTAAAAAGTCTCTAAGATACCCAACAAGACCCTTCTTCCTTCCAATGTCTAATCAAAGAGGACAAAGTCAAAGCAATTGAATAAGTCTTCTAACAGCCCAAGAAAGATGGAGAGACATCATAAATCATTGGATAAGTTTTAAATGGATAGAGTAATTAATATTTGACTAAGCCTTTAAGGCCTGTTTTCAATGAGGTGATTCCTTCACCAAGAATATAGGTATATGTAAGCAAAGATCTAGGAGATTGTATGGGTCAAAGACCATAAATGAATGTTTATGACTCCTACCTTCAAAGAAAGTCTCCCTCAACCTATATGTCAATTTTTTGAAATGATAAAAGAGATAATCAAGGAAGTGTTATGTTGGAGTTGGATAAGGGCCTAGTGGATGTCACATTTCCTAGTTTTTAGGCTTTTACTTTATCTCTCTCTTTCCTTTCTCATTTTCTCTATATATACATCTATTTTTGGCATTTGAAAAAAATACTTAACCTAATTTATGGAAATTCCATGCTTATGAAAACACTTTTACTTGCGTCTTTATAATTAATAAGACTAAATTCATACCTCTTCAATACTTTTAACTAGTGTATATTCATGTTTAGTTGATGAATGACAGTGATAGTTTATGCTTCCGTTCATTTTTTCATTTCCTCTTTACCTTCTTGTAAGTGTTAGTTCATCCTTATACTTTACATAGTGTGCTTAAACAATCTTGTATGGAAAGTGTAAGCCTTCCTCTAGTGTAAGATTTCTTCAGTGTCTTTGATAGATATATTGATTAGTTGCCTTAGATCATGCATCAATCCAAGCCTCTATGTAAAATATTGATGTTTGGAGAATTTAATTTCTAGAAGTACAATCAATTCCATGTCTTTATTTAGTCTTATTAGTGCATAATATATAAGTGAATGATGTATTTTAGTGTATCACCTTAGTTAGATAGGTTTCCTTTTGATTTATCTTCTTCTCTTTTCCCTTAAAGGTTGGTATTATAGAGTAGAGATCCTAATTGATACATCAAGGGGAGATAGCCATTAAAATATATAATTTCAATCCATCGATTAGGCTATCCACAACCTAGGATTGTCTCCATGTTAATTCAAACTATGAAGGCCTAAATCTACCTTCACAATGGTACAAGTCTAGTAGATAACAATTTTGGACATTCCCAATGATACCAAATCCCAAATAAATGCAAAATATAAATGGCATCTTCAATTTCTATCAACTAGTTCAAATAGCTAAGACACTGGTTCAAGTAAGTTTTGTTTTTATTTCACTATCTTCATGAAGTTTTATGGCTATGTATGAGGATAATTCTTATGATATACCTCATTATCATTCCTATAAAAAATTATACTAGCCTTGTCATGATCCATATGAGCCTTGTTATGAGCCTAATCAACCTTAACAAGATTATTATCAATCCTATGATCAGTCTTGTCAAGATTATGATTGTTATTGACTTTATACTGATCCTTATCAACCTCACTATGATGTCAATTATGTATCTTATAAGTCTTATCAAGACTTGAAGTAGTCATACTCACCTCTTCCTACTCCATTTCTAATTCAAAATCATGTTTCCCCTATGATATCCTTGTTGGAATTCAAGATAATTATGCTAAAGTCTGAAGGGGTGATGAGAGTATGGTATGGATATTTAGGTGTGATACCTTTTCACCTCATAGAAAATATGATGAAGATAGTACATATGTTGACAGATAGGTGGGAAAAAATTATAGAGGAAAATCAATATGTTATTACTTATGAAATGAAAACCATGATCTAATGGTGGATATACCTGTTAGTGAGGTGGGAGAATCAAGATATCCAACCCCAAAAAGCTTAGCCATCTCTTCCTACCCCTATTCAAACTTATTTTGTTCAAAATTTCCTTCTAGATATACCTACCCTTCCTCAATAAAACAATCTCATTTCATCATGGAGGCCTTCTTGATTTATTACTCCTGATTACACTATGTCAACTCTTATATATGAATCTTCACCCATCACTCTTTACAAACACTCTTTTTTACCATATCATATGTATTGTGCTCCTTGTATTTATGAAGTCATTGTCCATTCTTATATATAGACTCTAAAAGATTCAATTCAACCTCCAAGTGAACCTACTACTTTCAAATTCTTACCTTAGAACCAAGTAGTTAAGTATTGGGATAAATAAAAGGAAGACAACCAAGATTCAGAGTTTGAGCCCAAAGAATAAATTGATCCTATATTTGTTTCCTCATGGAATTCAATTTAAAAAAAACATCTAAAATAATGAATAAGTGATTATTGAAGAGGCTAAAATTCAAGTTACATCTAAAACTGATAAATGAAAATCATGAGGGTGAGGAATAAAACCAAGTATCCATAACTCAAATTAGCTTAATCTCTCTCCAAGCATTCCTACAAGGGTCCACCACCCTAAATAGCCTAGGTTTCAATTTTACTCCATTAGTTCCCAATAAAACTCATGAGTATATCCATTACCTTCCCACCATATCTCTTTTTGAACAAGATCCTATTCTATGTAGGATAGAAGAAGAAGTTGTAGATGCAACTGAGTTTTAAGGAGAGTGTGATGAGGATGTTTTATGTGTCCATGAAGATGAAAGTTTCATTGGTACTCCTATTAGTGAGAGCAAATGTAATTTAATATTCAAATAAGATGGAGAAGTTGGAGAAGAAGGTAAATGATATTTTGACTTGTTTCAAGAGATCCCTTTTGGTGTGATTTAATACCATGGCAGAGAAGTCATACATTATCAAGAGGATTTGTTCTTAGAACCTCTTGATGAGTTTGAAGAGATTATTAAAGTATAAATTTAGCTAAATTACACTCATAGTGCTTCAAGTGTGCAAGAGAAATTTGGTCTTGATGTGGAATATTCTCAAAGCCACCAAGATAAAGTCATAACTGTATTTGACATGGTTTCAAAGAAGAATTAAGTTTACCTTGAGAAGGTTGATTCCCAATCACATCATGATTGTAAATTTGACATTATTGAAAAACATGTAGCTCCATTTGATAAATATGAATATTTAATTTAAGCTAATCTCATCCAATTTGATCAAATTGAGGAACTAAAAGATGATTGGTATCTATATATTGAGTCTATACAAGAGATTGAAGGCTTGTATAAGGATACATCTCTTATTGAGTGTGATTATGAGGAGTAAGATCAAGACATGATTATTGTAGACCCTAATGTATCTTGGGTTGACTGTTAAAATCTCCTTCAAGATCTTGATGAACTTTTAAAAGATGATAAGATGAATGAGGTCACTCAAGATTCCATAAAAAATCAAGGATAATGCCTAGATGAAGTATCTTTTTATGAGGTTGTAGCTATAAAATAATATGATAAATATATTGAAGTAAAAGGTCTTTATTAGTGACTAGTTTGATGTTGATGATTCACTTAAAATTTTGTCGATGATATTGACAACCATAAAGTAGCTAAGCTTAATGAAGCAAAAGTACAAGAAGCATCTTGTTTAGTATCTTTGTTCATCATGTGAAGGAAGTGATCCAAAAAACTTTCATTTTGATCTTGGAGGAGGATTCTTTGTAGGTTAGTTTTATTTATATTATATTTCCTCCAAGTGTTTTCCTAGCACATTAGTTGATTATGTTTTGTTCTAAATAAGTTATTTTGCTTGCACATTTGTCTTGTTAGTCAGTTTCCCTTATTTTGTATATTTTATTTCCTTGTTTTGGAGGAGAAAATTTGTTTTGTTTCAATTTAAGAGTCTAGTATTAATTTATCATATTTGTTATTATTCATTTCAAAATGTAAGAGTGATCTTATGATTCTAAAAGAGATGTCAATGGTCTGGTTCATAACCACAGCATGCATGCTTCCCAATTGAATCATGAAGATGTTGATAATTTTGAACTCATAAGTAAAATTATCACCCCTACAACTTGAAAATTTTCTTGTCATGTTGTTTGATCTATTGGATGTTATTTTTTCCTTGTTATGTGTTTTAAATGGTCATCTCAAACTTTTATTAATAGAGTTTAAGGTAGATTTGATGAGTTTATGGTTTTAATCACCATGACCATGTACTTGTTTAGCTACCTCTTGACCTATTTTAGGTTATTTCAAGTGATGAAAAGATTACAAAACATCATAATAGGCCTCATGGTTTTTGTAATAATCATGACATACTTTATGATTGATCAAACTGGTTGGTGATATGCTTGGCTAACTTTATGACCTAGTTGATTGCATTTTAGGTCACTTTGTGGATTCTAGAGTAGCTTTTTCATGTTAATAATAGTTTGGTATTATATAAAGGAAATTTTGTAATTTTTTAGGAATAAAAAGGTATAATTGATACTTTTTTTAGTATTTTTATCAAGTTTCTCAAGTAATTTTGGTAGTTTTAGTGCCAAAAAGGCCTATTTTGAGGCTATCTATACAGTTCTTAAAGATACAATTGATCTTTAATAATTTTAGGAAATTATTTATTAATTAAAAATTTAAATCCATAATTTTAAATGATTTTTAGGTTTTAAAATTAAAAAACCTACTTATCCCTCATATCGACCTCCTTAGTAGCTATAGGAAGTCCATCAATTTTTTCTCAGTAAAGGAAGGAGAGAGAGATTCAAGTATAAATATCTGGGGAAGTGATAGGGAGGATAATTAAATTAAATTTAGTGTCATTTTTTTTCATATTAATCCCTAAATATTTATTAATAATCACTAAGAGTGTAACGGGTTCACTATGTCTTAGTCATCCAGATAGGGTCTAGGTTTGTCTCTATTTCTTAACTTTAGGGATCAATGGAGAAAATGGTTTTATGGGGATTATTTTAGGGTAAAATAGGACATTTTTCATGGTGTAATAATCATGTACTTTGTCTTTATAATGAGTCTTTTGACAAGAAACTAATTTTTTGTCTTAAACTTGAGATTTGGTAGTTTTCAAGCATGTTTTATATATAAACTAAGTGTATTCATTTTAAAGAGTTTTAAAGCTCATGTTTCAAGTAAAATACAAATATTTTATCCAATATAAATTTTCTTGTGATTTCATATTTATGAGGGTCTTCCTTGAGGTATCATGAGTGAGATATGGCCTTTCATAATGAATAGTTGTAGGTCCAATGAGTTTCTAATGTATAAGAGCATATCAGTGAGGTCAAAATGATATTTAGGAGTTTATATTTATTTATTTAAAAAAATATATAAATTATTAATTCACCTTATAAATATAATCTATATGACATCTTAAGACTATGCTCTCTCAAAGCTCGAAATCTCTCTTGTAGGCTTAATGAGCAAGCTAGGACATAATGGCAAATGATAAGAGCTATGAGGAGTCAACAAGAAATAGAGGTTTTTTTTTGAGATCATGATGTTTTATATTTATCATAAATTATTTAATATTATCAATGATAATATGAGAGCAAAGGATCTCTTTGGAGCCTCAAATGCCTAAATGGCATAGTCAAGGTTGTGTATGACTATGTTATCAACTTTAGAAACCTTTAAAAGTTTGTGGGCCTCTCAAAAATATGTTTATGAGGTGTTAGATTAAATTTTATGGTGTTATAATTTTATTTAATATATTATAGTGCTCATAAGGTCTCCAAGGTACATTAAGTTCATAAAGGAAAGCCTCTCAAAACATTATTTAGCAGAAACTAAGGTAAGTTAGAAGTTTTTAAGGTAATGGTTATGTTTTGGTTTCCATGCTTAACTAGTTCCTTGAATAATTATTATAGCGGATGAAAGATAAGTGGATTCTTGGGTCATGTTTTTCATTTTACCAAGTATGTCATATGCTCTTCCTTTGTCTATACAAGCTCCAAATATGCACCTACTACAGTCCTCTATTTTAAGACTATATTTTTCAAGAAAACATAATAAATATAAGATTCATTGAGGTGATGTATTCATTATGAGTTATAAAATTATATTTTAATAAAATGAATATATAGTGCATAAGTTAAGTGGTTTGACTAATTTATACTTATATCCCATATAATGAGAATCTAAAACCATGGTCTAATAGCACAATCAATAAGTTTATTATGCAAGATGAACTTTTGAAGGTCAAGAACATATTAAGATGGATGAGTTGGTAAAAGAGTGACTTTATTATTAAAATAATTAATTTATTTCATATAACAAAAATATTTTAACAAGTCAAACAAGCAAAATGGACACCTTCAACCAAGCTCCTACAATCAGCTAGATGGCTTGTGTGTGATCATGTGAAGACATGAATAGATAAGAACAAGAAGATGAGGTGTCACACTTTCAAAAGTGTCATGAGGTGACAAGGTTTTTGTATACATATTAAATGTCCTAATGTTATTCACATTATTCCCTCAGTTTGTCCAAACTCCAAAATAGATAACTACAACCAACTAACTAGGCCTAACTGAGTTCCATGGACAATTGGATGCCAATAGTGCAATGATAATGGTTGAGAGTTTGTTGATAAAATATGTTTTATATTTAGGAGTTATATATAATGCCAAAGAGTCTTTAAAATCAAGATGGATTTATCTGAAATGATACGTATAGTTAGCTTAGTGAACCTATAGTTAGTCAAACTGAATACATAGTCAATTGTTTATTAAATGTTAATGAGAAGCTTGTGTAAAGGAAGGTGGTGATGGGTTTTGATAATTTAATAATATGATAATATGTTTTAGATAATATAAAATACCTATTAAATATATTATAGAACCTAAATCATCTATATCTAATCCAAGGATAGTATATATCCACTTCCAACCAATACACACCTACAGTTAGTCAAAGACATTGATGAAGATGTTAGCAATAGTTTAGATGAAATGGTAATGAGTGTGTCATGGAGATGAATTTTAAGGAATTATAATATAAGAGTAAGTATTTAAATACATTTTAATTTTAAATTCCTATGGAGATCATATCATAGGGGTAAAACTCAGTCAACATACCTAGTTTAATGACACAGTCTATTAAGAACATACAAACTCACTCATAATCAAAGTGAAGAGAACATGTTTATCAATGAAAGGATAATTTATAAATTTAATAAAGGATTTTGATAACCTTATTTAATTAATTATCAATTTCATATATAGTGGAGGAGGAAGAAAACTTAGTTTATATACCTTTAGGGTTAACAAGCTCAATTTGTACAAAAACCCTCCATGATGAAATTTAGTGTTATGGACCTATTTAAGAGGTTAATTATTATATTAGATCATGTTGATTAAATTTAATATATAATTTAAGATATGTTCAAATATTTATTTGATGATAAAATGGGTTTTGAGGTCTTAAGACCCAAAATAACCTTCCTCGGCCTTTATGCATAGTCATCCCAACTAAGAGGTAGTTATATAGGGGTTAGATCTTGTTGTAAAAGGGAAATGATGAGTTTATGTTTCTTAAGTTATTTATTATATTAACATTATTAAAATTAATGACATTGTTTTGGTCCTTAGGTTTCAAAGTTGCGTGAATAATTAGCTAGAATACTAATAACCTTGTTTTTCTTAAGGAGGTTAAAGAGGTTAGATGCTTGCTCAGAGATTTTATGAGAATATGCATGGGAAATCAATCTCATAAAATATGTTATATGGGTACCAATACCATAAATTATTGGATTTGGGTTTTGGAAAGGACCCCTGTCCTTTATGAACCATTGTTAAGAACATAAACCCCCTAAAACCATCCTTAAACCCTACAACTAACCCAATGTAGAAGATATTCTCATTGATGCATTAAAATTATATTTTTTTAAATAAAAATGGTAATTATGATTTTAAAAGACTCTCCTAAGCTTCAATTACATGTATTTTTTCACATGTGTGGGTACAATACCATACGATACAAGGTAAAATAAGTATCTTTTGGATTTCTTATGGGGGTATAGGTAGTGTAGTAATCTATAAACCATTTGTAGAGACTTATGACAACTTAATAGATATTTCATGATCATAAAAAGGGTTATATATGTTCTTAAAATAGTTACACATCCTTTGTAAGTTGGCCACGAGCTCAATAGGTAAGAGAACTCAATTTTGCAACCCTAAATATTAATGGTAAAGGATTGAGAGTGCCATAAAGGAATTAATTATCAAGGATTGAGTTTTTAAATGGTTTTAAGAGTATAATAATGTCACATTCAAGAATAAAAACCTATATCTTTCTTACAAAACCTCTCAAACAACACCTCAAGCATGTAAAAACATATAGGCTTGCAAATGGCCACTTCATGGTTTTCCCATCTATACAACATTATATAACTTAAAATTTGTCATGGAGGATGGTCTTAGGAAAGGTAAGGTTAATAAAACACTTTTGGATAGTTTCACATGTGTGGGTGGTCATTTGGGCCAAATTTCTCTTTCTAATCCTAAGAGGCCTAATTAGAAATAAATGATATAAAAGAGATACTTCCACTTGTACTTAGATCATTAATATTTTTATGAAGATGTAATTGGATAGAGGGTACTAAAAAATGTGCTCATCTTGACAAGGTGATCTATACATTATTATGGATAAGTATCTTTACCAATTTTTAGGGCTACAAGGAATGAGTGAAAAAGCAATCAAAATGAACAAAATGTCATCTTCTAGAGAGTTTAATGGATCTAATTAAATTATTTAAGTTTTGGATTGATGTGTAGAATCCATCCATGGAGGAATTTTTTCTTATTCAAAGTTAAAAACTATGTTCTCTCTTTTATGCCTCTTTGCTTAAGGAGTCAAGTGATTAAAGCACCAAATTGATGCATAAAAGTTATTCCAGAGACTTTATTGATGTTTCTCTCTCCCTCTTACACCAAATAAATTATGAGGAATTAAATTTCAGATGTAATAAGGATTAAACTCTTGAAAAGGTCTCTAGGAATCCTAACAAGACCCTCCTTCCTTCCAACTCCTAGTCAAAGTGGATAAAGTCAAAGTAATTGAAGAAGTCTTCTAACAACCCAAGAAAGATGAAGATACCTAATAAATCATTGGAGAAAGTTTCAATGGAGAGAGTAATGAAGTCTTGAATAATTATTTAAGGCCTACTTTCAAGTGGATGAAAGATAATTGGTCTCATTCAGTATTATTGGATAATGTTTTCCATATTACCAATCATGTCATATGTTTTTCTTCTATCCATACAAGCTCCATATATACACCTATAATAGTCCTATATTTTAAGACTATATTTTCCAAGAAAACATCATAAATATAAGATTCATTTAGGTAATGTTTCCATTAGGATTTATAAAATGATATCATGCTCTAAATGTCATCCAGAGATAAGGTAAGTGGGTTGACTATTGTAGACCTACAATCCATACAAATGAACATCTACAGCCATGGTCTAATGACATTGTCAATAAGTGTACTATGCAAGATGAACTTGTGAAGGTCAAGAACTTGATAATATGGATGAGTTGGTACAACAGTGACTTTATTAGTACAATAATGATTTTATACCATATAATAAAAGGAGGTTAACAAGTCAAATAAGGAAAATGACCACCTATAGCCATGTTCTTATAGTTAGCTAGATGGCTTGTGTGTGATCATGTGAAGACATGGATAGACAAGAATAAGAATATGATGTGTCAAAATTTAAAAAGTTTCATGAGGTGAAAATTTTTGTATATACCTATTCAATTTCATAGGGTTATTCACCTTCTTCCATCAAGCTTTACTAACTCTAAAATAAATACCTATATCCAGCTAATTAGGCCTAATTGAGTTTCATGGACAATTGGATGCCAAGAGTGAAATGATAATGGTTTAGAGTTTGTTAATAATTTATGTTTTATATTTATGAGTTATATATAAGGTCAAATATTCTTTCGAAATGAGATGTATTTCTCTTAAAGGTTACCTAAAGTTAACTTAGTGAACCTATAGTTAGTCAAGGTGAAGAAATTATCAGTTGTATGTTAAATGTTAATGAGAAGCTTGTGTAAAGGAAGAAAGTGAGGGGTTTGAATAATTTCATAAGATGATAATAGGTTTTATATCATATCATAGACCTATTCAAGGTATTATATCACTTAAATCCTCTATATGTAAGCCAAAGATAGTAGATATCCACCTACAACTAATACACACTTGTAGTCAGTCAAAGATATGGATGAGGATGTTGGCATGGGTTCAAATGAAATGGTAATGAGTGTGTAATGGAGATGAATTTGAATGATTATTAATATAAGAGTAAGGATTGAAATCCATTTTCATTTGAAATTCCTTTGAAGATCATTTCTACAGGGGTTAAACTCAATTAACATACACAATCTCATGACATAGTCTTTTAACAACCTACATGCTCACTCATAAGTAGAGTGAAGAGAACATGTTTATCATTGAAAGGAGAATGTATAAAAATATTAAATGAGTGTGATAAACTTATTTAAGTATTCATCAAGTTTTCATGTAATGGAGGAGGAATAAAATTCAGTCTATAGACCTCTAGGGTCAACAAACTCAATTTGTACAAAAACCCTCCATGATGAAATTTAATGTTTATGGACCTATTTGAGAGGTTAATGATTAAATTAAATAGTTTAGAGTCACTTTAATATATAATTTAATACATATTCATAGTTTTATTTGATGATAAAATGGGTTTTGAGGTCTTAAGACCCAAAATATCCTTTTTTGACCTTTATAAATAGTCATCCCAATTGATAAGAAATTTTGTAGGGGTTAGGTCTTGTTGTATAAGGTGAATTGTGAATTGAGGATTATTAAGGTATTTTTGGGAGTCCCATCATACAAATTCATGACATTGGTTTGGTCCTTAGGTTTCATAGTTTTATGAATAATCAACTAGAATACAAAGAACCCTATTTTACTTGAGAAGGGGCTCGAAGAGGTTAGATGTTTGCTCAAAAATTTCATGAGAAAATTCATGAGAAATAAAGACAATAGGAGATGTTATATGGGTAACCTTGCAAAAAATTCTTGGCATTGGTTTTTTCAAAGGGCCCATGTGCTTTATGAACCATTGTTAAGCACATAAACCCCTAAAACCCTCATTAAACCCTACAACTAACCCAATGTAGAAGATATGATTCTTGATGCCTTAAAATTATTTTTTTACATCCAAATGGTCTTGATGATGTTCAAAACTATCCTGAGCTTCACTTACTAGTATCTATTCACATGTATACATATTATATGTATAAGGTAAAATATGTAGTTTTTAGCTTGTTTATAAGGGTATAGGTAGTGTATTAATATATACACCACTTATATATACTTATTGGGACTTAATATATGTTTCATTATCATAAAAATGGTTATATATATTCCTCAAATATTTACTCAACCCTTACAAGTTGGCCACTAGCTCAATAGGTAAGATAACTTAGTTTTACAAGCCCAAAAATCATTGGTGAAGGCTTGAGAGTAACATAAGGGACTTAGTTATCAAGGATTGAGTTTTTTAGGGTTATAAAAGTCTCATAAGTTCATTTTTAAGCATAAAAAAATTAAATTTTCTTACAAAACCTCTCGAACAACACCTCAAGCATGCAAAAACATATAGGCTTAAAAATGGCCATTTCATGGTTTGCCCATCTACATGATGTTAAAAAAATTTAAATTTGGCATGGAGGATGGTCTTAGAATAGGTAAAATGAATCAAACACTTTTGGATAGTTTCACATGTGTGGGTGGTCATTTGGGCCAAATCTCTCTTTCTAGGCCTAGGAGGTCTAATTAAGACTAATTAGAGATAGAAATGATAGAAAAGAGATACTTGGACTTGGATTTGGCTCATGAAATTTTGTATGAATATATAATGGGATAGAGGGTACTCAAACATTGACTTAGTATGACAAGGTTATTAGTACATTATTTTGGACAAGGAACTTTACCAGTTATTAGGGCTATAAGGAATGATTGAAAAAGTAAACAAAATGAAAAAAATGTCATTTGATAGAAATTTTTATGGATATAATTTCCTTTTTTAGGTCTATATTTATGTTTCTATTGAGGTATTTTTCATTATTCAAAGTGAAACCCAATTTTTTCTCTCCTACACATCTTTGCCTAAGAAGGAGTCAAGTGATTAAAGTGCCAAATTGCTGCATAGAAGTTATTTTAAATACTTTTGTTTCTATGCTATATTCACTTTCTACATTCAAAGAGAGAAATAAGAAACTAAGAGAAATGGTCTAAGGCTTGTGTGTTACCTGGATGAAGTCATGCGCATCGTTATCCAGATGTCATGAGAACTCCTCTTTGGTTGTGGAGGATGACACCTGCAAAAGAAAGAGACTAAGACAAAGAAGGCGTTAGATGAGGAGAGGGTGGGTTGCCAAGTAAAAGCTTGATCCCAGAAGCAAAAGCTTGAGGGATATCAACCCACTGATTGATAAAAGTAATGTCTGATAAAAGGCAGAATGATAAAAGACTACAATGATTAAAGACTAAAAAGGAAATGGAAGCAAATGCTTACCTGAATGTTGTTATTGGCCTAGTCATAGTCGCTGACATCAGTGGTCCTACCGGCATCGGTTGTTAAGGTATGTCGATGTTGGTTAGTCTGCTGACATTGGTGGAGGCATGGTCTCTACGGCCAGTGTCAGTAGGGGTAGTAGTCTGTGGACGAGCTCTGGTCAGGTTTTTGGTCTGTGGACAGGTCTAAGATGGAGTTTGGGCCTTGTTTTCATGCTATTTGGATGGTCTGAGAGAGTCTAGTTTTGGTTAATGGTCTATGTAGAGGTTTGGGCAGAGTTGCAGGGATAATGGATAGAGTGTATGGTCAGGTAGAAGATAGAGGCAATAGGGAGACAGAGAAATAAGGATTCAGGTCTGGTTTGGTTAACAGTCTGGTCTAGGGGGATATTACTTGAAAGCAATAACTGAAAACATAATGAAAACACAGAAAATATACATACCTGTGCCTTGTTGAAGGAGTGCTACTGATACCTGTACCTATTGTTGATGTAGCCTGTGTGGAGGACCTGTTGCTAGTGTAGAAGACTAATGCTATTATTGGTGTAAAAGCCCTGTGAGAGAGAGAGAGAGAGTGAGAGGTTTGGTTTGAAGATTGGCTGATTGATTGGCAGAGTGGTAGATGGTTGAAGTGGATGCAAAGATTGAAAAATGGGATGCAGAGAGTGAAGATCCACACTCTGGAGGTGGAATGCAGTCTTGAAGGCTGCCGATGCTAGCATAACTGCTGACGTCAGCCAAATACTGACTGACATCGGTGGCAGCAGAATGGTGATAGAGGCTAAAATTAGCCTCTGTCTATTCTTGCACACTACCGAGTTAAAGGGCCGTGGGAAAACGGTCGAGAGGGGTCTAAATGGATGAGAGGATATTGGAAGAGAATGAAGTGGGGGTCATAAATGGGTCATAGGGTTGTGTGAGGCATCCAAGGGTAGGCATCCTAGGAGAGGTGTGAGGTGGCATGGGTGAGGTGTCATGGGGAGAGAGAAAAGGGATTTTATTAATTTTAAAAAACTAATTATTTTAAATTAATAAGTGTGTAGGGGGTTAGGAGTGGTTAAGTGAAATGGGACGAAGGGGACCAAGGGGGAGAGGATGAGAAGGATGACCAGGGGAGTAGGCACGATTTTGGTGTCTACATTTGCCCCTTTTTGTCTTGTTGGTTGTTTTGGATGAACTACAAAACAAAAATAGGAGTTGATTGCCCCAGGTGTAGGATGAGATTGATTTTGTCTTGTTGGTTGTTCAAGGGAACTACAAGACAAAAACAGGAGGGTTGGTTGCCCCGATTATGGATGAGGTATTCCCCCTCAAAGCAAGAGTCGAGGGAAGGAAACTTAGAATCAGGTGCTGATTTGATAGAGAGTGGATGAAGATGGAGTGTGAATGCTACAAAAGTCATGATTGCACGTATACCACTTCACGAGATGGTCAGGTCAAATTGTCACAGGTCGAGGGTCGAGGAGTGCCAAAATTGAAGTAACCGGGCCCCAGCATTAGTCATAGCTGATCGGGTTATTCAATCTAAGCTGAAGCTCCAATGGTCATCATGTTTTAGGTATCTTGGGCTCAGGAAGTGCTCCCAAAAACACAAAAATGTCACAAGTAGTGGGGATCAACTGGCTTGCGATCCTATACTTGTGAGGGTCAAAAATAGTCTGCGCACAATTTTGATAACCATTCATGAGGTAGCATACATGCAAAAACAACCAAGGTGAAGTCATCTTGGAATTGGTCAAGGTCAGAGGAGATAGGCATGATCTCCAAAGTGGTTGGTCGAGACGAGGCTGAGATAGATAACTGGTCGAATAGATGGGCAGACAAAAGAATGTGGCCGAGCTAACCTCAGAACACTGAGTGCTGCCTACATAGCCCCTCTTGCAGGGCCTCAGGCCAATGTAGTTCTCCCTAAAAGGGAGGAAGGGTCAAAGGTAATGGATTGGTCTTGGTCGAGGGCAAGGCATGGATTGGTTTTGGACGAGGTCAAGTCATGGTCAAAGAAAAGAAGGTTTGTCCATCAGAGAGACGAACAAATGGAGGTGGTCGAGCTAACCCCAGAAGACATCGTGTCATCTGAGTGCTACCTATATAGCCCTAGTCTTAGGGCCTCAGACCAATGTAGTTCAGACAAAGAGGCAAAATTGGTCGATGATTGGTTTGGTCATGTGATGAAATGATGAGGAGAAAAAGATGTTACAGCCTTTTCCAAATGGTGTATTCTGTAACATTGGTCGAGGGTCTTTCATCCCTAGCAATTGTCTATAGTCATGATGGATGTATGCTAAAAATGAATTGAGGTCTATTTATGCTTCAACAAGTATTGGCTTATGCTTAACATAAATTGTGTCAGGTCGATAGTTTCTATGTGTGTTGGTTTCCATAGAAACTAATGTGAAATGGACTATGATGATGTGACAGGTCTGAAAATGTTTGGGTTGGCTTGGTTGGATAGAAAAAGGTTTGGTTGAATGTGACCAAAGTGTGAAAGAAAGTGAAAGGCATATTGCTCTTTCATTGACAAGGACCAGAATGATAGCATAGATAGGGGTTGTTAGAACAAAAGCCCCATTTATGCATCACGTCGTGGACCAGGTTGTGCTAGAGAAGTAATCGAATCACTTGACGTTAAGTGAGCTCAAAGTCCCTTGAGTATGTTGGGGTGATAAGTAAGATTATGTGACATGAGAGGATGGGGTAACCCTTTTTGGTGGTAGGAATAACCTTGCCCCTTTTATAGGTGACCCAAGAACGACTATAGGCATGTCCATGACTTTATAACTTGTTAGTCATTTTTTTTTGGGGGACTGATTGATGCAGGAAGTCCACATAGAGATGTTCTTTTGCTTGGTGGTCATATATGTGAAGCTGATTGATGCGGGAAGCTTTAGAAAGAGTGTTATCTGTAGCAATATTTAGTCATAGCCATCCTTCGAGGGAGTGGTCTATATTTTTCTTTGTATGCTTTTGATGTGATGTTGGCCTAGCTATCCTTCAAGGGAGCAATCTAGTAATACAACAACTATGTAGCTATCCTTCGAGGGAGCAGTCTACATTTAGAGTTTATGACTTTTGATATGATAGGTATCCCATTTTTTGACATGTTTTGTTGACTAAAGTTTTTAGCCATAGACGAGCCTCTAGAAGTTTAAGGGTTCCCTTTTATTAAGACAAGGCATTCATGCTTGACAAAAAGGGTTGACGAATATGTTGGGGAAATAGGGTTGAAAGGAATGGGGATGACAATGATGGGGATTGCTCAAGGGATGAGCTCAAGTTAAATGTCAAGTGATTGAGTACTCGAATAATAGTAGAATAGTCAAAGATGCAAGGCATAAAAAGGGGCTCATGTTCTAATAAGTCCCTAGGCCATGCTTGTGCGTTATGATAAGGTCTGAGTCAATTAGGAGCGGACTTGCCCCATTTGCCTCATCAAGGTTGGTCACGTGTTGATTGATGTTGATTGGTTGATGATTAGGAGGTTGGGTTGAATTTTTGGTCGAAGATTGATCGAGGTCATGATTGATGATTGGTTAGTGTCTGGTCGATGGTCTAGTCAATGTCATGGTCAATGTCTGGTCATGGTCAATGTTTGGGTGAATGTCTGGTCAATGTCTTGGTCAAGGTTTGGTTGAGGTCTTGGTCAATGTCATGATCGAGGTCTGGTTGAGGTCTGGATTGATGATTGGTCGATGTTTGGTTGATGTTTGTTGATATTTGGTCAATGGGTGGGTTGAAATTGGTATTAGGTCGATGATTGGTCAAATTTGGTCGAGACTGGTTGAAGCTTGGTTGATTGATTGGGTGAAAAGGTTGGTTGATTGATTCAGTTGAGACTGGTCGAGGCTGGGTTGAATATGTAGTCGAGTTTTGGGATTAAAAGAGTGATTGATATTTGGTGGAGAATGGGTTGAAAGGTTGGTTGAGGCTTGGATGAACGTTGAATTCCCCCAGCGGGTAAGGAGAATGTTTGACAAATTAGTCAAGGTCAGATAAGGCTTGGTGGTCAGATTGACTGTGTTGATGTTGAATAAGGGGGTTAAAGGTAGCAAAGGGACCATAGTCTGGCATGGATATCTTGATTTAAGTGATGAGGTATGAAAAGCATGGGTCAGTGTTGATGATTTGTCGAACGGGTGGTCAAGAGGATCCTTAATGAGAAGGGTATCCTTTCTTTGATGTTGACGAGTGATAGATTTAAGAGTGCAACAATGCTCAGTGTCATGTCCTAGAGTGTGATGATAGTGGCAAAATTTAGATTTATCGAACCAAGATGGTCTTGATCTGAGAGTCGATGAGTGGGGCAGTGTTGAAGGCTTGTTGATAATGTGGTCACGAAGAAAGGTGTCATTCCCCAGACATTGGTGAATGACAACCTTGAGGGCACAACAATGCTCAGTGTCATGCCCAGGCATGTGATGATACGCACAAATCTGAGTGTCATTGAACTAGGGTGGTTTTGGTCTGAGAGATTGATATGGTTTAAGAGGTGGGAGATTGATGCGAGATGACTGCAACAATTGCCATAACAGCAAGGCATAAGAACCTGCTAATGGGTCTAGATGTTTTGTTACAATGGGGGTTGATGACTTTGGTTTAGGAGGCATTGGTCAATGGACTGGAGGAGATATATGTCTGATGGGTTGAGAGAGTAATGGAGGCAAATTGCCTCTGTGAGATATGGGAGTAGGAAGCACTCCTATTAAAGTGGATGGATGTGGGCCCAAAATTGAAGGTAATGAAAAAGGTGGGGGAGGAGTCCTCCGATGTAGTTTAGTGGCCTTCTTTGGTTTGGATTGAGGGCCACCATTGTGTCAGGTGAAGTTAGAAATGATTTTGGGTTCAGATGTGGATGGAGGTGAGTGAGATGTAGCAATCTCTGGCAAAAGGCAAGAAGAAACCATGACTGGGTCTTCCTTGGTCAAAATGGGCAGAGAGACTAGTTCTTCTCTTGGTGGAGAAGAAATAGGAGAGTGCAGCTCCTCAAGATGGCATAGGGTAGGGATGATGGTGCCTTCTACTTGTGCTTGAGGAGTAGGAAAGGTAGGGTCCTCCATTGGTAGGAGGAAAGACGAAGGTGTGGCTAATGGCATAGGTGTGGTCAAGGCATCCTCTAGTATAAAAGAGGTCGATGGAGGACTAATAGGAGAAAAAAGTTCTTCATCCTATGATAGACGAATAGGGGAAGAAGAGTCTTCCACCTATGAAGGAGGTTGGTTAGGGACAAGAGGCAAGACTGTGTTGACCATGTGTATGTCATGCTCGTGGGAGCTATTGGTCAAGGTCTGGATACTGCTTTGAGTAGGCGGATGATTTTGGAATGGTTGTTTGAATATGTCGATGTGTTGGTTGGGTGGGGCGTTTGGGTTGTCCAAGACAAGATCACCCTTATCGATCATGTCTTGGACTATGTTTTTGAAGGTTTGGTAATTGTCGATGTCATGGCCGTGGACGCGATGAAAGTGAAAGAAGTCAGCCTCCCTATACCATGTAGGGAGGGATTTCGAAAGTTTGAATTGGGGTGGTTGGATTGGAGGGAGATTAAGGACCCCTTGCTTGATAATTTTTTCCAAAACGGAAGCGTATGATTCTCCAAGTGGAGTGTATGAATGCTGGATGTACCATTGTTGGAATTGTTTGGTGATGCTTTGAGATGTAGAAGGTTGAGAGTGATTAGTTTTTGTCGAGGATGGTGATCTAATGACCATAGTGTTGGCCACTCCTTTGGACTTGGAGTGGGAAGAAGAAGGTCTAGAAGAAGAAGGGTCAGTAGTTCTTGCATTAGTATTACGTAATTTGACCTTATCCTCTTCAATGGCACGGAGTTCAAGCTTTCGTGCCATGGTGAAAGCTTCATCGAAAGTGCAAAATGTCTGGATCCACAAGGTAGAAGAGATGTGCCTGGCACATGCTCAAGAAAAGAGCTCGATGAGCTCAGGTTGAGGTAAGGAGAAGGAGAGCTGATTAATCAGGTCTCTCCAATGGGCGACAAAATTGACTATTGATTTGTCGTCAAATTGCCTGATAGAATAGAGGTTTGTGATTGAGACTTGTTTGGTGATGTTGATAGAAAAATGGTCAAGAAATAATTGGGCAAGTTGAATGAATGAAAAGATAGAATGTCTGTTAAGAGAGCTATACTAGTCAAGGGCGGGGCCAGAAAGTGACATGGGAAATGTGCATAGAAGTAACGCATCGTCATGCACTATGAGATAGCAGGCATGTCTGAATGCCCATAGATGTTGTTGTGGGTCTTCCTTACTTTGGAAGTGAGTAAATTTAGGAAGCTCCCACTAGTTGGGATATGGTCGGATAGGGATAGAAGGATGGATGGGTTCATTGAAAATTTGCTCATACGAGAGAGCATTACGTGAACTAGAAATAGAGGTCTCAAGACTGGACATTTTGTCCATCAGCATTTTGATGAGATCTACTGACGGGTTGGTGGATGGAGTGCCCCTAGGTTGTAGGGCACTTGAAAAGTGCTAGAAGGGGCATACGACGTAGTCAGTTGTGCTTGTAGGGGTGCAACGTATGTGTAACTAGTCGCAGGGACAGAAGTGGAGACCAAGGGTGGTTGGGTCATGAAGGTAGAAGGCATAAGTTGACTAGATACTGCCAAAAGTGGTTACATGATGGCATTGGAAAAAGGAGAGGTAGACACTCCTACATTTATGGGCGCAAGAGTGTGAGGGGTCGAGACAATCAAGTTCTGGTATGATGTAGAACTCAGTTGAATTGCGTGTGGTTGAGGGGGTAATGAAACCCCAATGGAGGTTGGTCTAAAAATAGATGGGGAGGCCAAACTTTGTGTATTGGCCATGGTCGGGTTAATGGTTGAGGCAAAAGGCTGGGTAGTGGGTGGTGTTAATGTCATCACCGCTCCACCTGAAAGGTCTTACATTGGGTTTTTTATGAGATAGTTTTGGAGGGCTGTGACATTGAGGTCCAAGAATCTTTCGAAATCTTGGTCCCCTTCAGGGATGATGGGGGTCTGATTTAGAGTCGGTCGAGTAGGAGTTCTTTCGGTCTCCGAGTGGAACTCCATTATGGGACTGGTTATGGATGGCGAAGGCGGAAGCGGTTGATGGCTAGCGTGGTCAAGAAGAGCCTTGGTTAGACTGTGCATCAAAACCATTCAAGGCAAGAGGGGTCAGGTTCCAAAAACTGTGTTTTTTTAGTTTCAAAAACTCAAAATGTGGTTTTTGGCAAAAAAAGGGTTGGGTTTTAGGCTGCTATTTTGAAAAAAAAGGACTGTGACAGTGACCGACGTTGGTTGAAAAATTGATGCTAGTGAAGAAGATGGCCGACATCAGTCAGATAACTGATGCCGGCGAGTAAAGGTGGCTGACGTCAGTGATAAAACTGATGTCGGTGACTGTGGTTTCCAGAAACCCAAAAGATTTGAGAGTTTTTGGAAAAAAGGAAGAAGAACGTCCTCACTAGCTCAAACAAGCAGATAGGAATAGAAAAATAGAGATGGAGACAGGCAGACCCTAAGCACTAAATCCTAAGAATCAACTTTTAGAATCTTGTGGCTTATGCCTTAAAGTGATGTTTGGGAGGTTGGCTATTAGAATGGGTCCTAGAAGAAGTAGTCTATGGATGGTTTCAGGTTTGTTTAGGCACTCAAGAGTCTGGGTTAGGTTCCGTACATGTCCTGGTTCTAAGGAGCAAGCTCCCCTCACTTCATGAGTCCAGTGGTAAGCTGGTCTTGCTTAGCCAAAATATACTTTCCCTAGAGATTAGACTCTACCAGAGAACAAAGTGGACTTTTCCCTTGTTGATGAAATCCAAGTAGGACTGTCAGGATGGGTAAGGTATCCGTTGGGTGATGAAATCCCAGTCGGGCCTTGTCTCAGGTGAGTTTTGATGTTTAGTTTGGTGCAAGTGGTTCGGTTGTGTAACATAAAGTGGACTACGATTAATTCATGATGTGGTTATTAATTACTAGGTGTGGACTAAGAAATGCAAGCAAGCAGAAATGTCATGCAATGTGTTTTAAGCCCAAGTCGAAATATGAGTTCAAATGAAAACAAGTTGAGAAAGGGTTGAAGGATATGATTTTTGACTAGTTTGAAATGCAAGAAAAGAAAGAAAGGTTCTTTTTAATCCTGCTTATGATGTCATTTAGAAGAGAAGGAAGAGGTGAAAAGGGAGAAACCTAATGCACCTATATGAACAGAAAGAAAAAGAACCCAAGGAAGACCCTAAGGTCCCATCGGGCATGCCAGAATGTTTCTATGCTATATTCACTTTCTACATTCAAAGAGAGAAACAAGAAACTAAGAGAAATGGTCTAAGGCTTGTGTGTTACCTAGATGAAGTCATGTGTACCATTATCTAGACGTCGTGAGAACTCCTCTTTGGTTGTGGAGGATGACACCTGCAAAAGAAAGAGACTAAGACAAAGAAGGCGTTAGATGAGGAGAGGGTGGGTTGCCAAGCAAAAGCTTGATCCCAGAAGCAAAATCTTGAGGGATGTCAACCCACTAATTGATAAAAGTAATGTTTGATAAAAGGCAGAATGATAAAAGACTGCAATGATTAAAGACTGAAAAGGAAATGGAAGCAAATGCTTACCTGAATGTTGATGTCGGCATGGTCATAGTCACCGACGTTGGTGGTCCTACCGGCGTCGGTTGTTAAGGTCTGCTGACATTGGTGGGGGCGTGGTCTCCATGGCCGGCGTCGGTAGGGGCAGTAGTCTATGGACGAGCTCTGGTCGGGTTTTTGGTCTGTGGATGGGTCTGAGATGGAGTTTGGGCCTTATTTTTGTGTTGTTCAGATGGTCTGAGAGAGTCTAGTTTTGGTTAATGGTCTATGTAGAGGTTTGGGCAGAGTTGCAGGGACAATGGACAGAGTGTATGGTTAGGCAGAAGATAGAGGCAATAGGGAGATAGAGAAATAAGGATTTGGGTCTGGTTTGGTTAATAGTCTTGTCTGGGGGGGATATTACTTGAAAGCAATAACTAAAAAAATAATGAAAACACAAACAATATACATACCTGTGCCTTGTTAAAGGAGTGTTGTTGATACCTGTACCTATTATTGATGTAGCCTGTGTGGAGGACCTATTGCTGGTGTAGAAGATTGATGTTGTTGCTGATGCAGAAGCCCTGTGAGAGAGAGAGTGAGAGGTCTGGTTTGAAGATTGGCTGATTGATTGGTAGAGTGGCGGATGGTTGAAGCAGATGCAAAGATTAAAAAATGGGATGCATAGAGTGAAGATCCACACTCTGGAGGTGGAATGCAGTCTTGAAGGCTACCGATGCTGGCAGAACCACCGACATCAGCCGAATACTGATCGACATCGGTGGCAGCAGAATGGTGATAGAGGCTAAAATTAGCCTCTGTCCGTTCTTGCATGCTACCGGGTCAAAGGGCCATGGGAAAATGGTCGAGAGGGGTCTAAATGGACGAGAGGATAGTGGAAGAGAATGAAGCGGGGGTCATAAATGGGTCATAGGGTGGTGTGAGGCATCCAAGGGTAGGCATCCTAGGAGAGGTGTGAGGTGGCATGGGTGAGGTGTCATGGGGAGAGAGAAAAGGGATTTTATTAATTTAAAATAGCTAATTATTTTAAATTAATAAGTGCGTAGGGGGTTAGAAGTGGTTAAGTGAAATGGGATGAAGGGGACCAAGGGGGAGAAGACGAGAAGGATGACCAGGGGAGTAGGCACGATTTTGGTGTCTACAACTTTATTGATGTTTAGCTCTCCTTCCTATTCCATATCAAGTATTAGGAATTAAATTTAAATTGTAATAAGGATTCAAAGGTTTAAAAGGTCTCTAGGACTCCTAACAAGTCCTTCCTTCTAATGCCTAATTAATGAGGACAAAGTCAAAACAATTGAATAAGTCTTATAACAACACAAGAAATATGGAGATACCTCATAAATTATTAGATAAAGTTTTAAGTAAAAATTTATTAAGACTTTAAGGACCATTTTCAAGGAGGTGACTTCTTTACCAAGAATATAGGTATATGCAAGCAAAGATTTAGGAGATTGTATGGGTCAAAGACCATAAATGAATGTTTATGACTCCTTCAACCTTACAAACAAGTCTCCATCAACCTATATGCCAATTTTTTGAAAGGAGAAAAGAGATAATCAATGAATTTTGACATTTTATTTGGATAAGGACTTAATGGATGTGATATTTCCTAGTATTTAGGCCTTTATTTTATCTTTGTATCTCTCTTTCCTTTCTCATTTTCTCTATATGTAAGCATATTTTTGGCATTTGAAAAAAATCCTTAACTTGAGTTTTGGTAAGGCCATACTCAAAAAAATACTTGTACTTTTCTCTTTATAATGAATAATACTAAACTCATGCCTCCTTAATGTTTATAACTAGTGTATGTTCATGGTTAGTTGATGAATGATAGTGATAGTTTATGCTTCCTTTCATATTTTCCTTTAGTCTTTACCTATTATTAGGTGTTAGTTCATCCTTACAAGTTACAAAGTGTGATTGAATAATCTTTTATGTATGCCAAGTGTAATCTTTCCTAATTATCTTTGAGAGACATATTGGTTAGTTACCTTAGAACATGCATCAATCCAAGCCTCTATGTGAAATACTGATGTTTGGATACTTTAATTTTGAGAAGTGAAATTAGGTCCATGTCTTTATTCATCCTTCTTAGTGCATATTAGACAAGTCAAGGATAGATTTTGGTGTATCACCCCAATTAGATAGGTTTCTTTTCAATTCACCTTATTATTATTTTTCCCTTACAAGTTAGTAGTGTAGCATAGAGATCCTAACTAACATATCAAGGGGAGATTTCCATTAAAATATAGAGATTCACTCCATATATTAGGATATAAACAACCTAGGATTGTCTCCATGTTATTCAAACTATGAAGTCTTAAAACTATTTTCACAAGGGTGTAAGTATAATAGATAATAGTTTCTGGTATGCCTGATGGGACAAAAGTCTAATGTCGTGGAAATATTTTTGATGTGGTTATTATACAAATCAACCTTTTTATGAATTCAAAACATCAATGGTATCTTAAATTTCTATCAGTTGGTTCTAGCATCCCAGGCATTGATTCAGGTAATTTGTGTTTTGATTTCACTATCTTCATGAAATTTGATGGCTATATATGAGGATAATTCCTATGTTATATCTTCTTATCATATCTATAACAAGTTATACAAGCCTTGTCATGATCCATATGATCCTTGTTATGAGCCTAATTAGCCTTGACAATATTCTTATCATTCCTATATTCAGTCTTGTCAAGAGTATGATGGTTATCAACTTTATAGTGATCCTTATTAGCCTCACTATGACCCCAATTATGTATCTCAGTAGCCTTACCAATACTTTTTGCAATCATAATCAACTCCTCCTACTCCATTTCCAACTCAAAATCATGTTTCCCCTACCATACCCTTGTTTTAATTCAGGACAAATATGTTAAAGTCTAAAGGGATGATGAGAGTATGGGATAGAGAGTTAGATGTGATACCTTTTCACCTCATAGAGAAGATGATGAAGATATTAATAATGTTGATAGATATGTGGGAAAATTATAGAGGAAAATCAAAATGTTATGACTTATAAATTATGTGAAATGAGAACCATGATGCAATGGTGGATAGACATGTTATTGAAGTGGAAGAATCAAGATATCCAACCCAAACAACCTCAACCATATCTTCTTACCTATGGTCAAACTTCTTGTGTAATAAGTTTCCTTCCATCTACACCTACCCTTACTCAATAAAACAAAATCACTTCATCTAGGATGCCTTCTTGGGCTATGAATCCTAGTTACACTATACCAACTCTTACAGATGAATCTTATCTCATCAATATTCAAGAACCCTCTTGTTTACCATATCAACCCTCTTATGTTCCTTTTCCTCATGAAGTCATTGACCATTCTCAGATGGAGCCTACAATAGATTTAATTCAACCTCAAAGTGAGCCAACCAATCTCAAAGTCCTACCTTAGAACTAAGTAGTTATGTCTTGGGAGAAATAATATGAAGATAATCAATTCAGAGTTGGAGCCCAAACAAGACCTTGTGCCTATAGGTATTCCCTCATGGACGTCAATTCAAGAAAACATCCAAAGGAAGGAAGAAGTGATTATTGAATAGGCTGAAATTCAAGTTACTTCTAAAATTGATAAAGTTAATCATAAGGATGAGGAAGAAAACCAAGTATCCATATCTCAACTTAACTTAATCTCTCTCTAAGAATTCTTAAAAGAGTCCACCACCCACAAGACCTTAGGTTGAAAGAGTATTCCATCAATTCAAAATAAAAGTCTTGAGCATATTTATTACCCTATCACCATCTCCCTTCTTGAAGAGGAGCCTATTATATGAAGGATTGAATAAGAAGTTGTAGATGCAACTAAGTTTTAAGGAGAGTGTAATGAGGATGTTTCAAGTGTGCATGAAGAGGATATTTTCATTGTTACTCCTCTTGGTGAGATCAAAAGCAATTTAACCTTAAAATAAGATGGATAAGTTATAGCACAAGGTAAAGGATATGTTGACTTGTTTTAAGAGATAAATTTTGGTTTGATTGAATACCATGACAAAGAAGTCATACATGATCAAGAGGATTTTTTCTTAGAACCTCTTAATGAGTTTGAAGAGTTTTATATAGTATAAATTTAGTTAAATGCCCCTCATAGTACTTCAAGTGTTTAATATAAATTTGGTCTTGATGTGGAAGATTCTTGAAGCCACCAAGATAAAGTCAAAAATAGATTTTACATGGTTTCAAAGGAGAAAGAAGTTAACCTTGAGCAGTTTGGTTTCTAATCACATCATGATTGCACTTTTAAATTATTTATAACCTTATAGCTCCATTTAAGAATGATGAATATGCCATTCAAGTTTATCTCATCCAAGTTGGTTCTTTGCAAGTTAGTTGTAGTTTGTTTAGATTTCCTCCAAGTTTTGTCCTAACGCATTAGTTTAATTATGTTCTATTTCAAATAAGTGCTCTTTATTTCACAACTATCTTGTTAGTCAGTTTCCCTTATTTTATTTATTTTTTTCCTTATTTTTGAGGAAAAAAGTTGTATTATTTCAATTCAAGAGCATTGTATTCATTGATCATATTTTTTTATATTCATTTTATAATGTAAGGGTGATCATATGAGTGTAAAAGAGATGTTAATGGTCTGGTTCATAAACATATCAAGCATGTTTCCTAGTTGATTCACCAAGATGTTGAGAATTTTGACTTCACAAGTCAAATTATCACCTCTACCACTTGAAACTTTACTTTTCATGTTGTTTTCCCTTTTGGATGATATTTTTTTCCTTTTTATCTCTTTGAAATGGTCATCTCAAACCTTGACTATCAAAGTTTAAGGTAGATTTGACAAGTTTTAGGTTTTGATTATCATGACCATGTGCTTGTTTAAATACCTTTTGACCTATTTTAGGTTATTTCAAGTGATTAAAATAGCTTATAACATCTTAATAGGCCTCATGTCTTGTGTCAAAGTCATGACATGCTTTATGATTGATCAAACTAGTTGGTGATATGCTTGGCTAACATTATGACCTAATTGAATGAATTTTGGGTCACTTTGTGCATTATAGAGTAGGTTTTGCATGTGAATTAAAGTTTGATATCATAAAAATTACATTTTGTACTTGTTAAATCTTGAAAAGGTACAATGGATACATTTTTTTAGCAATTACATCAAGTTTCTCAAGTAATTTTAGTAGCTTTAGTGTTAAAAACACCTATTTTAAGGCTATATGTATAATTTATCAAGATAAAATTACTATTAAGGCATATTTAGGACTTTATTTATTCATGAAAAATTCAAAAACATTATTTTTAATGATATTTATGTGTCAAAATAAATAAATCTAACTTATCTCTCATATCAACCTCCTTGGTAGCTCTAAGATGGCCATCAATTTTTGCTCAATATAGGTAGCAAAGTGAGAGAGTCAAGTATAAATATATAGGTAAATTATATGGACCATAATGAACTAAAATTTAGTATCATTTGTTTTCATATTCATCCCCCCATATTTATGAATAATTTCTAAGAGTGTAAGGGGATAACTATGTCTTAGTCATCCATATAGGGTCTAGGTTTGTCTCCATTTATTCACTTCAAAGATAGATGGAAAAAAATGGTTTTAGGGGGATTATATTAGGATCAAATAGTATATTTTTAATTATTTACTCATCATCTAATTTTTATTTATAAGGAGTCTTTTGAAAATAAATAGCTGCCTATCTTAAACTTGAGATTTGGTAGTTTTCAAGAATTTTTGATATGTAAGCTTTATTTATTCATTTTAAAGAGTTTTAAAGATAATGTTTCAAGTAAAATACATATATTTTATCTAATATAAATGTTCAAGTTCCTTCATCTTTATTAGGGCCTTCTTTGAGGTATCATGAGTGAGATAGGGCCTTTCACAATAGATAGTTGCAGGTCTAATGAGTTTCTAATGCATAAGATCATCATAGTGAGGTCATAATGATATTAGGAAGTTAAAATTGAGTTATTATAAAAAAAAAGTGATAAATTATTGCTTCACCTTATAAATACAATCTATATGAAATCTTAATATTATGTTCTCTCAAAGCTCAAAATCTCTATTATAGGCCTAATGAGTAAGATAGAAGGACATATTGGAAAGAGCTATGAGGAGTCAATATGAAATAATGGTTTGTTTAAAGGTAATGATATTGTTTTATAGTTATCAAAAGGTCTTCAATATGATCAATGATAATATGAGAGGAAAGGATCTCTTTGGAACCTCACATTCCTAAATGACATAGTCAAGACTGTGTATGACTGTGTTATCAACTTTAGAAACCTCTAAAAGATTGCATGCTTATCAAAAATGTTTTTATGTGGTGTTATATTAACTTTTAAGGTGGTATAAACTGATTCAATATATCAGAGTGGTCATAGGGTTTCCAAGGTACATCAAGTTCATAAAATAAAGCCTCTCAAAACACTATTTAGTAGAAACTAAGGTATGTTAGTAGTTATCAAGTTCATGAATATCAAGTTCATTGAATACTTATTATAGTGGATTAAAGATAAGTGGATTATTGGATCACTTTTTCCATATTACCAAGCCTGTCATATGCTCTTACTTTGTATATACAAGCTCCAAATATGTACGTACTGTATTCCTCTATTTTAAGACTATTTTTCAAGAAAGTATCATAAATGTAAGAGTCATTGAGGTAATGTTTTCATTAGGAGTTATAAAATGAATTCATGTTATAAATGGAATATATATGTCATAAGATAAGTGGGTTGAATATTGTAGACCTATAGTCTGTATAAATGAGCATCAATAGCCATGTTCTTATGACACAATGAACAAGTTTACTATGTAAGATGAACTTGTGAAGGTCAAGAATTTACTAAGATGCTTGATTTAATATAAGAGTCACTTTATTGGTATAATAATGACTTGATTTCATAAAACAAAAATAGTTTAGCAAGTAAAATGACCAAATGGCCACCTAAATCCATGTTTGTATAGTCAGTTAGATGGATTGTGTGTGATCATGTGAAGACATGAATAGACAAGAATAAGAAGATGAGGTGTTACACTTTCTAAAGTGTCATGAGGTGACAAGGTTTGTTTATACATATTCAATGTCTTAAGTCATTCATATGATTCCCTAAAGTCATAAAAACTCGAAAGTAGATACCTATAGCCAACTAACTGGGCCTGAATGAGTTCCATGGATGATTGGATGCCAAGAGTGAAATGATAATGGTTGAGAGTTTCTTGATCAATAATGTTTTAGATTGGAAGGTTAAATATAAGTTCAAAGAGACTTTCAAATCAATATGGATTTCTCTCAAAGGATACCTATAGTCAGCTTATTGAACTTGTTGGGTGAATATTTTGTCACTAGCTAACTGATGAGCAAAATAGGTGATTTCAACCACAACATAAGGAGATTAGTTAGACAAATGTGTAGGTTTACCACATCAGAAGGGGACAAATCTCTCCTCTCATCAAGGGGAGGTTCCCTATAAAATATGAGGTGTTATATACTATATATGTGCAGAAAATAACACTCAGGGGTAGGACAAAACCATCCATCTATCTTTTTTTAGAAATGATGTTCACAAACAAAGGAGAAATATAGGTGAAAACACTGAAGGCACTTCTCTTATTTTAGAAGTGGTCTTACAGCAAATAGTAAGATTTTTTTCTGATAAGTAACAAGTAATTAGTAATAGGGGGCGTAGTAACCAGTAGAAAAAGGTGTAGCAGAAAGTCTCCACCTCAACTACCCAAGAGTGAAATACAAAGGATAATGGGGGCACAAAGTCATCCCAAGATCCTTTACATAGAAACAAATAGAAAACACACTAAAGACAATGGTGGCAACACAAAGTCTTCCCACAGTTGGCTTTAGGACACCTTCCTGATTACTTCCACTAGTTTTGCTTATTTCATTCAATGAACAAGAACACCTTCAAGAAATAGACATAAGAACAATTTCCTAAAGGACATAAGCTATTATAGCACAAAGTGTAAAAGTAACCTGCTTTCTCATTCAAATAAAGAAATATGATTAACAATCTAAGCTCAAAGTCTCAGTGGTTGCCTCTCAATTTTGGTAGAGTTTTAATTCTATAACCAAAAGATCTCCTTTGCATAAAATAAGAGATTACAATATATAACAGCTAAGAAAGGCTTAGAACTTTGTTTCCTAAAATGGGCCATGCTGTATTTAATGCCTTGAATGAATTTTTAGTTTTGTTAGGGGACCATGTTGGAATAGGGCATCTGCCTTAACTATGGCAAGTTGATTCATCTCAAATGTCTTCTCCTTAGCATGGGTTGTCTGGTCTTTCACCAAATATCTATGCAGCTATCCACTTCACCTTTACTTCATTGGAGAAAAATAGGCTATGCCCTTTAATGTTTATAAACTTAAATATCTACTTGGTGGATTGTTCCACCTACTAGAAATAACTCTTGTGCAGATATTTATGGTCTTTCCCTCTTTCTTGTTGCAATTTGAACTCTCAAGCTATCTTTTCCCCTTTTTGTTGACGTTTTTAGCTCTTTCTTTAGTTGGTCACTGAGTTTGTTTTCAGGTTCAGCTCCACATTTGAAAATCAATGGATATTTAAATACCCTAAATTTGACATCCACGGGGATGTCATTAGTTCACTGTTTCAATGGTTTGGGTGGCCTCCTCGATTCCTTGGTTCCATCACTTTCCTTGGTTCATTTGTTTCTTTGCTCATTAGTTGAACCATCTCTTTGAACTGGTCTCTGGAATCTTTCACTTCTTTCCTTTGCTTGAAGCTTTCATTGAACCATTGAATCCATTGAACCTTTAAACCAATTTGGTTTAAGGTTCAACAGTTCATCTTCTTTCTTAGAAGCCTTTGTTTTCTCTAAGTCTCTCGAGCTTTGAAAGAGTCTGTAGAAACATGTCTGTAAAGTCCATAGAATCAAGTCCATAGAAATCAACCTATAGAGTCCATAGAAACCAACCTACAGAGTCCATAGAATCAAGTCCATAGAAATCAACTTGTGGAGTCCATAAAAACCAACCTACAAAATCCATAAAATCAAGTCCATAGAAATCAACCTACAAATTCCATAGAAACCAACCTATAGAGTCTGTAGAATCAAGTCCATAGAAATGGTTCTGCAAAGTCCATAGAAAAATTCCTTTAGCTTAATGTATTTGGAACTTCTCAAAGGGAAGGTGTCCCTTCAAGCCTTGAGAAGGTCCATTTCTTGGTCGCTAAGAGCCCCCCGCAAGGGTACCTACCCTTCAGGGTCATTCAGGTGGTCTTTAAGCAGTCTTCTTCTTCAATTCCTTCAGACAAAATGTTTGAAGGAATTCCTTTAGACATTTGTCTAAAGGAAATCTTATCTTGCCTTAGCCACTTTTTGTCAAGATTTTGATCATTCCTTCAAACAAAATGTCTGAAGGAATTCCTTCAAACATTTCATTTGAAGGATTTCCCTTGTAAAATTTGGCCACAAAAAATCTTTCTAAAAGATATCTCTTTGTCCACTTTTTTTCACTACCCTCCACAAGGGTACTTGTCCTTTGGTTCATTGCCTTTCGCAAGGGCACTTACCCTTTGGGCTTTGGGGCACTCTTTTAAACCATTCGATTAAATTGACTGATTTTACCAACTTTGGTTTAATGGTTCAATGGTTCAATCTTGTGTTCCACTCATTCAATTGACTGCTTAAACCAACCACTTTGAACTAATCTCATTGAACCTTGAACCTTTGAACCATTGAACCTTTTGGTTCAAGGTTCAACGGTTCAATAGTTCAACCTTCCTTCTTTTTGCTAAGGCTTTTGAAGCTGTTGAACTTGTTGAAGTGGTTGAACTTTGAAATTTTGCTAAAGTGTTTAACTCTTTAAGCTTGTTGACGTTGTTGAACATTTGAAACCGTTAAACATTTAAGCCTTTTGGAAGTGGGGTTCAATGGTTCAATGGTTTAATGGTTTAATATATTTTTTTAAGCTTGCCAATGGACATTTTTGGTTGAATCAAGGTGTTGAAACAACCTTGAAATTATCTAAGTGTTAGAAACTTGTTCCTTTAAGAGAGAGCTCACCTGTTAAAGCTGTTGAACCTACTGAACCTACTAGTCCCTTAACTGAAAAAGCTTGAATAATGAAGAATTTAAATGCTTAGAACAATTTTTGAGAAGGGAAGAGAGAATTTTGGTCCTGTAGGACCAAAATAGTTCATATATTGTCCCAAAAATGAGTGGCAAATTTTGGGAACAAAGGTGGCTCTAGTTGGGGAACTTCCTTCAATTGAAATTTTGGAATAGCTGAGGGGAGTAAAAACCAGAACCTCTAGTACCTTTAAGTATGCCATTAGGCTACGAATTCATGCTACCCAAAAAAGAAAGATGCCAAAAATAAAAATGAAAAGCACAAAATAGAACTAAATAATATACAAATATACACATATACAGATGATCTTATATGATACTTCAAGAATTGAAGTGCTTCAGATGTTGCCCATTATGAGGTAGAGAAAAGGGCGTGCCATCTTGATACTTCAATTGGAAACTATTTTCACCATTGAGATGATGGATAGTAAATGGGCCTCTCCATAGGGAATCAGACTTCTTATGCATTCATTTTGGTTCTCTCCTTTTGTCCCATAATAGAACTTGAACTCCAATCTAGAAATCATAGTTTTTTGCTTTTTGGTCAAAGATTTTCTTCACCAGACTTTGATGCACAACAATTCGATCCACCACCATAGTTCACTACTCATCTAGCTCAGTTAAGCACATGATCCTCTTATCGATGGAGCTTTCATATGTTTGATCTTTGATCGCCTTTGCCAATTTCAATGCTGGCAATTCTAGGGTGATTGGCATCTCTGCATTGAGACCATACAAAAGTTGGAAAGGTGACATACCTATCACCCTCTTGGGTGTAATTTTGTCTACCCATAAAGCATCAACCAATGCTTTATGCTAGGTTCATTGGTTGTCATCCCATAGCTTGCTAATGATGGTCACCAAGGTCTTATTACTTGATTCAGCTTGGCCATTCCCTTGTGGGAAATAATAAGAAGAGTGGGAGAGGGTAATCCCATAGTAAAAATAGAACTGAGTGATCTCATGAGAAGAGAAACAAGCTGCATTATCTATGATAATCTTGGTTGGGACCCTAAACTTGGAAAGATGTTTTCCTTAAGGAAATCACATACAACTTCTAAAATAGCATGCTTGGTTGGAATTGCTCCATCCATTTGGTGAAGTAATCTGTGGCTGTGAGGACATAATCATGTCTAGCACTTGAAGATAGGTTTACAACACCAATGAAATCAATTCTCCATTGATAAAATGGCTCTTCTATCATCACTGGCTTAAGAGGCAAAGCCACTAACTTAGGTCTTCCAATGAACTATTGGCATAGTTCACATCTTTGTACCCATTTGTATGCATCTTGAAACAAGGTAGGCCAATAATACCTAGCTCATAAAATCTTATGGGTAGTTACAGGAGTAGAAAAATTTCCTCTATAGGATAGATTATGGAAGGACTTCAAAAGTTGGTTCTATTTTTCTTTATCTATGTAGTGAAGGAACACTCCATCAAGGCTCCTCTTATACAGGCCATTTTCCCATAGGACAAAATTGGCAGCTTTCAATTTAATAGTTCTCCTTTCTTTATGGGTCAGGTGAGTAGGACACTCACCATAGGTAAGGAAATGAGAAATATTTGAATACCACTCATTCATGGTGGAGACAAAGAAAATTTTTGGTGTGTCTTCCACTTATGTTTCTTCATGCCCTACTTCTTTGGGTCTGTTGTCAGCAATCAATTGGTAGAGACCTCTTCCTTGCACAAGCTTTATTGGTTTGATAATGAGATCAAAATCCTAGATTTTAGCAATCCAATTTCCCTTTTTGGGTCTAAACTCTTGCTAATTTAGTATGGATTTAACTATGGTATTTAGAACTAGGGTAGTAACTTGTGAATTTAGGATGTAAAAATGGAAGTGCTTTACTACCTTTACCACTACATAAGCACGCTTCTCCATGTTTAAATACTTTAGTTCATGAGCTTTGAGAGGATAGCTCATGATGGATATGAGATATTCCACACCTTCTTGGTTTTGTTGAACCAGAATTGATAAAAGTGTGTGCTCAAAAGCATAACTATACATGGTAAAATTCTTGGTATAATCTAGACAAACTAGAATTGGGCATGGGCAATAACTATCTTGATGTCTCAGAATGCCAATTTCCCTTCTTCAATCTAGCTAAAAGTGGCCTTTCCCTTCATCATGTTCATAATATGGTGAGTCTTCTTAGCAAACTCAGGGATGAACCTTCATAAAAAAATCACCTTTCTAAAGAAAGCATGAACTGTAGTCTTACTTGTGTGTAGAGTAAGCTATTAGATGGATTTGACTCTTTCTAAGTCAATCTTTATGCCTTCTCAAGATATAATGTGTCTGAGAATCTTCCCTTCTGTTACTCCAAAAATAGACTTCTTGGGATTTAGAGAAATGTCATTCTGATAGAAACATTCCATGACTTGTTGCAAATGGTGCACATGATCAGGGTGATGCTTGGAAAAGATGGTCAAGTCATCAAGGTATACCATGATGAACTTACCCATTTTGCCTTTGAAAGCAAGGTCCATTACTCTCTAGAAAGTGGCACTAGCATTTATCAGGCCAAAAGGCATTCTTCAATATACAAAGGTGCCCCAAGGCATGGTGAAGGTAGTCTTATACTGATCTGTTTCACCAACTTCAGCTTGATTGTATCTTGAGAAGCCGTCTAGCATTGATAACATCTCTGAATCGGTCACTGTCTGAAGAACTTGGTCCATGATGGGCAGAGGATAATTATCCTTTAAGGATGACTGATTCAAATTCCTAAAGTCCATGCAGAGGTGAATTTCACCATTCTTTTTTCTCATAGGTACTATGTTGGTAGTCTATGTGGAATGATGGATTAGGAAAATTATCCTAGCATTTAATATTTTCTATATTTTAGATAGAATAGTACCTGATATCTTTGGATTGTACTACCTAGATTTTTTCTTGTAAGGCATTGAATCATCTTTGAGAGGAATCTCATGGTGAATTTCATCAAGCCTGAGTGACTTTAGATCATCATAGGAGTATGCTAGGAAATCCATGTACTGGCAAAGTAGAGTAGCAAATTTGAACTTCTCTTTTGGAGTGCAACACTTACCAATGTTCACCATCTTGGGATTTTCCTTGGTACCCAAATTTATTTGATCAAACTCATGAGAGGAGCTTGAATCCATTTGTTGCTATTTGACAAACTTGTCATGGTTGTCAAATAGATTCTCAAGGGAAACTAGGCCTTTTGGGATTTTATTCCCTTTAAGTTGCAAGAATTCTTCACCTACATTTGAACTTGATTTAGGGGCTAGTTCAAGCTTTTGAGGCTCACTGCCTTCGAAGTGAAGCTGTTCAAAGCTATCTTTTTACTCTAGGAAGACAATTATTTGGTTGTCACCATTAAACACATGCCAATGATTGGAATTATTAGGCACACTTGGTCAAAAAATTAGTTTGATAGTGTACCTATCTCCCTTAAAATCTGAGTGAGTAACTAAAAGAGTTTCTAAAATAGCCAAAGCATCAGCTTGGTCATTGAATTACTTGGGAACTGTAGAGATATTGAAAGCATCAAATCTTTCAATTTGATCCCAAACCAGATTATGGTAATGATTCAATATCTCATTCTTGGTTTGGTACAAGTTTCTCACCTAACAAACCACCAGCTTAGCATCTCCTTTGGTGTGAAGGAGTTTGATGCCCCTATCTTGAGTGGCCTTCAATCCAAGTAGTAGTGATTTGTACTCAGTAGTGTTGTTAGTATTGATGAACTACAACTTGTATGAAGAAGGAAACATATCTCCATGAGGAGATATCAACACAATCTCAACTCATGAACTAGTAGAGTAATAACTTCCATCAAATTCTAGTATCTATACGTCATCAAAAACTAATTTTTCCTTAGATTTCTCTGTGTGTGGAGGGGAGAGTTCCTCTACATTTGCACTACGTTCTATCATGTCTTTTGTTATTCTATCTGAACCAATTTTTAGATTTTCACCTTCAAGAGCTTCATTAGATGCCTCATGAACTTGCTCTATGGATAAGAAGTAATTACCCATCCCTAAAGACTCAAATAGGATTTGAGCTTCAGGCATTGATGTTTGAGCAACCACATATTTTACTTCCTTCTTAGGGAGAAATATCTACATAACACCTTTGACTAGGATCCTTTCCTTAGATAGGTCCATGCTCAACTCACCACCAACATCCTTGCAAAAAAAATTCCCAAGAAGGATGCCATATGAGGCTGGGATGTTGACCACTAGGACTATCATCTTGATTCTCTTTTTTGGGAATATTGCAAATGAAAATTGGGCATCCTTGATCTATCCTAGCAATGGAACTTGTTTGTTCTCCATGGAGAAACATCTCCCAAATTTCTTTGTCAGTGTGAGACCAAGGGATTCAACTACATTGGTAGGCATGACATTGTCAGACACACCTGAGTCTATGATGTAATTGTTCAGCTGATGTCCATTTATCAGCAGGGAGACATAAACTGGTTCAGTTCTTCTGGGAGTAGTAGGAGGAGCAATGAAAAGGTTATTCTAGGTGGACATGAGAGTTACCTTTAGAACATCTGGTCTTACAGGGATGGTTTTATTCTTCACACATTCCACTAACTTATCCAACTACTCAAGGTTAGATTGTAGGAATTCAAATTCAGAAATTTGAAGTTTAGTTTTCTTGAAATGGCTGACTATGTCAAATGTCTGAAATGAATTATGAATAGGGGAAGGGAGCTCATCCTTCTAGTTTTTAGGAGGGGGAGGACTAATCTGTGAAATTAAAGTTGAAGGTGAAGGCATGTTTAGAGTACTTACTTTTTTAGCAATCACCAAGTCCTTTGGTTGGAAAGGCAGAGAAGTTCCTCATTTGGCAATTGAAACTACAGGTTGAGGTTGCTCCTCTATTTTTTCTTTATCAGCTTGCTGGATTGACTAATTCTTGGACTAGGTGAACATAGTGTATGATCCCTCAACTACTTTACCTTCACTTTTGGGTTCATCCTGGTAATTTAGGAAACTAATGTTGGAGTCACCAGCTAATTCTTCTTCTCTTTCTATGAAGAGATTAGCATCATCTTATAGGTTTAACTTAGGCTAGAAGGAGAAATTAGATTCTGCTTTAAGATATTCAACTGCTAAATTGGTTATAGGTGCTTCAATGGCCAATTTTCCCTAAGTGAGAGGAAGATGATTTGGCTACCCTTGATTCCTAGCAGCATTGCCTTGGTATGACTAATTAGGGAATGTCCTCCTTGGTATATCTCTATACGAAGGAGTAGAAGACATCCCTTGTGCCATTTGCTTTTTGAGAGCCAACAACTTGTTTGCCAACTTTTGCACCATTGGATTAGTGGTGCCTATAGATGGATATTTAAAATATGAAGAAGATTTTCCTCTGTTAGGTCTCTCCTTATCTTTCCTGCTAAGATAAGATCATCTTCCACCTCAGTATCCAAGTCTTGAACATCAATAAGGTCCATGTGGCTAACACATCTTAGCAAAAAACTCACTTCAAGTAGCTGTGAGTTGATGAAGAAACATTTAAGGTTCTCAAGTGTTGGTTGAGAAATTATGGGGATCTTGTTCCTCAGCTTATCAAATTTGGCAATGAAGTCCCTCATAGGTTCATGAAGTTATTTCTTCATTTGTGTGAGCTAGGCTAGTAGGGCATGTGCATCTTTTGTAGGCTTGAACCTTGCTTTGAACTTTGCTTTGAGGGTGTTCTAGTCAGTCACAGTCTGGGCTTACAAATGATAAAACTAGTCTGTAGTATCACCTTGCAATGTTTCCACAAGTGGTCTGACTGCTATGTCCTCATACTCCACACCTATCACACAATAGACTATGCTGAAAAATGCAATGTGTTCATTAAGATGAACTCTCCCATCACTAAATAATTTGGGGAAATTTTTCTTTGAACTACGTGGTAGCTCATGTAGAGGTGGAGTTAAATTGAGTGGGCCAAAAGAGTTACCCCAGGGACCTTGAACCACCATGACTTGATTATGGAAAGTGGGGATAACAAATCTGGGTGGAGTATGTATAGGTAAAGCTCTGCTAATAGTAGAAAAAGAAGTTCTGCCTTGTATTGGTGACCTAGTATTTGTAGGAAGAAGACTCCTAGTTCATTGAACTTAAATTTATGGAGGAAACAAATCAAAATTGCCTTGCTACACCAACTTAAAAATAAGTTTAACAACACCTTGGGCTCTTTGGCTTCTAGTATAGCATGGAGTTTCTAAATTGTAGAATAAAAATGGAAAAGAATTAGCCCTGCTTTAGCTTGAAGCTTGAGGCTTCAAACTATAATGGTTTCATAGACCGGATAATATAATGGAAATGGATAAGGCTATAATGATAATGGATAAGACACAAGTGATGCTTTAATCTAAAACTTGAGGTTTCAAATTGCACAAAATTGTTGTGTCCCCAACAAAGAAAATGGATAAGGAAAAGAATTGAAACTGCTCATTCTTCCCCAGTGGAGTCACCAAAAACTATTGGGTGAATATTTTATCACCAGCTAACTGATGAGCAAAATAGGTGATTTTAACCATAGCATAAGGAGATTAGTTAGCCAAATGTGTAGGTTTACCACATCAGAATGGGAAAAATCTCTCCTCTCATCAAGGGGAGGTTCCCTATAAAATATGAGGCACTATATACTATATATATGTAGAAAATAACACTCAAGGGTAGGACAACACCATCCATCTCTCTTTTTTTAGAGATGATGTTCACAAACAAAGGAGAAATTCAAGTGAAAACACTAAAGGCATTTTTCTTCTTTTAAAAGTGATCTTACAGCAAATAACAGGAGTTCTTTCTGATAAGTAACAAGTAATTGGTAATAGGGGGCATAGTAACTAGCAAAAAAGGGTGTAGCACAAAGTCTCCACATGAACTACCCAAGAGTGAAATATGAAGGATAATGGAGGCACAAAGTCATCCCAAGATCCTTTACATAGAAACAAATAAAAAACACACTAAAGATAATGGTGGCAGCACAAAGTCTTCCCACAGTTGGCTTCAGAACACCTTCCTAATTACTTCCACTAGTTTTGCTTATTTCATTTAATGGACAAGAACACCTTCAAAAAATAGACATAAAAACAATTTCTTAAAATAAACAAGCTATTACAGCACAAAGTCTAAAAGCAACCTACTTTCTCATTCAAATAAAGAAATATGATTAACAATGTGAGCTCAAAGTCTCAGTGGTCACCTCTCAATTTTGGTAGAGTTTTGATTCTATAACCAAAAGATCTCCTTTGCATAAAATAAGAGATTACAATACATAGCAGCCAAGAAAGGCTTGGCACTTTGTTTCCTAGAATGGCCCATGCTGTATTTAATGCCTTGAATGCATTTTCAATTTTATCAGGGGACCATGCTAGAACAGGCTATCTGCCTTAACTGTGGCATGCTGATTCATCTCAAATGTCTTCTCCTCAACATGGGTTGTCTAGTTTTTCACCAAATATCTATGCAGCTATCCACTCACCTCTCATGGGAGAAAAATAGGCTACACCCTTTAATGTTTGCAAACTTAAATATCTACTTAGTGGACTGTTCCACCTACTAGAAATAACTCCTACATAGATATTTGTAGTCTTTCCCTCTTTCCTGTTGTAATTTGAGCTCTCAGGATATCTTTTCCCCTTTCTACTGAACTTTTTGACTTTTTCTTCAGCTGGTCATTGAGTTTGTTTTTAGGTTCATCACCACATTTGAAAATCAATAAATATTTCAATACCCTAAATTTGACATCCACAGGGATGTCATTACTTCACTATTTTAATAGTTCAAGTGGCCTCCTCAGTTCCTTGGTTCTTTCACTTTCCTTGGTTCATTCATTTCTTTGCTTTTCGATTGAACCATCTCTTTGAACTGGTCTTTGGAATCTTCCACTTCTTTCCTTTACTCAAATATTTCATTAAACCATTGAATCCATTGAACCTTTGAAATAGTTTGGTTCAAGGTTCAATGGTTCATTTTCTTTCTTAGAAGCCTTTATTTTCTCTAATTATCTCAAGCTTTGAAAGAGTCTGTAGAAACATGTCTACAGAGTCCATAGAATCAATTCCATTGAAATCAACCTGTAGAGTTTGTAGAAACCAACCTGTAGAGTCCATAGAATCAAGTCCATATAAATCAACCTGCAGAGTCCATAGAAACCACCCTGTAGAGTCCATAGAAATCAACCTATGGAGTCCATAGAAACCAACCTATAGATTTTGTACAATCAAGTCTGTAGAAATGGATCTATAGAGTCTGTAGAAAAATTACTTTAGCTTAATGTATTTATAACCTCTAGAAGGGAAGGTGTCCCTTCAGGCCTTGAGAAGGTCCATTTCTTGGTCGCTAAGAGCCCCCCGCAAGGGTACCTCCCCTTCGGGGTCTTTCAGGTAGTCTTCTTCTTCAATTCCTTCAGACAAAATCACTGAAGGAATTCCTTTACACATTTATTTGAAGGAAATCTTCCCTTGCCTTAGCCACTTTCCATCAGGATTTTGATAATTCCTTCAGACAAAATGTCTGAAGGAATTCCTTCAGACATTTCATCTGAAGGATTTCCCTTGTAAAATTTGGCCATGGAAAATCTTTCTGAAAGATATCTCTTTGTCTACTTTTGTTCACTACCCTCTGCAAGGGCACTTGGCCTTTGGTTCATTGCCTTCTTCAAGTGCACTTGCCCTTTGAGATTTGGGGCACTCCTTTGAACTGTTATATTGAACTGACCGATTGAACCACCTTTGGTTCAATGGTTCAATCTTATGTTTTACTCATTCAATTGACCGCTTGAACCAACCACTTTGAACTAATCTCATTGAACCTTAAACCTTTGAACCATTGAAACTTTTGGTTCAAGGTTTAACAGCTTAATGGTTCAATCTTCCTTCTTTTTGCTAAGTCTTTTGAAATTGTTGAACTTGCTGAAGCTATTGAACTTTGAACTTATGCTGAAGTGTTTAACTCTTTAAGCTTGCCGACGTCATTGAACCTTTGAACCTGTTGAACCTTTGAACCTTTTGGAAGTGGGGTTCAATGGTTCAATCATTTTTTTAAAGCTTGCTGATGGACATTTTTGGTTGAACCAAGGCATTGAACCAACCTTGAAATTGCCTAAGTGTTGGAAACTTGTTCCTTTGAGAGAGAGCTCACCTATTGAATCCATTGAACCTACTGAACTTGCTAGTCCCTTAATTGAAAAATATTGAATAATGAAGAATTTGAATGCTTAGAACAATTTTTGATAAGGAAAGAGAGAATTTTGGTCCTGTAGGACCATGATAGTTCATATGTTGTCCCAAAAATGAGTGGCATATTTTGGAAATAACAGAACCTACAATTAGTCAAGGTGAAGACATAGTCAGCTATCTGTTAAATATTAATGAAAATACTGTTGATTTAACATTTTTGGGAATAATGGAGTTTTATTCCTATTTTATTTAAGGTTATAGATTAATAAGTCATTAAATAATATTTAAATAATTAAAATCCTAATTATTTCTAATTTATTTATATTTTAAACCTTTCTAAAAATAACAATAAATAAAGAAAAAATATGACTTAGCTAGAAATAGGCCAAAATAGATGATATAGGGTCTAAAACTAGTTCTACAAGACTGGGATAGTGTCATCAATTAGAATATGTATTTATTTTTGTGAAAGGATATGAATGCCTAAAATAGGAAACTTTAGGGTATAGTATTATGTCCAATTTTGCCATTATTGTCCAAACTACTCATAGAGACGTAAAACATTTTGGGTTTGTTCACTATCCCTATAGGAGCCTACTTGTGAAATCTTGAGTGTTGGATATCAACAAAGCTCCTTGTAGAGATGATTTAATCTTCAAACCCTAGACCTCCATTATGTTTGATAAAACTTGAGAAAGAGGTGGGGGGGTTAGTGTGTGTAGGATGCACTGAATGGTGATCCATACCCCTTGTATGGGCACACTTCCTAAATATAGATACTCCAAAGAGAGATCAATCCATATTTAGTTATCCCACCTAATGTGCTTTGTGAAATAGTGTAATGTAAATGAAATAATGCCAAATTGAGAGTGTTTGAGGTGGCTAGGGACTGGTATGAGAGTTTGAATATGTTATCAGCTTAGGGACTGGTATGAGAGTTTGAATATGTTATCAGCTATGTTAGGTGACCATATGTAGAGAATATGGAAGTTTTCCTTAGTAGTTTACTTGTATTCTTACTTGCTTTGTAAGATTTGTCACCTCCTTTGTAAATGACCTTTGGATTGGCTTTTATAGGGATCTATTGGTCATGGGTTATATGTATTAATGCTAGGTAGACATTATGAAGGATAGGAATTAGATGAAAATGGTCATTGGGGCTCAAATTTCAATTGGATAGGAGCACCAAAAATGGGACACCCTAGGGTCTGGTGCTATAGTCTAGGTATGGTGCTCCTGTCCTACAGGTTCAAGACTTGAGGGGATAATATCAGCCAAAGAAATGAATCTTGGATGATGTGGAATGACCATTAAAAATTCTAAAGATGATAAATAATGAGAAAAAGGAGTCTAGAAGGGTCACTAGAGCATGCAAAGAGGACCTATGGATGGGATGTCACAAGCCACACTCAAGCTACCATTTTATACATTTTATATGACTACACTTATGTAAAGGAAGGAATTGATAGGTTTGAATAATTTAATAATATTATAAAATATTTTATATCATATCAAAAACCTATTAAAGGTCTTATATCAAATAAATACTTTATGTGTAAGTCAAAGACAATAGATATCCACTTCCAATCAATACACACCTATAGTTATTCAAAGACATGGATGAGGATTTTGGCAGGGGTTTAGATGAAATGGTAATGAGTGTGTCATGGATATTAATTTTAATTATCTATAATATAATATTAAGGAGTGAAATCCATTTTAATTTAAAATTCTTATGGAGATCATATCCATGGGGTCAAAACTCAATCAAAATACACAGTATAATGACAGTCTATTAAGAACCTATAGGCTCACTCATACTCAGGGTGAATAAAAAAAATTTCTCACTAAAAGGATAATGTATAATAGTAGTAAAGGAGTGTGATAACCTTATTTAAGGCTCATCAAGTTTTCATATAGTAGAAGAGGAATAAAATTTAGTTTATAGACCAACAAGCTCAATTTGCACAAAAACCCTCTATAATGAAATTAAATGTTATGGTCATATTTGAGAGGTCAATTATTATATTAAATCATGTTTATTCACTTTAATAGATCATTTAATACATATTAATATCTTTATTTGATGATAAAATGGGTTTTGAGGTCTTAAAATCCAAAATTACCATCTCAACCTTTATACACAGTCATCCCAATCAAGATGAAGTTTTTCAAGGGTTATAACTTTTTGTAGAAGGTGAATTATGACTTCAATTTTATTGAGGTGTTTAGTGGATTCCAATTATTCAAATTCATGACATTGGTTTGGACCTTAGGTTTCACAATTGCATGAATAATCAACTATAATACAAAGAACCTTGTTTTGCTTGAGAAAGAGGTTGAAGAGGTTAGATGCTTACTCAAAACATTAATGAGAATATGGATGGGAAATAAATATTATATGATATGTTATATGGGTCCCCCTAACACAAATTACTAGCATTGGTTTTTAGAAAGGACCCCTGTCCTTTATGAACCATTTTTAAGAACATAAACCCCCTAAAACCCTCCGTAAACCATACAACTATCTTGATGTATAAGATAAGATTATTGATGCCTTAAAAAATTTTTTTTTTCCTAAAATTGGTATTTATTAAGTTCAAATATCTATTTAGATTCACTAAATGTATTTTTTCACATGTTCAGGTATAATATTGTATGGAACAAGGTAAAATAAGCAATTTTTAGCTTGTTTGTGAGGGTATAGGTAGTGGAGTAATATATAAACCATTTACAGATACTTATGTGGAATAAATATATGTTTCATGATAATCCAAATGTTTAATATGTTCCTTAAATAGTTACATAGCCCATGCAAATTGGCCACTAGCTCAACAGTAAGAGAACTCAGTTTTACAAGCCCAAATATCAATGGTGAAGGCTTGAGAATGTCATAAAGGACTTAATTCTCAAGGATTTATATTTTTAATAGTTATAAAATTATCATCAGGTCATATTAAATCATAAAAATCTTTATTTTTCTTATAAAACATCTCAAACAACACCTCAAGCATGCAAAAACATATAGGCTTACAAATGGTCATTTCATGGTTTGTCCATCTACACGACATTCTAGAAATTGAAATTTGGCATGGAGGATTTTATTAGTATAGTTAAAGTTAATATAACACTTTTGGATAGTTTCACATGTTTTGGTGGTCATTTGGGTCAAATTTCTCTTTCTAGGCCTAGGAGGCCTAATTACAAAGAGAATTGATAGAAAAGAGATACTTACACTTGGATTTGTCTCATGAAATTATTTATTAAGATGTAAAGGGATAGAGGGTAAAAAAAAAATGTTCTCATTTTTCTAATTTTATTCATAAATTCTTATGGACAAGGATCTTTATCAAATTTTAGGGCTACAAGGAATGAGTGAAAAAGCAAGCAAAATGAATAAAATGTCATATTATAGAGAGTTTGATGGCTCCAATTTCCTTATTGAAGGTTTTGATTTATATTTAAAATCCATCCATGGAAGCTTTTTTATTGATTCAAAGTGAAACCCAATTTTCTCTCTCCTATGCCTCTTTGCCTAAAAAGGAGTCAAATGATTAAAGCACCAAATTGATGTGTAGAAGTCATTGTAAATACTTTATTGATTTTTATCTCTCCTTACTACACCAAATTAAGTATGATAAATTCAATTTCAGTTGGAATAAGTATTAAATGGTTGAAAAGGTCTCTAGGACTCCTAATAAGACCCTCCTTCCTTCCAATGCCTAATCAAATAGGATAAAGTCAAAGCAATTAAAGAAGTCATTTAACAGCCCAAGAAAAATGGAGATACCTAATAAATAATTGGATAAATTTTTAATAGAGAGAGTAATGAATACTTGACTAAATATTCAAGGCCTATTTTCAAGGAAATGATTTCTTCACCAAGAATATAGGTATATGCAAGCAAAGATATATGATATTATATGGGTTAAAGACCAAAACTAAATGTTTCTAACTCCTTCAACCTTTCAATAAAGTCTCCCTCAACCTATATGACACTTTCATGAAAGAATAAAATATATAATCAAGTAATTTATATGTTATAGTTGGAGAAGGACCTAGTGGATGTGATATTTCCTAGTTTTAAAACTCTCTCTCTCTCTCTCTCTCTCTCTCTCTCTCTCTCTCTCTCTCTCTCTCTCTCTCTCTCTCTCTCTCTCTCTCTCTCTCTCTCTCTCTCTCTCTCTCTCTCTCTCTCTCATTTATCATTTTCTATCTATGTATGCCTATTTATGGAATTTGAAAAAATTTATTAACATTTGTTTTGGCAAGGCCACGCTCATAAAAAACACTTGTACTTTCCTCTTTATAATTAATAAGACCGAATTCATGCCTCCTTAACCCTTGTAACTAGTGTATGTTCATGGTTAGTTGATGAATGGCAATGATAGTTTATGATTCCTTTTATTTTGTCCTTTAATATTTACCTATTTATAGATGTTAGTTCACCCTTACAATTTTCATAGTGTTCTTTAACAATCTTGTATGTATGGAAAGTGTAAGCTTTCCTTGGTATCTTTGAGAAACCTACTGATTAGCTATGTTAGATCATGCATCAAGCCAAGCCTCTATGTGAAATATTGATGTTTTTAGAATTTTATTTTGAGAATTAAAATTAGTTTAATTTATTTATTTATCCTTATTAGTAAATATTAAACAAGTGAAGGATATATTTTGGTGTATCACCATAGTTAGATAGTTTTCCTTTCAATTTACCTTCTTCTCTTTTCCCTTATAAGTTGGTAGTGTAGAATAGAGATTATAACTGATACATCAAGGGGAGATATCCATTAAAATCTATAGATTAAATCCATCTATTATGATACATATAGCCTAATGTTGTCTCCATGTTACTTCAAACAATGAAAGCTTAAAACTATCTTCACAAGGGTACAAGTCTAGTAGATAACAATTATTTAAATAACCTAATCAATATTTAAATTAACTAATCTTTCTTCCAACATGAAAAATACTTAAATTCACTAATAAGGTATCATAAATACTTAAAAATAATACTATATAATGTAAAAAGTTTACAAGAGATAATACAAATATTAAAATATAACATAAAAGAGTTAAGAACAAAAGAATAGTGTTTTCACCAATTTCCATAGAAAAACCCCAAAAGTGGATTGAATACCAACATGTGTATACAAGGGAAAGTGAAGATGATCTAAAAATTAATCCTAGCTCAGAGAAAAAAATCATGCTATCCCTTCCACTTATTAGTACATTTAGACAATCAGGGTCATGACCAATATGGATCTGCTAGACTTAACTAAGGGGTCTCTTACCACATAATATCACTACATCAGGTTCCAAAGCCTCTAATCAAGCAATACCACAAAATAAACACAACTAATTACTATATTTTATTATCAAAATAAATGACAAAGTAAATTAAAACTAATTTAGTGCTCACCAAAGCATGTGGCACAAATGGGGATAATAAACATAAAAAGTAAACATGCAAAGAAGAACTCTTCTTGGGCCAATGTAGAGGTAATCCTAATGCACAGAGATATAAATATATTCATAAGATAACACATTAAAATATATTTACTAGTAAATAGGATCAAGAGCTAGTAATACTTACCTTGAAGATGAACTTGTAGAGCCTCAATCTATTGCAATAGGTTGTTGTGGTTTTTAAGGTTAATAAAGATAAGTCAAATCTAGGCTACACAACTTATCTTATACATGTAAAATACTTTCCCACATGATAATATTGTTCTATCCAAATGAATTATGAAACCCTAAGCAATGACACCTCAATTATAATGGTAGATAAGTAGATGTGTAAATAAATGATTATCTCTATCTATCTCTAATGACAATGGTGAAAAGGATGTGTTTATATATCTAGATCTAACCATAAACCCTTATAAATTTTTAGCCAACACATTTGACCTATTTAACCTAATTATTAAATAAATAAAGTATTTATTTCTTAGAGTAGGTTAGCTAGGTTATTTTAATCCTATAATGTGCTCTTTTTTAAGAACAAGATCATCCCATGCAACTTCATTTAGTAAATGAAAAAAAAAGATTTTGACTTAGGTAGGGGATGATTGAGGTAGTGAATTACTTGGAGGTGTGTGTAAGGGAGGTGTTAAAGATTATATAAATGTATAAGATAGGTTTGTGCTAGTTTTAAGTGATGGTATAGGGGACAAAAATATTGTGAAGCACCAATGGTCTACCCACCCCTTTTTTGATGTACCATTTAAGGCATGCACTCAAAGATATTGAATCTAAACAAGTTGCTTCAATAGAGAAAGCACCAGTAATTTATAAAGTTTAAAAATATTGTGTGTATAAATTTGCCTCACTTGAAGCTCATCATGTGTCACATAGTTGTAACATAGGATGGTGCTTTGGGAAGAGAACACATCAACACACAATGCTCATCATAGTCAAGTGTATGTAATTGATATTACATGTATGAACTATTTTATTGGTCAAGGAAACATGGTGAATGAAATGTCTAATTTTGGTTAAAGTAATTGGTATGTCATCAAAAGGTTGCTAATAAGATTGAGGTTGAAGAGAGTGAGGAAGTTGATCAATGATGTGAGGGGGAAAGATCATATATTTTTATCTTTAGGCTTATCTCACTTATATCATCATCATTGGAGTCTAGGAGGTTAGGTGGAATATCCCTAATTAATTATGGATGACTGTTATAACCTATAGTAAAGTTAATTAGATAATTAAAGTGTTGATATTCTCAAAATGGAACACTAGGTAAGGGTTCAAGGGTGGGTATTTTTAACACATCACATTTTTGGAATTGTTAAAATTCCAAAGATTTATGTCTCATTGAATCTTGTATATAACACCATTTTGATGAAATTTGACACATTATCATGTGGATGAAGAAACTGCTCTCATATGATGAGTCCAAGGTCAACTAAGTAAGATATTGTAAGAAAGTGAAAAGTTAAATATCATGACTTTTACATAAATAGTAATGGGAGGAATGGTAATAGGAAGCCAAACACAACCTAGAAGAGACATTTTTCTTATATCAGAGCCTTGTCATGTGTTGTGTGTAGATTTACGGTTACATTCATAGTATCCAAATGCTTTAATAAATTCAAGGGAAGAACACAAGTGCCTAAACCTTTATCAATTGAATCATGATTAACTTGGATATTACCTACTTAGATGCTAATGAATAAAGTAAGATCATTTACATGAAGCAATATCTTGTCAAGAATTATAGAAGAGATAGGGAATTTAAGTGAGATGGAAGTGTCCACTATTTTATAATCATGGATGGACATCTCTTCACATTATTAAATTATGTTATCTTCATATCTAGATAAGGTATCATCCTTCCCTACAAGAGGAGGAGGAGGATCATTCATTTTGAATAAGAATTTCATTGGGTGGTTACGATGGTGGTGAGAAGTTATCATTAGCTCTAAGAAGGGGATTTGATATGGGAGATGGGAAAGTTTTGTAATAGGATCCCATTCATCATAACTCATGAGAATATTGTTAGATAAAGATGCATAGTATTTCAAGAGCTCATGGGAAAGGGGGTTGGATGTGAAATTAAACTTATGTTGATAAGGTATGGTTGGTTTATGTTGGTTGTAAATGCATTGAGTGATTTTAGGTGATGTGATTCTTTTTTGAGGTATTTCTTGTGTTTGAGTAGAATATAGAAATAGAAATCAGAGGAGTAGAAGTTTATATCAATGATATGAGAGGTATGATTAATTTGTGTTATTGAATGTGATGTTTGTATGGGTATTGGGTCTTCATGACCCAATCAATGAGATGGGATGGGGAAGTGTCTTGAATAATGTGAAATGTTGAAGAGGTGTGATGTGTAGGTGTTGGGTTTGAATCAATATAAGTACTTACTCTTATCATATTAGTAATTTTAACCACATTTTAATCATTTGTGTTAAGGTATATATGACTTTAAATGTTTTTGGTAGTAGAGGTAGGTTGTTCAATTTTGTCTTAGTGGTTAGGAAGGAGATCCTTGTAGATGGCTAAATGATCATTAGCTTGGTTTAAAGCATGATTTTAATTTTGAATTTCATGATCTTAAAGTGCTATGTCATAAGTTTGTTGATGTATTTATATAGGGGATTCATGGTCAAAGTTACGACCAAGAATAAATCCATAGTAAGATTTATTAATTGTCTACAATTACAATGATAATGGCCCCAACTTGCATGAAACCAACAAAATTTATTTGGATCATACCATGATTTCATAGGACAAGTGGGATCAAGTTCTCATGGTATAGGTTTTTGAAGTCATTTTCAAATTTATAATAGGGATAATGGTTTTTTCACATCAGTATGATTATTTTGCGAAAATATGGGATTATGATTAGAATTTTTGTTATAGGGAGTAACATGCTCTATGGTGTTATTAGAGAAAAAATTAGATAGTGTGTATGGTGTCATAAGTGTCGGTAACACCATCATTGGTTGCATGATGGTTTTTATTTTTTATAAGCATGAAATTTCCCATTGTACATTGATAATTTTTAAATTGATGCATGAGGAAGTCTTATTATTTGTCTTGGTCAATAACTTCTTCCAAAGTCTTTGTATAAATGGTCTAAATGTGATACTATAATTCACGGTGGAGAACATTAGTAAATAAGTGGAAGATATTTTCATCCACCATATTATGCTTAGATTTTTTAGGCAAATTTTTCCATTATTTGATGAAGACTTGTGTCATTTTAGTTTTGAGTTATTTATAAGCTATAAAATAAGCTAAGTTATTTTTGGGGAGATCACTAGTTTAGAATTCTTGAAATAGTGAGTTGACCAAGTATTCTAAGCTAGTAATAGAGTGGGTTTTTAATTAATTGTACCACTATAAATCATCTCTTAAAAGTGTTTTAACTAAAATTTTAGTGGTGGTAAAATTATTAAGCTTAACCCAATCTTTGTAAAGGTTGCTAAATGTTTTTAGATGTAAGGTAGGATCCATAGATTTGCTATAAGTTATGGTGGGAGTGCTACCTCCTATGTCAATGTTGGAAATTTGAGGTACTAGAGTTTAATTTTTTAAATGCTTGATAGTGTTTTTTATATGTGGGGGTTGTGGTATGAGGTTACCATGTGAATTCCTAAAGTGGGGTGGGGGGACATTAGGATTTTGTGCTCCCCATTGAACATGGGGAGGTTGGTTTTGGATATGTATGAGGTGATTTTGCATTTTCATCATCTGATTTACATTATCAGTTTGAAATGTATGTATTTAGTTAAACATTTTTAATATAATTTGATTAATTTGAGAAATATTTTGGTATTGGATGCAACATGTGATGAATTATTATTTTGTGAGGTATTAAAATCTTGAGATGCACTAAGTGTGTGATGAGGTAGTAACATGCACCACATTAGTGGAATGAGTAGCATTGGTAGAAAAATAATCATTAGTAGTGTGAGATGCATTAGTATCATGGTCATGGATGTGGGTATTTTGAAGATCCCCACTAGAAGTTGAACCTGCCATATTTGTAGAAATACTTGGCATGGAGTCAGAAGAAGACATAGAGGATGATGTCATGTTGTGGGAATGAGACATAATGGAAGGTAAATTCTAGGATTAAAATAAAATTATTTCCCTAAATCCTTAGGAAAATCTAGGGGAATGTGAATGGGGTTCTCCTATATGAGTTCCCATAATGAGGGTATAAATGGTTGTAGAATATTTTCCTCTATGTTGAGGGTTTTTGTTGATGAAAAATATCATTTAAATTATGTACTCAAGGTCATGCTCATCTTCCAATGAAAAAAATGGGTTAAATTACAATTAATAATGGGGAGGATTCCCATAGTTGTTAGTGTGGTTGGTAACATGGACATTGCTTTGATCTGTAGTAGGTGCCATAAGATTTGCCTTAAGAGTCTTATTAGGATTGGTGAAACTTATCATGTTTGTTTTATTTAATTTTATATTATAATCAAACATGAAATAAATGAGGGAGGGAATATAAAAAAAATTGGTAAAAATGAGGATCAAATGATATGATACTAGGTCAAATCAATCGATACTATCTTATAAGACACTAGACAAGGCATGATGTAAAATACATAGTCAAACCAGTTAACTGTGTTCTATAGATGGTGAAATTTATGGATTCTAAAAGACACATAATCATATAGTTTTAACATGTGTTAAAGGTAATAAGAATAAGGAGTCTATAAGAGACTAGGTTAAATAGATCGATCGTGTTCTATGGGAAAATAGATATTGTAGGAGACACAGTCAATCAGATCAACTATGTTTGGAAGGTAAAGATAGGTTTTGATAGTTGTAATTTTGGATGATCTAGTGTTATTTTGTAGAATAATTGAAATAAACACATAGGCAACTAGGTTGAACCAGTCATCCACTTACTACACATAACACAAACCTCGTATCAATACTAACTGATAAAATTTTTGCAATCAACATACAATTATCAAAGAGTAAGTAGAAAAAATTGAAATTTTAATATATGTGGTCATTCCATAATGTTATAAATTATAATTTTTATAAATAAATGTGATAGGGATTTGGACATAAAAATTAAATATAAAGGCAATCTAAGGATGGTTTCATGTAGCTAAAGTTGAAAAGGGTTTGTATTGGTGATAATATTGTCTAGGTATTGGGGCCTACCCCTTCAATCCATAATATCATAGTGATAAGGGTGTTAGGTTATTTTCCAATATATACCATCAACCATGTATTTATAATCGACCAAAAAATTGAGTTGGCCTCCCCCTTGGTGATGAAATTCGAGTAGTTAAACCTTGGGTAGAATTTGTTTAATAATTTTTTTGATATTATGTGGTTTGAAAGTGTGTGAATAAATTAAATATAGTGTGAATAAGTCAATAGATTAAAATGTCCTAATTAATCTGTGTTCTAATCTAAGCAAGCAACAAAATGAAAGAAGAGTATATTACTAGTAATATGAGTTAATTCCATATCTTGAAGAATACATTGTCAGTTTACATGACCAAGTATGAGAATAGTACAAAATATAATTGACCATGTCTATTATATTTGTTGAAAGAAGATCTTGATAAACACAATTGAATAAGTCAACTAAGTCTCCTAGGCAAGAAATCAAGATACATAACTATGTCAACCTAGTTCACTATAGGATTAAAAATTTATAAACTAGAAATTGTGAAAAATAGGATTATAATGAATAAAATAAATGATGAAGATGGTGAGAATGAACCAAATGATTTTGAAGATGCTAAATTTGTTATTTTTATACTATGCCATCCATATGAATATTTTTAACCTGATAACAGAGTTCACTAGGTCGACTGAGTCCCAAAGCCAGTATGTAAAGATGTAAATAGAGTCAAATAGATAGATCAAATTACCTATGGTCAAATATGACTTATTAAAAAAAGAGTTGATTAGATTGATTGTGCATTAAATCTATGCACATAAAGTTAGACTAAGTCGATATATTCGATCTAGTGATGTAAAAATTAAATAAATAATAAATGAAGGTGTGAAATACAACCTAAAAGGATAAGTTCATGTCAATTTCACAAGAATGTATGACAAGGGAAAGTGAAGCTAATCTACAAATCACTCTTATCTTAGAGAAGATAAATCACACTATCCCTTTCGCTTTTTGGTACATTTAGATAATTAGGGTCATGACCAATAAGTATTTACTAGACCTAAGGGGTTTTTTACCACATAGTATCACTAAAGAGGGTTCCAAATCCTCTAGTCAAGTAATACCACACAATAACCATAGATAGGTCATGTGGTTTATAACAAATTAATAACAAAGTAAAATAAATCTAATCTAGTACTCACCAAAGCTTAGGACACAAATAGGGGATAATAAACATAAATAATAAAAATTCAAAGATTAACTCTACTCAAGTCAATGTAGAGGTAATCCTAATGCATGGAGAGAGAAACATTTTCATAAGCTAACACATGGAAATATATCTACTAATAAAGAGGAACAAGAGTTAAGAATACTTACCTTTAATATGAACCCATTGGACCTCAATCTCTCCCTTGGCCAATGATGATTTTCAAGAGGTTGTTGTGGTTTGTAAGGATAAAAAATATAGGTCATCTCTAGGCTACATGACTTTTCTTATGCATCCAAAATAATTTTCCCATGAGATAAGATTCTTATCTTTAAAGGAAGTATGAGACCCCAAGAAATGAATCCTTAAGTAGAATATTGGATAAGTAGAATGCAAAAATAAATGATTGTATCTATCTATGTATAATGAAAATGGAGAAAATAATGTGTTTATATATATTAATATGACCCTAAACCCTTCCAAATTTTTAGTTGACACAATAATCTCATTCGACCCAATTCTTAAATAAATAAATTAGTTAGGTTTTAGACTAAGTGGGTTGGGTCGACTAGTCCCATAACATGCTCATTTTTAAGAATAGGGTTATCCTATGAAAATTTATTTGGTAAATGATTAAAAAAAAATTAGATTAGGTAGGGTCTGTGAATTTCATGGAGGAATGTGTAAGGGAGGTATCGAATATTAGGGAAATGTATAGAATATTTTTGTGTTGGTTTCAAGTGGTGGTATATGGGATGACAATATTATGATAAAACAATGTTCTTTTTGACTTTTTAAGTCACCTCCTGATTGACACAAGACCTGTCAAAGTCCTACAAAATATCAATGCACTAATGGAGTTAGAACTTCAAGTAGGGAATGTGCAGATGTTCTCCTGTCTACATTTGAGCCCAAGATAGAGGCACAAGTTTTCATAAAAGTGAGAATATTATTCATACTTACCAAATTTCCCAATGTACACCCACATGCAGGGATGTGGGGTACTCAAGAATGATGGGTGTGCATGTTAGCATATAGGATAGGGGCACATGAGTCTAAAGATGTATGTCTATAAGGAGCATAATGCAATAATTAGACATATAACAACTCAAACACGCCAAAGATCTTAAAATCTTTATGCATGCTTTCCTTCAATATAGTATTGACACCTATTCTAAGAGGTTCCATGACCACGTGAAAGATTATACTTCTATGCCTTTCTATTACACAACATGAAAACTTATTTTACAACTACCATGTGGTGGCACCATGCTCATTAAACATAGGGATATTCATATTTATCTAAAAGGAAGTTTCAACCTTCCTTGTGTTTCCCCAATACTTATCCTATCTAGCAATCCAAGAGAGATCTCTCAAGGATCCTATAGAATTATAATGTGTCAAATGTTTACCTAATTTAATGAAGGTTGTTGGAGGTGGTTTGGAGGAGCTTGAGGTACTATCAAAATTAAATACAAAATCAGCCACTGTGTATTGATACTTGAGTACATGCCATCCTCTAACACTTACGATAAAATATTCCATTCCCCAACACACATGTACCTAGGGGTGACCCTACGACTAACCATATCCAATAATCTAATGAAAGTATGGTCATGGTAGCATAAAATAATTTAATACTTTATAAACCACCCAAGTGGTGCTTTTATTATAAAATTGGCTTGATATTCTATAAAATCTTGGTTCTCTTATTGTAAAAGGGTCAACACATTTTTTAGCCTCAAGCTACCAAAATTTTCCCTCCATGAGTTATTGTATTGGTTAAGTCCTATAGAATTAATGATAATTATGTTCACCTCTTTCTATTATTCTAACGATATATATTCTCTTTTTTTTTTAATTAAAACCTATTTGTAGGTGCCCCACACCCCTTTCTTTGGTCTTTTCATCCCCTACACCTCTTTAGTTCTACATGTTGATCTTAAACTAGGTACACTTAGAATATAAGGAATTAAACCTACTCTAGAGACTCATCCTAAGGAGCATAAGGGTCTCACACCTTAAGAAAATTTCCATCATTGCAATGAAACATCAATGCTCATGTACATAACTTGGTGACAATACTCCCTCACCTAGTGCCTTGGCCTCTCACACCCCTACGTAGGGTCCTCACACCTATTTCCACACAAAAAAGCTCCCATATGTTTTAGAGCATTCCATGAGTGGAAATTTCAAATGACAATAGTTCTACCCACCCTTTTCCTAGTGCACCCTTTAAGGTGTACACTTAGAGAGATTAAGTCTCAATGGGTTCTTATTAGAGAGAAATCATAAGTAATTGATAAATTTTTAAAAATATTATATGTATACAACATGCTTATTATAATCAAGACATGACTCCAACATAATTTACCACAATAAATAAGGAGTACAATATTACAAAACATAAGCCCCTTCTAACACCCCCTTCTTATCTAGCCCTATAAGCCCTCTATTGGTGGCCTTAGCCACCCCATCCATTAGATAGATGGTGAAGTAAGGAAATTGGGTCATAGGAATGTTAAGAGTACAATATAAGATTTAAATCCACTGGTAAATTTATGCACAAATAACCATTATTAAAAATAAGTTCATCATTGGAACCAACAAGCAAGTTATCAAGAATTAACAAGATTTAATAATAAAATAAACATAAAATGGCAAGTTGCCATAATTTATAAAATAGGTTCCATAAAAGCTTAAAGAACTTGTATACAACATTACTTCAACAAACACAATAACATATGAGAAATTTGAGCGGGCTTATGTTTCCATTAAGCCATGATTCAACTAAACCAATGAATCTAACATCTTTAGTAATCAACCCTAATCATAATAATTTACACATAGTGGAAAAGACAATTTGAGCCCATTAACTTAGTTGAAGGAAGCATTCTTTCACATATAGTCAACTTAATATGCTTAAATTAATATATTCAGGCTAATAATGGTCAAATCAATGAAATCCAAGTGAATAATGAAATATGATGTACATAGTCAAGTCAATAACTACAACCATGTGCTCAAAATAATCCATTTAAATAATCCTTAAAGCCTTATTCAAATTCCACATAGTCAACTATATCAAGACTAAGATAAATCATAGTCAAGAATATATCATGTTACACCCATAATGGCTTCATTACTAATCAAATAAAAATACCACATAGCTAAGCTAGACGAAATAGCTTAGAATAAACCCATAATCAATTAAAACAAAAACCCACAAGTTTTTGATGATCATATCCCAAATAAGTAACAACCTTACTTGACTTAAGTCTATAATCACATAAAAAACATTACATAATCAAAACTAGAATGGCCAATCATATAAAGAGGAATAAAAGTCTAAAATGAAGTCCAATGATTTCAATATGCACCTAGATTCCTTTGTGGAAGCTTATAAAAGACCATTTCAATAATACCCATAATTAAATAAGTAAAAATAATAAACTTGCTTATGCAACAAATAATTTCTTCATTCATGGGGTTTATTTGTGTATTCCAAGACATTCATCACCTTCCATGTGTATCTTAAGAGTTATAAGAGTACATAAACCATAGATTAGTCCCTTGTTGTTCCAAATGACAAAAAATCAAGCATAAAAATACACTATTGCTAAACACTCTTTTCTAACAACTAGGGAGAGAATTACATAGTAAACAAGATCACAAAATAGAGATAAAAACAACACAAGTAATTTACTTCCTTTATCAAATTTGATGCTAAATTATTTGTATAAGGATGTTTGTGTTTGGTCTATGATAATTATAGTCTTTTATAAAATTTTATCCATGGTAGTGGCACTTCTCCAATGGTCACTTGTGCCTTAGTGTGAATCTTGGCCTAAAATGGGTATTATAACACTACTCTCAATGTCTTCATGAAGGTATTCTAGTAGAATAACCTTACACACAAAATTTTGTTCGAATATGGTATGGGCACTTGAATTTAGAGCTCAAATAACTAACTCTAAACTTAGGGAGGTTATGTTAAATTATAACTTTGGTTGAGTCTAAAATAACCTAGGTTGGCTAACCCTAGGTTGGGTCAAAGCACTCATGAAATCTTGACACCTCAGTCTCAGATATTTTTTAGGCATGACAACTCACTTTAGATATTTGTAAGGTTGTGACTCATAATTTTTATAATATTTAGGAAATAATAAATCACTTTATTATCTCATTTAACCTTTGACTTCATCTTTGGATAAAAATTCTTTTTTGGGTAAATTAAATTCACTAATTTGATTTGGAATTTTTGTTTAGGCAAGTTAATTAAGATTTGTTATGTTATTAAACTTGATTAGTTATTTTTGGATTTTGGTAATTGATTTATATGTTATGGATTAATATCTCAATAAGTCAAAAGTGTCAATTACTAGGTTGTAATTTGACTAGGCTTAAAGAACTAGGTTATTGGTGCATTTAGGGTAATATGTTAAATAAACTAGCCTCGTCATGTTTTTGAGAAATTAAATCCCTTACATAGATGGATTTGGGTAGTTCAAGTGATTTATATGCTTAGATTGGGTTATGTGCTAGAAATTGAATTAAATACTAGTTTAGGCATGAAAGTAAACAAAACTAAGTGCTTATAGTTTGCCCATGTTTGAGAAGGCATTACAATACATAGGAATAGTAATGTCTTTTTAAAGAATGTAAAAGTTGTTAATATAAATGATTCATGCCCCAAAGGGTGGTCAATAAGCCTTTGATGACTCTCAAGGGAGTAGGTAGAAAATTAGAGTCATCAAACATTCCCTTAAAATGAAGAAAATGACATGATATAAATGGTAATGAGGGTGGAATTAATTAATTTAGTAAAGTTAGTTATAAATAGTAATAGAAATAAAGTCATTGATTCACCCAAAGGTGGTTATAATTAGTAACAAAGGGTGTGACACTATTTTTCCCAAAGGTGGTTATAAGTAGTGGCACATATATTTGTCCTTATAGGGTGGTGGGATGAACACTAATTTACCCAAAGGTAGTTATAATTAGTAAAAAAATGTAGGATATTGATTTTCCCAAAGGTAGTTATAATTAGTGGCATAAGAATTTACCCCGATAGGGTAAGTGAATCAGTAAAAATAATTATTTTCCCAAAGGTGTTTATAATCATTAGCATGGGACATAAAAATAATGATTCACCCATAGGTGATTATAATCATTAAATAGGTCAAAAAATAATGATTTCCCCAAATGTAGTTATAATAATTCACACATTTAAAGCACATGATATAAAATTAGTTTTCCCTAGAAAGGCATAATATATCATTTATCAATAATAAAATAATTGTTCGTAATGGGGAAAATTGGAAAGGATAGCTTATGTGAAAAATTTATAAAAAGGATTTATGATGAGTTTCCAAAGAGTAATAACACTTTTCTATCCTAAATGTGAGTTTGAAAATACACATTTGAACAAACACATGGTATAGGTAGAAAAATAATGTTATTAAATGGGTCTTAGGGGAGGCTCAAAAATATGGTATGGTTACAATACGACTAGAAAATAAGGCACGTAGAAACAAATAACATGTAAAACAAACCATGGATGTGAAAAATACACTTCTTAAAATGTGTGGAATGAACTATAGGCCCTGGGTATGGTAAAAATTCAAAATTTTGGCTATATATTCACACTTAGTATAAAAAATAATTCATTTTCACCCTAGCCTTTTAAGATTTCTTAGCTCCAAATTTCTAAATATTGAGCTGAGAAAAATGGCCCATAGAGGAGCTTGGTGTCTATTTCAAAGTGGGTGAAGGAGCACATGTAGCCACCAAATGATGGGACACTAGTAAACAACTTTAATTTTGTCATTAATGTTAATTTTTGAGCATTTATTTCATGTTTTAAGTCAAAAAATGGTGAAGTCACTCTTTTATATTTTAGAGCAAATGGTGGCTTTGCCAAAAAAATGGTGACTTCACACAAAGTTTTCATCCTTATAAATGATGATAACACCAAAATTGGGTGGAAATAATTGAAATGATGATTTCACCCATTTTTAGGTGAAGTCACCATTTTCATGAAAAAGAAAACGGTGATATCGCTAAAAAATGTGCATAATCACCTAAATGATAGTTTTACCCTTTAAAAAATAGTCTTAAATCTAAAATATAAAAACAATTTTTTAGAGTACCCAAAAGGGGTCCAACCTCTGAAACATGGTTAATTATGCTTAGTAGGCTAGGATTAGGCTTGGTAACTACATATAGTTAGGATGAAAATAACTTTTTTGATTGTAGGAGCAATTAGTTATCCTTATGTGCTAAGAGTGATGGTCACACTATTTGTGGACTCCTAATATCTATATTGAGGACATATTTGGATTATTATAGATGTTATTCTACATAATGTGGCATGAATGCTAGTCATTTGAGCTGATTGGGCTTATTTGAGCATGCTAGCTGAGCACTAGCATAATGAGACTTCTACATTTTAATTTCCTTCTAGGGAGGATACTATGACAATTGAGGATACGTGGTGTATCCTCAAGTTTTCTATACATGGGTGGAAACTATTTTGGACACCACTATCATATCAATGGGTAGTTTCCTATGACTTGTGCAGCTATCAGGGTATCCCCATGTTTTTGGGGAAGGTCAATATAAACCTCATTGAGACCTATATAGACATTTAGCTAGATGATTTACCTATTAAGGATCTATCACCACTAGCTCTTATTGATAAGGATTTTTTTACTCATGGCCATTATCAGTGGTATCTTACTACCTAAAAATAGTGGTTGGTATTTCCATATGGTCCTAGGTGGCATAGTGAGGAGCATGCTTGAGGATTTTACACATTTTGCCTAGGGGATAGCTATCTTAGCATAGTTGTATAGAGATCTTAATATGATAACATATTGAGTTGGATGGAGAAGAAAGGCTTGCACTTTTCTGATGGTTTAGGGCTGGGAGAACATCTTAATTAAGTAACTAGTTGGGATGTGCATGGTACGAGATCCAAAGGACCTAATAGTATATGGTTGGGATTAGATAGGATACAATGGGCATAGTCATAAGGGGGACATATCATTATATCATCACATGTTTAATGATATGACACCATAATATTCCATTTGGAGTTTGTACATTGTGTATCAACTATAATGGTTTAAGTATGGATGGTATGTGGACTTTATAACTACTAGATGATTTTTGACTGAGAGATAATCCTATATCATAGAGGAGTATTACCATGATTAGGAACTCATGTAATTTAGCTACATGTAAGATGTAACTAAGGGGCTAATATGGTTTACCCATGTTACATGCAAAATTAGTCAGGATACTCTTATGATCCTAAGGAGTGACGCTAAATCTAGTTATATCAGTGTACCATAGGATTCTTGGGCTTACATAGGAGGAGTCATAGATGTGGGCTTCACTCTAGCTTACATACACTAATGGGTAAAAGTATGCCCTTTGAGGCTAAAAATCCCATTTCTAGTATGAGGATAGGTTCCCATGTATATTGAGGAGGTGGAGGCTGAGACATCGAGTGGTAGTGGTATTGCCTAGTAAGATAGTTTTGTGAGGTTGGAGATGAAAATAATGATGGCAACCTTGATGGAGGATATGGTGGGGGAGATGGAGATAAAATTCCATATTTTATGGTGTTATACCCCATCATGATAGTTATTATAGTGGTATAGGTTGGCTTACGCCAGGTAGGGCATTTAAGCACATAGGTAGATTTAGGCTAGGTAGGGCATTTCAACATGGCTATAGTGGGTAGAGATACAAACATGCTAGAGTAGGAGATCATTAAAAAAGTTTGAGAGATTGTAGGTTTATAAAATTATGTGACTAATTTATAGATCACCTTAGATATGCAAGATGATGATATGGCATGCTTCAGTCAGAGATCTCCCAATGTTAATAACCCTTGTCCCACCCTACTCTTTACATTATTAGTGTATTACTCACTATGGATGAATATGATTTGTAATTCATCCCTTTATTATATTTTAATTATCCCACATTCATGGGAATTATTAAGTTGATAGAATAGAATTAATATTTAAGTAGCATATTTGAATTATCTCACATGCATGGGAAGTATTAGTTACTAGAATATAATTAGTATTTAAGTATTGATGCCCAATGAAGGTATTGATGAATATTATTGTATTGAGCTTTCTCAAAGGAGGTTTCCCCCTCAAAATGGCCTATGATCAGTATAACATATTTGAATTATTATGAGTAATTTCTAAAGTTATTTTTATTATTCCATTATTTTTGTAGTTTTTAAATTTGTGCAGTAGGTTCATCACACCTAGCTGAAGGTTGAGATAGATTAGTTTGTGTAATTATATCTCCAACTCATGATAGAGAGATTAGACCATTAGAGAGTGAGATCAAGAATTATCTATTATTTATGGAATAAAATAAGAGTGAGATGTATCTCAAAAAACTATTACACATTCTAGGTTCTCATAGATGGTTGGGGAGTTCCTTTAGACAAAGGGTGAGGCATCATATTACAGGTGAGCCTAATATTCTATTGTGCCTAGGGATAAATAGATTGTTACATTTGAGATTTCAGATGCACAAAGGACAATGAGAAAATTTGGTCAGTCTTAGAACATGACTCATGTTATAGGTAACTTAGGCTAGTTTGTTCATCAACCATGACCACCACTACCAAGACCATTAGGACCTCTAGGGTCTCTTATAGCTACAAATCCCATAGACATATAGAGCTAGAGTTGATCATAGGGACCTTAATATTTTGACATAGTTTTGGTATATGTCATTGTTGTCATTATATGGGTAATATTGATGTACTTTAGAGATGCCATTATGACATGTATATATCCTCTATGTATATGACATTTATATACATTGACATTCAATTTTGGGTCTTTCAAGGTTGATGTGCATGTATATGATATTCATATGATATATATGTGATTCCATAATTGTTATCTTTATTATATCATATTTAGCATTGATTAACATTATGGATGTTTAATATTGTTGATATTTATGCTCATGTATGATCTATTCATTTATTTTTATGTCATGTTTATGAGATGTTATGTTTGTTATCATCTGATTATGTTGGATGACTCGTATGTATGCTTATTTAGAGATACACTTCTATATAAACACATTATAAATCATGTTTACTCTTGTTTTTTACTCATGGATTCAAGCATGTGTTTGGGTTCCTGCCTAGTTTGATATATCAGAGAAGTACTCCCATTGCATTGCTATTATAGAATATATGTGCACATTTTGTTGTAGTTTGTGATATTATTCATGATATTTATTCATAATTAAATTCATAATATATGTTTTAATCATGAGAAAATTAATTTAAATTTAGATATAAATAACTTAGGAATAAGCTATGAATAATCAAATTCCAAGTGTAAATATAATAAATAAACCAATAGTAAGACTAAATACAAAAATTTCACAACCTAATTACATGATATGCATAATCAAGACTTAAGTTCAAATAAAATAGAATAATCTTATGGAAACTAAGAAACAAAAAGGCTAAAAAGTCCAAAACAAAAAAAAATAACAAATAATAATGAAATAAACAAAACAAAACAAATAGATTAAAAAAACAAACAATAAAACACAAACAAACAAATAAAACTAATAAATAAACAAAACTAATAAAATGAGCAAATTGTAAAAAAAATCAAAACACCAATAAATAAATAAAATAATAAAACACAAACAAAACACTAATAAACACAAATGAATAAACAAATAAACACATCATAAATAAATAATTATAAACTAACAAATAATATAAATAAAAGAGAACAAAGAAAGACAAATAAAACAAGCAAAAAAAATAATAAACAAAGAAAACAAAACAATCAAAACAACTAAAAAATCCAAAGAAAATGAAATATGTAGGAAATAAATTATTCTAAGCACAAAAAAACAAACAAACAAAGCTAAACAAAAATACATAAATAATGGTTCAACATAATTTTAGTACAAATATAAAATAAATTATTCATGTATGTGTAATAGAGGTGTTACTCTTGGTGACAGGTTGACACCTAAGAAAGATAGCGACAACATAGGTAAAATAACATAGGAAAAAAAGGCACAAGGTTGCACCTAGGCTATATGGAATAATAACACAAACAAGATGACAAACATTGCCCATAGGCCATAGGAAGAAATGACACAAAACAAACAAAATAGGAGGAATAGAAGAAAAGAAAGGGGTAATCAAGTTGACTCCATATTTACTATGAAAGTGGGCATTGCCTACATAGTTCCATTGACACAAGATATGATGTAAAATTTAGGTCAAATGTAGTTCTCCTAGGATATGGGATAGAGGAAAATGATGATAATGAAAACATGATTGACTTGTAGAGGAAAATGGTAAGGGTCTCACAAAATGGAGTGTGCATACGAAAAGAGAGGGATGGCATTCAAAGTCATGAAATCATTAAACAAACAAATTGTGTAATTGAAAGAAAATGGTTTAGGATAAAAACACACTAAAATACAAGAGACAAGTATCCCCTAATGAACTAAATTGGTAATTCATAGTGTTTACTAAATCTATGGCTTGGAATAAGAATGATCTAACAAAATGATGAGAGCATTGATAATGGCTACTATAAAAATGGTGAGAGCATTTAAATAGAAATAAAGCTAATAAAATGGTGAGAGAGTTCAAACATAAATTAATCTCAAAATGGTGATAACGTAAGAAAAGCTAAGTGGTTATTAATGCATCAGATTCAAATACACAATGCTCATAATATCAACATGAAAAATGGAGAGAGCGTACGGATAAGGCCAATAAGGATGGGGAAACTAAATGAAAAGTGGTTACTCATGAAATAGTTAGGAGTCCTAGAATCCTTATGGCAATTAAATTTAGAAAAAGAAAGGAAGGCAATTGAACTAACCTGAGATACCCCATGTAACCAAGTGCTACCTACATAGTCTGTCTAGATCTCAGGTTGATGTAGTTCTCCCAAAAATGGGAGGGAAAATAGCAAAGTGGTATAGAAATGAAAATAAATATATAAAATGGCACATCCAAGAATTTTTTTATAGATTTATATCTTGCATGGAAATTCTAAGCCATTTTCATGATTTTGTGATTTTTAGGATTTTTAAGTCCTTTTTAAAAATATTTAGAGGTTTTAAAACTATAACAAATGTTTTTGGAATTTTCAAGGAATCTCAACTCAATCAAGAATTATGAGGTATAAAATGGTCCAAATCACATAATGGCAAGAGCATAGCTTAGGTTTCTCATAAAATGATGAGAGTGTTCAAACTTAAAATGCTCATAAAATGGTCAGAGCATGGCAAAGGGGTGATTGAGATGACCTCAATGTGAATCAAGAGTTTCCGAGATAGTCTCATAGGAACTCAAGTCACTATATTTATGGCTACACAAAAGACATTTGAATAATTACTAGAAAGTTTAGGTATATGTAAATGGCAAGGTGATGCGATAATGGATGGAAAGGGCATTGCTCCTAATTTGCCCATATGTAGTTATAATTAAGAAATAAAAATAAAGGTCAGTGGGACTAATTTCTCGTAGGTAGTTATAATTATTAGAATGAGTTGGGAACATAACAATAAATGAAGGATGCAATTTCTAGGACCACTGTCATATTTCTTTTGTATACTTTCATTCAACTATTTAATTTAAGAAAACTACCATAACTAAATCTATCATCAACCAATGAACATGCCTAAAGTAAAAATGGATTAGAACCAAGGCCAAATGTGATAGGTGATTTTTGGTAAAAATAACATGTTGGAAAGGGGTTACGTTCATGATAGAATGGTAAGGGGATATATTACAAAGAATGAGTAAAATGTGGCATTACTTAAATGATCCTTATAGAAAATAATTTGAATCCCCCAAGAATGAAAATGTTTGAGGTGTATTATTTTAATCATTTTGTCTAGTTCATCTCCCTTTGGCATGTATATCATATATGTTTGAAAACCATAATTAGTAACAACTGTTTAAGTCCCTAATCAGTTTGGTTGGAACTTTCCTTTTTCTTCATTTCAGGATTCACTTTCTTTTGATTCTCCTTTAAAACAAGGTCACTATTGTCACTCAATTTTTCAGCTTGGAGAGGTATTTCAAGCCTTAACCAAATTTAGTGGAACATGGGATTACCACTAGACCTATGGGTTTCCTATAGTAGGGGTAAACCTCTAGATTGAAGGGTTAGTTCCCTTAGCTTGTCTATTGAATCTCATCACCTAAACTACTAGTTAATTTGGATGAAAAGGGAGAGAGAGAACATAAGGTAAACCTATATTAATGAGGTTATGAAAAACATTTAACCTAACCATTACCAAAAAATTACAATTACACTTCAAACACAAGCCTAACTTGAACATACACTCATCCAAATATATCCCATGAATTAGTATTTCTCATGGAGGTTTGTGAAGGAATCTTGAGCTAGGAGGACTAAACATAAGGTCATGACATGACACTATTGGAGACACAAATCACTAAAACTCATAAATAATTCATTAAAACACTTCAAGATACCTATAATAAACTTTCAAAGTTGAATATGAATGCAAGCGAAGACAACATGGTAAGGAAGAGAATCTATCACTTAACAATATCATCTAGCTTAACATACACATTAAAAAAACTCATAGAAAAGGTAAACCAGATCATTATTTATTTTTCAAAAGTTTAAAATTAGAGATGATTCTCCATACTCAAGTAGAGGATACAAAATTAGCCATAATTTGCTCAATATATAACACAATAAAGAGAGAAAGGAAAATAAGGGTGTAGGAGAGAGAATATAGACAAGTGTCATATGAGTAAAAAATAAGAGAGGAGTTAGTTAAATACCTTAATATGTCCAATATTACATGTTTATTTCCTCTAAATATTATCTAACTCTCCAAGTGGCATGGGAGTTGAAAAGCTTATTTGACACCTTGACTAGCTTCTTGAAACTCTTCTTCTTCTCTACATGTTGAAGGACAAGTGGCCTTATTGATGGTAAAATTAGTTTATCTAACATATTTATTCTATTATTAACACCTCTCCACTAACCCAAATAGGTTATCTTTGACACATCACCCCTTTATATTGCATGGTGTCTAGAGGACTCTTCATCTCCTTAGGCCTATTTTTCACACAAGTGTCAAAACATGGATTTGTATTTATCTCATCCAAACTTCATGTATGTAATATTCATACCATATTAAACCTATAAAAATCTATTTAAGGCCTCAAACTATCCCCAATAATTCATTATCTACCAAAATCCTCAAACAAGCCTCATTCTTTGTAACCCTAAAATAGTAAAAACCTCCTTGTGTAGAGAAAATTAATGAGGATACTAAGAATATAAGGGTATATTACAGTATCCTCTATGGATTTACAGCTATAGGTTCAATTTAATGCTTTGAGAGTGAGATAAAATGTCCTTTTATGCCCTTTCTCTCTCCTAACTAGGCCTTAATTAGGCCTCCATACCAAGAGAGTGAAAAGTGATTCTACAACCTACCTGCACATTACAAACCCAAAATGAGTGTGTTATTCACTTATACAACATCCTTCCCTCCTCTATTCCAAATTTTAAGTTTTGACTCACTATACAAACCTAGAAAATATTAAAAATCAATCATTTTTAGCCCTAATATGTATGGTTTTATATAATATTATACCATCCAATGGCATGCGATTATTCTCATCAGAGTTTTTAAGATTTTATTGGTCATATTTAAGTCTATATAATTCATATATAGGTATGAAAGTTGATTTCTCTCTCACCTAGTCATATAGCCCTCCTAAGCAACCTGAACGTGCCTTCGATTATTAAGGATGGTTAATAAAGCTTAGAGAATTAAACCACTAACCAATTCCACAAAATTCAAGTGTAATATGGTATATAAATTATCCTTAGAGCTTAGGATCCCATTTTGAATGTGTGTTCTATACCAAGTAATGCAAACTAGTATCTTAGGTTATAACTAAGCATTATGAGAGGTGTGAGCAAGAAATTGGATTTGTAAGAGCTTTCCTGAGTTTGGTCTAAGTTATAATAAAATTAATGATGTCTATTGGGTCCTCCTTAACAAATTTAAATGTCTATGTTTTTACACTCCTTCACTAAACACCTTGACCATCTCACTTGCTCAAGCCTAAGGTTTTTAAGCCTAGTTGACTATTTAACCCTAGCTAACTGTCTAACATGTTTCATTCACTATCAAATATTTGGAACATCATGGAATTTTTATACAAGTCAATTATAATATTATAAGGTCTTCAATTTCATCTCATCTCTAATTAACCTTAATTCACTAGCCATCTTTCAACTCATTGCGTATATGGCATGTGCATGCTCTTAGGACTATTAGACTGTATAGGGTCTACCAACTATGTATGATAAGTTATTTCATTATAGATTTAGTTTTATGATCCTAAGGCAATGTAATCACTATTTAATCATCATCTAAAATTTATACGTCCCTCAATCATTTTATCCTTCTAACACCACTTTCCCTCAACAAACTATAAATGACTGTGAGGACTAGTTAAGTAGGTGGGGGTTGAGATTTGTTTTCTCAATATTTTTTGAATTAATATAACAAATACCTCTATATAACTATCTTTACTTATGTCCTATTAAATTCCTCTAATCACTCTTCAAATAAGCTTCTACTTTGGTAAGGTAGGAATTTGTATAGCTAACTAGGTATGCAGGGTTTGAATGACCCTTGTTTGTTTCTTTTTCCCTCAAACTCTCTTCTTAGAAATTTTGTGGTCCTGATTACTTGAGAAATATAAAATATTTTCTATCCTTCAAATAATTAACACAAACCACTATTCTAGGTTTTGAGAGCCTTAGTCACTTAGGTAGGCCTTTAGGTTTTTAATCGTTTGTGCATGCCAAGGATGTGGTCTAAAAATTTTGTATTTTGAGGACCATTATTGAAACATTAAATATCTTAAATACTTGTCATGTTTTTGGCTGAATAAGGCCTTCCTCTAAAACTTTTAAACTTAGTTATTCATCACAAATATCTATCTCAATCTAATTTCAATACTAGATGACTGTAGGTGTCAACATGAGAGTTTTGAGCATGTATATGGTTTTCTAGGTTTTCAAAGTCACTCTTAAAAATTATATAGTGGTTCTACCTCATTTTTTTGATATTATGAAACCCTCTCATTTTTTTTATAATATAATGTCATGACATAACTATTCAAGGCAACTTCTCTGCAGCTAACTATAAGTGACTATGTACCTAGGTTTCCATTCAAGCTTGAGTTTGAAGCTTTGATATATTATGCTCATGAAATACAATCACATAAAGTTATATAATCCTTTATTAAATATATTTATGTTTTATTCTAAACTTCCTCACATTCATGCACCATTTTTCTTAAGGTTTTGAAGGACCGTGGTCACCTAAATAGACCTATAAGTTTGTCTACCTATATATATTTGGAATTAGTTTGTAGTCTTAGGTGTTTTAAGAGTTATTATCCATAATCATTGAAAATATTAACTATTTTCATGCTCTTAATATAGTTGAGACTCTCTTCAACACCCCTTGAAACCTTAGTGCTTCATCAACCTACTGTTTGAATGTCACATCTTCAACTAGTTGTAAGTATGAATTAGGGTAGTTTGACTTTGTTATGACTTCTTAGACCCTTTATTATCTCCAAACCTTTCCAATTTCTTAGTTTTTTAATGATTCATGTCTTAAGTTTTTCTCAATGCCTTGAGGACTTAGAACTTATCAACTTCTCTATTTAAAGCAAGCTTGAATATGTTTGTAGGTAATTGTCATATTATTTGATTGCATTTGGTATTGAAATGACCCTTTCAAATATACCATACCATATAATGTCCAATCATTTTAGATATCTCTTCTCATTTCCTTCAAACTCCATATACCACTTTCAAATGACTTCACCACCTCTATCACTATCAATGCATACATATAGTCCTATAGGTTCATCTTAGGCTACTAACTTGTCATTCAACTATCATTTGGATTAGTTGATTTTAAGATCTCCATATGATCCATGACCTTTAATATTGAATTAAAAACAATGTTTCATTATTAAACAACCTTTAGAACACATTGATAACATGAAATTTCTTAGATTTATAGATCTACATGTGGAAAGTGATTGTATACAATCTTTTATTCTTAAAGGCTTTGAAAAGTGCAATTACATGACTAATAAGACTAAAAGACTCTTTCCACCATAGGCTAAACACATCAAACATGAAGAACAATTCTCAAAATCCTATAAATGCACATTCAAACACTCAACACACTCTGTTATACACAACACTATCCAAGATTGAATGGAGATATGACTATGCTTGTGACTTGTAAAAAATACTCAGTTGATTATAAGACCATGAACGGATTTATAAGAGAATATAGGACCATAGATAACCAATCAGATACACTATACCACTTTGAGAAACTTTGCAACATAAAAAAGTTACTAGTCACTTGCAAACTACTCAAGAACCATGTTCCATGCCAAAATGAAATCCACACATGCTAATAAGATGAGTTAAAGTTTATGAATCATATTTAGACATATTATAACCATTCCAACTTGTTCTAATTAGCCATGAATTCACACTTTGCTTTGGATTTGTTTTAAGCTCTCAAAAAGCAGTTTGGGATCTTAGTGATTGTTCATAAAGCTAAGATCTCCAATCTAAAAAAAATACCAAAAATTGGAACCCCATATTGATCTCAAACATTTTCCAAAATATCATCCCAAAAATCTACTTGTATGGTTTGTAACATCTGATTGAAATATGCCTTCACTAGCTTTTGAATGGAGAGATAGAGGATAGAAGTGATTTTTTGAAACTTTTGGATCTAAAACTTCCTTCCAATATTTTTTTTGACCTTTAGGAGATGAAATGACACCTCTTAAATGTTTTCACTTTTACATGACCTTAATAAGTTTTTACAACTTCCTCTAACTCCTCAAAGTGGCATTGAATTTCAAGAATTTGACTTTGTTTTGATTCTTATGATAGGTGTGATATTTAATTAACTACTCCAAGATCCCTTAAATGGGTATCATACATATTTTTATCTTTGGGGGATTTAACATATATCAATGTTAGCCAAAATTTACATTTTCATGCATTTTCAACACCTTAGAGCTAGCAAATGAACCTCAAAGTTTCCAAACCTTCATGAAATGTTATGAAAAGATGTTTTATACATGAAATGAAATTAAAAACCCCATAATCACCTATTACACAACTTTACCATGAATTATTTCCTCATGACATGTTTCTACCACAATATGACCAAAATATGAATTACCTTAACTTCTCCAAACTAACCTTAAACCATGCTAACAAGGTTAAATGGAGAATCTAGGCATCATATAGGGTATGACAAGACCATATGAAAAGTTTAATTTATAAGGGTGACCAATTTGACTTGGAGTCAAATTTGGTCAATAATCACCAAGCTCAAATTAATGATGCTTGGCATGCCTATTATATTATCCCTTTAATATTTTTTGATAAGCCTAAAGATTATTCAACATATCCAAGCATTTTCCATCAAGTAAGTCTAGCTCTTACAATCAATCTACTATGTAGTCTTCATCATCGATGATGTGCTATCATGAAATTAAAAGAAAAGGAAACATGACCTCAATAGGAATAATAGCCTCAGTTTCATAAACAAATGAATAGGGTGTAACTCTTATTAGAGTATGAAATATGGTATGGTATGCCTAGAGGGCATTATATAGTTATAAGTGCCAATTGCAACCTACATCATTGAAAATATTCTTCAAAATATTGATAATGGTTTTATTAGAAGCTTCATCTTAGTTGTTGCCTTGTAGGTAGTAGAGAAATGTTGTTTAACGTGGTATTGGGTACAAATTACTTTCACATATTTGTTTTTAAATTATCCTCCATTATCAAATATAATGTTAGAGGGATACCATAATGGTAGATGAGATGGTTTAATATGAACTTAGATATTTGATTATTGGTGATGTAAGTTAGAGTGTATACACATAATATTTTCAAACATTTATCACTTACTAATACTTTATATCTTAAAGGAACCCATTGAGTTTCAATCTCTTTGAGTGCATGCCTTAATGGGTGTACCGAGAAAGGGGTGGGTAGACCATTAGTACTTCATAAGATTTTTGTCCATTTTTCTACTTGTCATATACAAAATTTTCTCCTAAAACCATTTATCCTAAGATTATTGTTCTTTGTTATACCCATTCTAGTCATTTGTCATGCTTTACCCTTCTTTTTCTTTCCTTAACACCCTTTCACCAGTTTACTGTACTAGGTCAACTACGTCAACCCTATACAATTTGTAGCCTTTGATTATTGTATAAGGTCAACTAGGTCAACCCTATACTATTTTTAAGTATTTTCACTTAAGATTTGTGTTATCCTTTCAACTGACCTAGCTTGGGACCGAGTGATTTATCTCCCATAAAGATATAGGGTCAAATGGGTTGACCCCATACAAATAACATATTTGAAAGGATTTAGGTCAAGATCCACATATACATACAAGTTAATTTCCAACCGTTTGAGAATAGAGAATTGAAGAATAATAAGCATGAATTAACATCTACTTCTTGAAGAATAGAGCTTAGGGTTCCATATTTTATTTGGAGATATAGATCTTGTCTTGTGGAAAAGTCTTTTAGATGCATAGATCAGTTATATAGCCTAGAGATTATTTATCTTTGTTATCCTTACATACCACAATATTCTCTTATGAATCACCTTGGACAAGGGAGAGATGGAGGCTTAGTGGGTTTGTCTTCAAGGTAAGTATTCCTAACTTTATTTCTCCTTTGTAAGGGAAGATAGATAATGTAATTGTACTTCTCTCCCATGCATTAGGATTCTATATACATTGATGTGAGAATATTTAATCTATGCATATTTAGTTTAGTTTAGTTTATTTCTAACCCCTCATGTTATGCCATAATATATGGTGTACACTAGATTAGATTTACTTTCTTGTTATTAGATATATAGTGAAATATCAAAACCTAGGACTCTTATAGGCTTGTTGCATGATTGTGTTAGAATGTAAGCTTTGGAACCCTTAATATAGTGGTGTATTATGAAAAGTGGTACCCTAATCAAGTCTATCAAAACCCTATATTGGCCATGCTCTAGATTAACAAATGTATTCCTAATCAGAAGTGTAAGTATGCTCTATCTTCTCTAAGCCATGATCAATTTATAGACATGATGCATATATGATTACATAAATTCTAGTGAACTTGATTTGAAATAAAAATTGAGTTATTTTTTCACTTATCTCATTCTTTTCATCACTATTTTGATCATATATTTACCATACTGGTTCAACTACATCAACCTAGCTCTAATTTCTATGCATAGGTTTTTGGGTACAAGCTATTGGATCAACCTAGTCAACCCAATATGGGTTTTTAGATTTTTAGACTTTCATTATAGACTATTAGTTCAACATAATCAACCTTATATATTTTAGGCATCCTATTCAACATACTAAGCTGACCTAGTTGACCTTGTACATTCCAAGCACTTAATAATAAGTTTCTTTAAAGTTTGATCGAACTAGTCGACTAGTTAGCAGAATTTAAAAGCATATATCAAGGTTCTTGAACATCAATTTTCATTCTCTACATCTATTATCAACCAAGGTTCCTTTCTATCTCTTTTTTATTTTTGTATAATCTTTCCTTTTATAGTTTGTAATATTTAAAATTGCCCTTGCACCATTAACTAGATTGAGCCTATTGACCCAATTTTGTGTTATGTGTGCTATATGGATAACTAGGTTGACTCTATCAACCCTATTAATTTTTAGACCTTGATTTCATAGTATGAGATCAACCCTATCAACTCTGTTCTATATTTTATGTATACACTATTGACTATATCAACATTGTACCTTATTTCAAAGTTAGAATTAACCTTATATACTAGTAATTAACTCACACTTTCTTTTCTTATTTTTTGCATGTTTAGAATAGATCATATAGTTTAATTAGGTGGTTTTTAAATAAATTATTTAGTTTCATTATTTTCTATTTTATGTACACATGACCAAATTACAAAATCTAAACAAGCATTTTAACATTTGACTACCCAAGGCCATCCTACTTGGATTTCATCACTAAGGGGGAAGTCAACTTAATGTTTTAGTAAGGTATAAAGCATGTTTAATGGTATATTTTGGATAATCACCCAACACTCTTATCAATGTAGTGTGTGAATTGAGGGGGTAGGGCCCAATACCAAGGCTATATTATTATCACTATAAAACCCTTTCAACCCAAACTACCTAAAACCGTCCTTAGATTGCTTTCTAGTTCGTTGATTACAACCAACTTCCCATCACATCTAAAACAATATTCTAATAATCTAATAAACATTCAAGTTGACCATTTATCTAGTTATTTACATTCTAAGTTGATTGCTTGCACCTTGCTCAATTGTATTTTGTATTGTAAAAACTTACATTAGCTAGTATTGGTGCAAGGTTTTATGTTGTGTTCCTCAATTGGACTAGCCAACATTGGTCCAATTGATTATTTATTTCCTTCATTTCTTAATTTTAAAATTACTTACAAAAATTATCTTGTTTTAGTTCATAATCTATTTTAAATATTTTTGATTTTCACTTTCTACTATACTAGGTCGACCCAGTCAACCCTATACACCTTTACAACCTTTATCTACTTTACTAAGTCAACCCAATCAACCTTGTACACTTTTTTAGCCTCTATTTACTATATCAACCCTATACAATTTTTAGGCCCTATTTCCTATACTATATCGACCCAATTGACCCTATACAATTTCCTACAATTTCTTACTCCCTTATGTGGTTATCTATTCTTATCTCACCACGATGACATATTTTCATCCTTATTTTAATAAAGAACATTGAATAATTAAGGATTTGGATAATAAACTTGATTATTTTATTACTTCAGATGAAACTATCTAGTTTATTCCTTCCTCTTCTAAACCAAAACCAATCACTACACAATGTAATGTAGTTGAGGTCCTTTATTATAATCCTCCTCATAATACCAAAGTTTGGAATCCTCCTCTAAATACCAGTGTTGGAAATCCTCATATCAACACTAATACCCTCCTACAAGTACCAATCCACCTATTTATATAACTCAACTTCTTGCCCAATTCATATAGAAAATGAACATCATGCAAACAACCAATCAATCTCAAATGATGAACATGCAACAACATTTATTAAAAATGACTAGTTAACCACCTCAAGTCATCATGTCTCAACCAAATAAATTTTTTATCCCTCCTCCTCTTAGAGATGCAAATGGGAATATCATCCCTCAACCTATAATGAATAATAATATTTTTCAACATCTTCAAAATGAAAATTGATCCCTATTCATTTTCTCAATAGATATTGGAAACATCTCTCTAACTATCACACATAATGGGACTAAGGACCCTACTATCTTTCTTATGTATTTGGATAATCTCTATAAGGAATGGGTCTAAACTAACACTTTTTCTACCACCAAGATCTTATCTAGAACCTTTGTTGGTGATGCAATTAAATGGTATAACCAAATTCCTAGACATTCCATCTCACAAAAAGAATATTTAGTCAATGATCTAGTAAACAAATTCCAACATGATGATCTTCCTAAAAATTACCTTAGCTATTTTATCAATTCCAAACAACTTCCTAATGAATCTGCTCATACTTTTAGCAAATGATCGAAGTCTCTCACTCATAAAGTGGACCATAACATGAATGATGAAACTTTTTAAAACTATTTATCACTACTCTTAAACCTCCCCTTCAATACAAAGTTCAAATCTTTTCTGATAAAACTTTAGAAGAAGCCTTAGACCAATCAAAAAGGCAAGACTTTCTTATGACTCAATTTGAAACACCTCAAACAACTATTAAATAATGTTTCCAATCATTTTATCATAAGTATTGATGATTTAAAATTGTGCTTGATCTTAATCAATCAATAATGGGAAGTTTCAAGCTGTGGGACATTGTGGCTTGAAACAACCTCCAGATTTTAGAGAAGCTAGTCTCTTCTTTTGTATCAAGTGTTGGAGGAAAAGGGATAGGAAATTAAACAAAAATGCAAGTGTAGGAAATGAAACCTAACTATGGTGATGCACCTGAGTGTAATCCTAATCCTAACCTGAGCACAGTGAGACTATTATAGGATTTAGTTACATTTAGGAGCAGACAAGTGCATGATCAATGTAAAAGATTATAATAATAGAAACAGAGGCTCACAATAGGGAATTATTTTGTTGAGATACAAAGAATTTCAACCAAGGCATAGTGTTCAATCTTCTTAATAGAATCTTTAAATCACATAAGAGGCATAGAAATCACGTACAGTTATGTAGAACTTCTGATTCAAGAAAACGAGACAAAAGCAAATGACATTCCTAATCACAACTCTAGAGAATCTACAGTATAAACTACCTTTGCAACTAACACAAATAACATCAACCAAGGCATGGAGCTCAATCTTCTTAATTCATTCAGCCACATAAATGGCACAAAAACATGCATAGTTATATCACCTTTACATCTCAAGAAAATTGAGACAAGAGCAAATGATATTACTGGTCAAAACACTAGCAAGTCTAAAACTATGGAAAAATTCCCCCTTTTCTTCGTACAATTCTTCTTCTTTTATAGCCTCAAATCACTCCTTCCATCATCCCCTTTCCCACACAATTCTTCTCCATCCTTTCCTCATAGGGGACAAATAGATGACGCCTTCAATGCTTTGGGGCTCCAAAAATCTACCTGATGAACTGCTCCATCTACTCAAATTAACTCCAGCTGATTTTCCCTCCATTTCACTTTGCGGCAATAGATACATGGGACACTCTGTTATGTTGAAATGGGAGAGGACACTTAGTCAATATCCTAAAAATCCTCTTATTACTTAGAAGGCACCAAAAAATGACACTTGGCACTTCCCACTAGATTCATCGAATACATGTGGCTCTCTCTGCTTCTCTTTGGTTATTCTGTAGTATCACTTAGGACACATATCAGACTCTTATAGATGGTGACACTTGGAAATTTCCATAGACTCTTGAAGTAACACCTGAGGCCCACCATAATCTTTATTCAGCAATAAGACTCGAAGATGATCTCTCGGGCATCAACACGTGGAGGCTTCCACGGCTTTGAGGGAGATACATAATGTCTTTTGCTACTTTAGTTAAGGGTATGTGGTGGCTTCTACGTTTCCTAGGGATGGAGTAGATAGGGGCTCAGAGAGTGACACTTGGCAGCCTCTGCTATTTCATGGCACTTAAGCAAAATAAAATGATGCCTTTCTACGTTGAACTAAAGTATTGAACCCATGCATCGAATTAAAGTCTCTCAAATGCTGAAATGTGGTGACTTCCACTGCTTCTTTAAAAATGTAGTTCAAGGCCTTCCGCGACTGCCACCTAGTGCTTTCTACTTCTTTGATACTTAGCATTGAAAGTTTTTGCCAAAAAATAGAATAAAACATGGGAGATGACATGAGACATGGGTGCTGACACGTGGTGCATTCCACTTAGTTGCTACTAGATACGTGGCACATTCCATGGCCTTCCTAAAAGTTACAAAAAGGGGTTCAGAGGATGCCAGCTGGCTGGCTCCATGTCTCAGAAAGTGACACTTGGCAACTTTCCCTTGAATGCAACACTTAGGCAAAATGAAATGAAAGAAACAAAAGAGGAGTAAAGAGGACTCACGCTCAGAAAGTGACATTTGGTAGCCTCCACTACACTTTGACACTTAGATGGAAAATTGAACCCATACTCTACCCTGACTCTGCCACTATGACCAAGGTATGTGGGAACCCAAACTGCAGTGCTCAACTAAAAATTTGAATGCAACGTAGAGTAAACATTTACTCTACAATTACTGGTGACCCTCAAGACTTTTGAGCCTGCTCAAAAAGAAAAATCCACCTCCCGCTAGATCAAAATTGTGAAAATTATAGCTTCAAAAGAGCCATCGACATATGTTCAAAACACTTATTTAAAAGCATAGTAGGAAAACAACAAAAAAATAATGTGAGAAAGGGAAATTATTTAACTATAATACATGAGAGACCCAAGTCAATTGAAATGTTTTAAATAGATTCCATTTATAGGAATCTCTTCAGGTTCTCCTTCCATCGACTCTAGCTTGAAAGAATTATTCTACTTGCATGTGTGAATTTTATATGGACCTGTCCATAGCACTTCAAATTTGGTATGCAGACCCAGCTTGGTGGCCCTTACATCCCATTTCAAAACAATCAAGCCTATTTCAAAATTAGGATTTGAAGTCCTTTTATCAAAATATTTCTTAACCTTTCCCTGATGCTTGATCAATGAATCATGGGCTATATCCCTCTTTTCTTGAACTTCTAAAAGTTTTTTGAGTCTGAACTGCATGGGGCCATTCTCTTCAATCTCAATTTGTTTGATTAGCTAGAGAGCAGGGATTTCCAAGCTTAGGGGAATCATGACAAAATTTCCATATACCAATTCATATGGAGACATTTTGATCACCTACTTGGGTGTGATTCTATCAGCCCATAGTGCTAGATTAAGCACTTTATGCCACTCTTTGTGATGATCAGCCCCTACTCTTTTGATGAGTCTTATCAAGTTCTTGTTGGTTGATTCTACCAGACCATTACCTTAAGGGTAATAGTTAGATGAAGTTTTTAGATATATTCCATGTCTTAAGGCAAATTTGGATACTTTAGACCCTAAGAATGCTTTATCATTATCTGATATGATGGTGCGAGGAGCCCCAAAATGAGTAGTCATACCCCCTAAAAAATCTAGGATCACATTCTCTATTGCTTCCTTAAGTGGGATTGCCTTAGTCCATCTAGTGAAATAGTCTATGGCAGTTAATATCCATTTGTGACCCATACTGGACACTAGATTTATCATTCCAATGAAGTCAAGACCCCATTGAGAAAAAGGTTCATCCACAACTATAGGACTAAGAGGCATGGTTGCATTTCTCCTCATCCCCATATAATACTGTTAAGATTGACATTTTCTAACCAGCTAATAATAATCTACAAATAAAGTAGGCCAAAAATACCCTGCCTCACTTATCTTTATGGCTATGGTTTTTGTAGAAAAATGCCCCCTTGATATTCCATGATTCATTTCATGTAGTATTCTCTGAGCTTCAGCCTATCTTACACACCTTAACAATTTCCCATCAGAATTTCTTCTGAAAATGAGTTGTTCAATTAAAACACAATGAACTCCTTGTATCTTATAATATCTCCTCTTATTTCAAGGGAGTTCTCTTGGATAAATCCTATTTTTCATAAATTGGATCCTACTTGTGACCCAGGATTCTTGATCAACCTCTTGTAATTTTAGCATGGTCTCTGTCTCTTCTTCTAAATCTGCTTCCTCAAGTAACACCTTTTCAAGCTCTTGGGTTATATATTGGCATAGACCCCTACCTCTGACTAGTTTGGTGGGTCTGACTTCTATGCCATATTCAAGTATCTTAGTGATCTAATTGGCTCTTTTCTCAATAATTTCCCCCTCCATGATGTATTCCCTGACACTTGGGTGAGCTACCAGTATCAAAAATTTGTTCCCTGATATCAGATTCCTAAATTTCTTGAGGGCTTTTACCATGGCACAGGCTTGTCTTTCCACAAAATTGTACCTGGTCTCATAATATCTGAGAGTTCTTGAGAAAAAGGCTATTGGGTGCTCCCCCTCTAGCCTATCATTCTTTTGAGTCAAGACAACAACAGTACTTGACTCTCCTCCATATACATACATTATGAAGGGCTTGAGAGAACCTATATTTTTTAGCACTGGGGCTATTGAGATAGCCTTCTTGACCCCCTCAAAAGCTTGCCTTCCTTCTGTAGTCCACTTGAAGACTAGGTCCTTTTTTAGCAAGAGTGTCATTGGTCTAACCAAGCCTGCAAAATCAAATATGAATTTACAGACAAAATTGATCTTCCCTAAAAAGGACTGGATTGCCTTTTTATTTGCTGGAAGAGGTAGGCCCATTATAGCTGCGATTCTCTCAAGATCTATAGAAACCCGTTAATTAGATACTATGTGCCCCAATAGTTTACCCTGAGGTACAACAAAAATACATTTCTTGGGATTCAATGATATCCAAAAATCCTAACATTTCTTGAAGACAGATTCTAAATGATCAAAATGGTCATCAGCATTTTTTGAGAAAATAGTAAGGTCATCTAGATAGACTAGGATGACCTTATTTATTAGTTCACCAAAGGCTATATACATAGCTCATTTAAAGGTGGCTCCTACATTTGATAAGTTAAATGACATCTTCACATAGGTAAATGTCCCCCATTTGGTAGTGAAAGTAGTTTTGTACTGGTCTTCCTCAGCTAGCCAAATCTGATTATACCTAGAGAAGCCATCAAGTAAAGAAAACCTATCTGATATGGCCATAGTTTGTAGAATTTGTTCCATGGAGGGCAAGGGATAGTGGTCTTTTAGAGATGCTCTATTTAGATCTCTAAAATCTACACACAGTCTTACATCTCCATTCTTTTTCCTAACCGGGACTAGATTTGATACCCAGGTCGAATGCTTGATTGGAAATATTATTTTGGAGTCTAAAAGTTTTTACAACTCATCTACCATTAGAGGCTTAATCCTTGGATTTACTGGCCTCTATTTTTGTCTGATGGGCTTGGACCCTTTAGTCAATTCTATTGTGTGCTAGATAATGTCTCTATTATATCCATGAAGGTCTTCATAGCTCCAAGCTATGACCTTATCATATCTCTAGCACAATTTAATTAATCTTTCCTTCTCTTCCTGAGTTGTGGAATTCTTGACCTTTAGGCTCTTCCCATCACTCACCTCTACTTCAGAATAGTCTGCTTTATCTACCTGGAACCTTTTCTTTTCTAGGCTTACATCCTCTGGGTCAAACAAGTTTTCTAAGGTGATCAATCCTTTGGGGAGCTTATTTGTCCTTAATTGAATAATTTGATCACCATATGCCTCTTCAATTTTATTTTGCAACTGATCAGCAAACTCATCTGATTGTTGTAAGAAAGAGACTACCTAAGCATCATTTTCAAACACTTGCCAATTTTTATCATTATCTGGGATGGTCGGCCTCACTATAACTTTTATTGACTCATTATTAACTAATAGGCCAGTCACTGGGTTAAACTGTGAGCCAATCTGAGCCATCCTATCAGCCTCAAAGTTTTGACTCCTAGAGATTATATCAATATTAAAAGCTTCAAAATATTCTATCAAATCCCAAATCCTATGCCTGTAGGATCTCATTCTCACATTTATGGCTGCTACCTTTCCCCTAATTTGCTTTACTACTAATTCTAAATCTCCTTTTACTTTTAGGTTCTTTATTCCCTTTTTCTTGGCTAACAAGATCCCATGTACTAAAGATTCATACTCTGCATCATTATTAGTGCAAGCAAATTGGAATCGGATAGCCCCTAAAATTTTATTACCATTTGGAGCAGTAAGACAAATTCCTGCTCCAGCACCATGTTTACTTCTAGCCCCATCAAAATTCAAAGTCCAGAGCTCTAAATCTTGAGTAGTAGGTACCTCTCCCTTACAACATTTGGGATCTCCTGATCTTCATAAAAAATGACATATGTGCCCAAACCAGTAGAGTCATAGTTCCCATATGGGTCGTTATGTATCATAGCCAACAATTGGTTGTTTTCTTCTTCTTGGTCATGCTCAGTCTAGTCACCTAGTTCTTCAACAAAAATCCTTTTCTTCTTTATTCATCATGGCATGATCTACTTCTAATCTTGTTGTTGGTTTGTTGGTGATATGGTCTTTGGACAGTGGTTCAAATAGAATTTTCATCTTTGAACCGTATCTGGTTCTCAGGATGAAGTGAGACCAATCAAGAGACATATATCCTCCTATTTTTTCTATAAAATCTATGGATAAACATAAACCAAAGATGGGAGGTATATCTATGACAACTATATCTTGGTTGACAATTATGTTGGGACATGTGTATAACTACAAGGGGATTTTTTTAATTCTCCCTATGGTTTGCACTATTTTTCCATCTAGCTGCATAACTCCCTTTACAAGGGGTTCATATTTTATTTTCAAAGCATCAGCTATTTGCTTGGGCATCACAATTGTACTAGCTCCTGAATCTATCAATGCATTATGCAAAAGTTTCTTTCCAACTATCAGGGTCAAATAGAAAGGTTCTGGCTTGGATTTACTTAATTGTGTTGCATTGTTCACGAAGGCTATTGTCATTGGAGGGACCGTATATTTGAGTTTTTCCTTTCTAGTGGGTCCTTCCTTGGTAACAACACCTTCAGGCACTGCTTGCCCTTATAGAGCTTCTTGTAGTAGTGTCTTTTGTTCAAGAATAACCAAAATATCCCATATTGACACTTGTGTTGGAGTCCTCTTTAATTAGTCTACTACATTGATTGGCCCCAAGGATTGAGTTTTTTGGTAATAGGGATACCTCATTTTTTTTGAATCTGGGTAGGAATCTCTTGATCTCATACCAGTTGAGGCACTTCTTGTCTAACGACAAATTTCTTTTGTCCCTAAGATGGAGGATTATTCTTGACTTAACCACTTACAATCTCGGGCTGCTCCACCATCCTCCTCTTTGATCTAGTGTAATAATCAGATTGCACTACTGGCCTTTGGGAGGTAGATGCTTCATTTAATAAAAATACTTCTTCATCCTCAACCCATGAGAATAAAGCATGTTTTGAGGCTATTTATTTCTCTTATTGTAAGGACATTCCTTGCATATGAGCCACTAGAACTGAATTCTACATGCCAGGAGATTGGTAGGCTTGATTATTACTAGTACTGGCAAACTGACCATCCATTCTCCTCTACTCAGCCACCCTTTAGTGTAGATTACCTCTAGGACAATCTCTAGGTGTGTGAGCATCATTACAAGGGAAACACCAAGCATTAGTATCATCCACATAAATATTCTAACCTGGAACCATCTCCCTATTTGAGTTGGGAGGAATGGTCTGTGAGGGTGTGGGAATTACAACTACTTGATTTGCTGGTTGATGGTTAGTTTGTCTTAAAGGGCCCTGATATTGGTTTGGTTGGGATGAAAACTTGTTTCCTTGATAGCCTTGATAAAGAGGCTTAGGGAAAGTATTATGTTGCCTCTTTATATTAATCAGCTCATTGGAGAATGTCCTTAGCATACTCTTGATATCATCTATCTTAGATGACTGAGTAGGGACCAGTTGCTTCACAGATGATGGAGGGTAAGTATACATAGACATAGGTGGGCTTATAGCTTTAGGAACTTCTTGAGGTAAGGGCAAGGTAAATTTTGGGAATACAGGCATGGGAGGCCTTAGAGGTAACTTTCCATCATCAATTAAATGATTCTCAGCTCTGACCGCAAGGTCATAAGCCACTGGCAAAGTGTGTCCTCCCAGTGGCTGAATCATAAAAGATATATCTGAATTCAAAGCTTTGAGATAAAACACTATGGCCATACTAGGTGGTGGTTTAGCTATAATAGGGATTTTGTCCCAAGTTTTCTAGAATATGGTGTTAAAGTCAATCATGTCCTCTTGTGGCCCCCTTTGAATGGTGATCAACTGCTTTAATAAAGAAGGTGTATCACCCTTCTCTACAAATCTTTCAAAGAACTGATCTCTGAGCTACTCCCATGTAGATATGGTATTTGGGGTCAAAGACCAATACCATTCTAAAGCCTTCCCTTTGATTGAGGCTGCTAACAACTTTAGGGCCACATCTTGCTCTGTGACACCATGTATGGCATAGACATCTGATATATCTTGAAGATGTTCCATGGGTGTTTTTGAGTCTTGCCCACTAAATTTGGGTAGAGCTTTTAGAGCATTTACTGGGATAAGATCCCAAATATCTGGTGGTGTTGGGAGGATTAAGGGACTACCAGTGTTCCAGCTTGCATAATTTCTTGGGGGGACATGGGCTCCCATGTTTAGTACTAGTACAAATTGGTTAGCTCTTCTTCTTGGACTAATTACCAAAGGTGACAACAAAATACCTAGATTTGTAGTAGATTGTGATATGGTGACTGGTCCATAGCTTCGACTCCTTATATCTCTCTAGTTCATGTGGTCTTAAAAGAAACTTCAAGATTGGTCCCACTGAGCGTGCCAAAAATTGTTGATGATTTAAAATTGCACTTGATCTTAATCAATCAACAATGGGAAGTTTCAAGCTGTGGGACATTGTAGCTTGAAACAACCTCCAGATTTTAGAGAAGCTGGTCTCTTCTTTTGCATCAAGTGTTGGGGGAAAAGGGATAGGAAATTAAACAGAAATGCAAATGTAGGAAATGAAACTTAACTATGGCGATGCGCCTGAGTGTAATCCTAATCCTAACCTAAGCATAATGAGACTATGATAGGATTCAATTACATTTAAGAGTAGACAAGTGCATGATCAATGTAAAAGATTGGAATAATGGAAATAGAGGCTCACAACAGGGAATTCTTTTGCTAAGATACAGAGAATGTCAACCGAGGCATAGTGCTCAATCTTCTTAATAGAATCTTTCAATCACATAAGAGGTGCATCAATCACGTCCAGTTATGTAGAACTTCCGATTCAAGAAAATGAGACAAAAGCAAATGATGTTCCTAATCACAAATCTAGAGAATCTATAGTATAAACTACCTTTGTAAATGACATAGATAACATCAACCAAGGCATGGAGCTCAATCTTCCTAATTCATTCAGCCACATAAAAGGCACAAAAACATGCACAGTTATATCAACTTTACAACTCAAGAAAATTGAGACAAGAGCAAATGATATTACTGGTCAAAACTCTAACAGGTCTAAAACTATGGAAAAATTGCCCCTTTTCTTCTTACAATTCTTCTTCTTTTATAGCCTCAGATCACTCCTTCCATCATCCCCTTTCCCACGCAATTCTTCTCTATCCTTTCTTCATAAGGGACAAACAGACAGTGCCTTCAATGCTTTGGGGCTCCAAAAATCTACCCAATGAACTATTCCATCTACTCAAATTAACTCCAATCAATTTTTCCTCCATTTCACTTTACAGAAACAGATACATGGGACACTCTATTATGTTGAAATGGGAGAGGACACTTATTCAATTTCTTGAAAATCCTCTTATTACTTAGAAGGCACTAGAAAATGACACTTGGCACTTTCTACCAGATTCATCGAATACACGTAGCTTTCTCCACTTCTCTTTGGTTGTTCTGTAGTATCACTCGGGACACATATCAAACTCTTACAAATGGTGACACTTGGCAGTTTCTGTAGACTCTTGAAGTAACACCCAAGGCCCACCATAATCTTTATTCAGCAATGAAACTCAAAGATGATCTCTCAAGCATCAACACATGGAGGCTTCTACAACTTCAAGGGAGATACATAGTGTCTTCCACTGCTTTAGTTAAGGGTATGTGGTGGCTTCCGATTTTCCTAGGGATGGAGTAGAGAGGGGCTCAGAGAGTGACACTTGGTAGCCTCCGCTATTTCATGGCACTTAAGCAAAATAAAATGATGTCTTTCTATGTTGAACCAAAGTATTGAACCCAGGCATCGAACTAAATTCTCTCAAATGTTGAAACATGGTGACTTCTGCTACTTCTTTAAAAAGGTAGTTTAGGGCCTTTCGTGATTACCACCTAGTGCTTTCCACTTCTTTGATACTTAGCATTGAAATTCTTTGCCAAGAAATAAAATTGAATGCAGGAGCCAACATGAGACATGGGTGCTGACATGTGGTGCATTCCATTTAGCTGCTACTAGATATGTGGTACATTCTATGGCCTTCTTGAAAGTTACAAAAAGGGGTTCAGAGGACGCTAGCTGGCTGGTTCTATGTCTCAGAAAGTGACACTTGGCAGCTTCTGCTCAAATGCAACACTTAGGCAAAATGAAATGAAAAAAACAAAAGAGGAGTAAAGATGACGCACACTCAAAAAGTGAAATTTGGTGGCCTCCACTACACTTTGACACTTAGATGAAAAATTTAACCCATGCTCTGTCTCGACTCTTCCGCTATGACCAAGGTATGCGGGAACCCAAACTGCAGTGCTCGACTGAAAATTTGAATGCAACGTAGAGTAAAAATTTACTCTACAATAACATTGATTCATCCATGTTTTTCCAACCTCAAAATAGAGCATCCAATTCAACCAATTTTAATCCAACCCACCCTCCATTGAGTCTAGAATAACTTAAGAGGAAATTTACACCCTCTAAACCCATGATCTTTGATTCTTTCGAACCTCCTCCAAAATGGTGCAATCCTAACAAATTTTTTTGTGGCATGTTACTATAGGTCATTCTCATTATTATTGTCATGATATTCACTATTTTCTTCTTTATTTATTTTTTGTTTCACATTTCAATCTTGATACTCTAATAAAACAATGTTATTAAGACTATCTTCAAGCTTCTCAAATTCAATCTCAAGAACCACAATCACATCAACATAAACTACTTAATGATCAACAAAAATTATCCCATACCTATACCTCATTTTTAAATTTCATTCAAACCAAATTTGATCCTTCCTCCTACACCAATAAGGAAAGGATAGATAACATGAACAACTTTAAACATGTTATTTCACACATTAAACCTCAACCTCTTATGTCGCATGAACCAAAAGAGTAATTAATTCAAATTCCTACTCCAAATCATATCATACATGGTCCTCCTTTGCCTCCTCATACCTCTCCTACAAATAATATGTCACATTCAACATCCCTAACATCTAAAAAACCAACACATTTACCTATGTCCAAATTCACCTACCAACCCAATGCAAATCATTCTAACAGTTCAAAGTTAGCTCACTCCAACTCACATGTTGGGGCATCTTGTGATGCCCATCCACATGTCCCTTTAGACTTTGAGACATATTTTGATTCCCATCCCTACATCCACTTACCCATTGGATCATCTTATAATTCCCATTCTTATTCTACAATGCATAATAATAAACAAATCTAGCATCAATAAACCTTCTAAGACTTATAGACTTGCATTTCACATGCTCATATTTGATACAAGAGTTAGCATAGATCTTACTTGTTATTTTTGTCTCATGTTTCTTTATTTTTGTGCACTTTCTTTCCTTTACTTTCATTTTACTAGCATCATTATTTTCCTTTACGTTCTTTGGTTTTCTTATACATCACATTTGGCATTTGCTTTCATTTTTATCCTCATATATTTCTTTTATTTTTGTCTTTTTATGTTATTTTTTGCCTTAGTAGCTTTATGATTATTTTTTCCATTATTCACCTTTGTTCACCCATTAGGTTTTTAATTTTTGATTTTGTTTGTAAGACCATGGATAGGGCCTGACACTCACAAAATACCATCTTTTAATTATCTCATTTTATTATTTCACATGCTTCTTTTTAGCACCCTTGTGTGTTTTTATTTAATGAGTTGTAGTTTAAGACCATGGATAGGACCCAAACCTCATCATGAAATTATAATCTTATCATTAATTTTATAAGATTTTTTTTTAAAATCTTTGTTCTCAACTTTAGCTTTTGCTTCTTTTGATAGCTAGAATTTGCACAATAATCTATGTTATCATTTTTTCCTCCATTTCCCTCATTATTATGATAAGGAAACACACTTTATTGTCATTGTATCTTTTTAAAGCCCTTTATCACCTTTTTTTAAATTTTAAGTAATTCAAATTGTTCCATGTGTCACTATTCTTGATTTCTCCCTTCTTTTTACTCCACATTGGATAAAATAAGGTCAAAGTCAAGATAACACTTTTATTTCACCTAGATTTATGAGACTCTTAGAACCTATGCTCTTTGAGGTCCTATCTTAGAAACCCTAGATTTATGAGACTCTTAGAACCTATGCTCTTTGAGGTCCTATCTTAGAAACCAAGTCCCAAGTATTCAAATTAAATTCATATTTATCACCCATGTTTGGATTTCCAAATTTATATGGAGGAGGAATAAGAAATAATCCATCAAGAAAGTTAAAATCTAAATCATTTTAAATGAAAGGTAATGATATACAAAAGGCAACTTACTAATCTCAAAAGTTAAAATCACACCAAAAGATGTGATTACAAGCACATCTCATATCTCTAATAAAATATCAAACTCCATAGTTGACCTCACATAGAGTCGAGGTCCATTGGGGTGTGGTAGGCCAATAGATTAGAATATGGGAATTCAACAAACTCTATGGTTCTACCTACTTTCTCATGCAAGTACCTAATCTTCGTAGTAGACTGATGACTCTATAAGGGGTCCTTAGGAATTGGGAACATGTCATGGAAAGGTAGGTTCATTTTAATTTTCATGAATATAGCCTTAATGGATGATATAGATACTATATTTGATGACCTAAGACTTGTGTGGCTAAGAGAAGTTCTTCAAAGTCCTTAAAGTTGACAATCCTCTTGTTTTGAAAAAACTAATTTGCATGTCTTAAATTTGATAAAGAGTTCCTATAACTTGGTTTTTCTTTCATTATCCCCTCCACCCATTTAATTTACCCCCTTGATAGGCAAATTTTGATTCCAAATCTATTTTTCCTCTTCTATACTTCCTTCTTTTTCACATCTTAAAAATATGCAAGTATTACTTTGTTTCAATTTTATCTATCCTTAAAGAAAAACATGTTTGAGAAGCTATGGATTACACCCTTACACCATTTATTTACCACACAATCTCATTATAATCCTAATCATGACATTAGGTTGTTGTGTTTTATTACATTATATCTTAAAATAAGAACTAAGTTTTATTTTTCATCCTTTAGAGCTTTTGATTTTCATTTATCTATGATATTCTTGTTTGGTTTTTGTAGACTTCATTTATCTTACATATGACATTTGTAATTATCACATGTTTCTCTTTATGTATTCCTTATTCATGTTTGTCTCACATCTTCAATAACATTTCATTTTAATTCTTTCATGTTTTTCGTTATGCCTACCTTACATGAGTTTACTTTTCACTTTCTTACATATCTTTGTTAGAGTTTTCTTACATTGATATTTCATTTATCATTCATGTTTTACATGCTTCCCAACATCATTTAGTATGTTTTACATTCCTTTTTTACATTTATGTTTTACATGATTTTAAACATGATTTACTAATTTCCAATAATTTATCATTTATTTCCCATCATTTATCATTAATTTTCTAATAATTTGTCATTCATTTGCCTTCATTTCATCATTTATTTGCCTTCAATATTTTAACCTTGTCATTAATTTTCCAATAATTTGTCATTCATTTGCCTTCCTTTTGTCATTTATTTTCCTTAAATATTTTAAATTTTCCTTCAATATTTTTTCCAATTTTTCTTAATACCCTCATATCTTTGCCTTAACTCATTTTTACTACTATATGCCTATCTTAAAAAAAAATTATTTTTGGCTTTTTTTTTTTTTTTTTTTTAATAACTTCTACAAGTTTGCTAATGTTCTCACATTGGATGCCATCAATTATCTTGTAGTTTATTTATTTATCTATGGAACTAAGGTAAGTAAAGGTATGTGTTTTTCAATTATGTCATTTTATTTATCGTATTTATTTCTTGCTGCATTTTACTTAGCATCAACATTATGTGTTATCATGTTCTATTTCCTAAAGCACCATCCCATGTTGCACTTACATGACACACGATGAGATTCAAGTGGGGAATATGTATATACATAATATTTTAAAAATTTAATCACTTACTAACACTTTTTATCTTGTAGGAACCTATCGAGTCTCAATCTCTCTGAGTGCATGCCTTAAGGGGTGCATCGAGAAAGGGGTGAGCAGACCATTGATGCTTTGTAAGATTATTGCCTCTTTTCCACTTACCATATGCATACTTGTCTCATAAAAACATTTACCTGAAGCTTATTGTTCTCTATTATACCCATTCCAATCATTTTTCATTCTTTACCCTTTATTTTTTTGCCTTGACCCCCTTTCACTAGTTGATTGTACGAGGTTGACTTAGTTGACCATATATAATTTTTAGCCCCTAATTATTATACAAGGTCAAATAGGTTGACCTTATACTATTTTTTGGTATTTTCACTTGATATGTGTGTTATCCATTTGGATGACCTAGCTTAGGACCTAGTGATTTATCTCTCAAAAACATACGAGTTTAATTAGGTCAACCTCATATAGCTGACATATTTGGAATGATTTAGGGCAAGATCCACCTATATATACAAGTTCATTTATAACCATTTTATAATAAATAACCAAAGAATAATAATTTTGAATGAACATATTATTATTGACCATTATACTTAAGGGATAAAAATTAGTGTTTCATACTTTCTTTAGAAATACGGGTCTGGTCTTGTGGAGAAGTCTTTTGGATGCATAGATAGGTCATGTAGCCTAGAGATAATTTATCTTTGTTATACTTACATACGAAAAAAATATATTGTGAATCAATTTGTCCAAGGGAGAGATTGAGGCTTAGTGGGTTCGTATTCAAGGTAAGTATTCCTACCTTTATTTCTTCTTTGTAAGAGTAGATAGATAATGTCGTTGTGCTTCTTTCCCATGTATTAGGATTTCATAGATATTGACATGAGTATATGACTTCTATGTATGTTTAGTTTAATTTGTTTTATTTTTAACCCCTCATGCTATTCCATAAGCTTTGGTGTGCACTAGATTATATTTACTTTCTTTTTATTAGATATATAGTGAAATATCAAAACCTAAGACTCTTTTAGGGTTGTTGCATGATTATGTTAGATTATAGGACTTGGAACCCTTCCTAACATGATGTATTATGAAAATTGATCCCCTAATCAGGTATATAATATCTTCATATTGGTCATTATCCTCCTTAACAAATGTATTCCTAATCATAAGTGTAGGTATTCTCTATCTTCCTTGATCGAAGATTGATTTATAGACTTGATGCATTTTTATTGCATACAAAGAGGAATAAATTACACCCACTTAGTGAAGTGTTCAATAGTAATAAATATGTGTTTATGGAGATCAAAATATATGGGACTAATCTTCCCTATGAGGTTGAGTACCCACATTAAAAATGGCCATAGTGTTTTCAATGATTTAAGTGTCTTGGCTAGAGCATGAATCATACTGGCATGATTCTAACACTTAACACACCTATTCACATATGCAACTAATATACTTCCATAGTTGGCTAGTAATAACAAGTAAATATTAAATTTTGGCTAATATTTCCTCACTGGTGTGGGATCCACACATTACTTTATGAACTTCCCTCAATGCTAGTCTAGATTCTATTGAAGGTAAACAACAAAACAGAGTTCCATCATAGCTTATATGATATAAGGTTATTCAAAGTAGGGTATAATGAGACGATTTATGGGTGAAGGATTTTTTTAACATGATAAGTTGGGAGGCATAATTTGGTCTTAAATATAGGCATGTATGTCTTAGTACTAGGGAGACATGGGACCAACAATGTCACAAACCATCTCAGTAGCTAATTATTCATGTGTCAGTGCTAAGATATGCACAACAAGAAATTGATAATTTATGTCCTTATCTATGATCTAAATCATGGATCCAATAATGTCCATGGATTTATCTATGTTGCTATTGGCCCAAGGTATTCTTTCAAATTATATGTTGGTAATTTTTTGCTTGAGAGTATTGACCATATCTTTATAGGTTACTAACTTATCATCCTTAGTTTGGTAATAGTACATGGCCTAATTGATGATTAATTAAGAATCACCATATACCATTGAATGTTGAATGTTCCACTGTACTACTTGATAAAGCCCTATAATGAGCACTTTATACTCTACCATGTTATTGGTACAAGGAAATCTAATACAAGTGAACTTGGTGATGAGATACCATTATAGCATAAAAAAATATTATGGATCTTGATCCATAAGTGGTGAATGATCTATAAAATTGCATCTTCCACTATTTGGCCTTAAGAGGTGCATCTTTTTCTTCTTCAGTGGTCATAATGGCCTCATTTGGAAATCTGAATGTGAGAGGTTGAGTACCTTGCAGAGGATATTTTTCAATCTGATCTATGAGTACTTTCTCCTTAATGTCATTTTTATTGGCATATTCAATTAAAACTCACTCCATAGCATGATCCATTTTTCCATGTAGATTTATAGAGCTGATTTGGAAAGTAGATACTTGAGTAGATATACTTTGGAAATACTAATGGTTTTATTATTCAACATATAATGATGTAAATTTTGGTATATGAACACCATTGTTAAATAATATTTTTCGATTGATGTATATTTATGTTCATATGTGGCCAATGTTTAGCTCAAATAGTACAAGACATGGTATTTTCCATGTTCATCATGTTGTGCCAAAAGTGCCCCAGGGCATTCTCAATTGTTGATAGGTAAATAAGTAATGGATTTTTTGGCATGGGTGGAAGTAAAATAAGTGAGTTGGAAATATATTATTTAAGCTATTTGAATTCTTTTTGACACTCTTCATTTTAGGAGAATGCAATGCCTTTCTTTAGTAAGTGCATAAATATATAGAATTTGTCAGCTAATTATGAGATAAAATATTTGATTGATTATATATTTCCCTATAAACTATGGTTCTACTTCAAGGTAGATGGTGGTGGCATTTCTATAATTGCATTAACTTTGGCTAGGTTGACTTTAATGCCCCTATGAGATAAAATCAAAACTAATAATTTTCCATAAGTAATGTCAAATACACACTTATTCGGATTAAGCCTGATGTTGTACTTGTGAAGTATCTCAAATATCCTTCATAGTATGGCTAGAGGATTGGTGTGGGTCTTTGATTTACCTAGGATGTCATCAACATAATCCTCTATGGTTTTGTGCATCATGTCATGTAAAATCACTAGCATAGATCTTTAGTAAGTGGTTCCAATATTCATAATTCCAAATGGTAACTAATAACAAAATGTTCCCCACATAGTGGTGAACATTGTCTTGTGTTTGTTTTTTGGTGTGATTCTAATCTAATTATAACCTAAAAAGCTATCCATAAGATAAAACATTTCATATCTAGCCATAGACTCAACTATCATTTTAATATTAGGAAAATGAAAAATATATTTTAAGAAGGCTAAATCTATGTAGATTTTGATACCTTCTATTTTCTTACTCATTGGCACAATGTTTGAAATCCACTTTGAATAGTTGATCAGCCTAATTCATCTTATGTTGAAGAGATTTTCCAATTCTTTCTTGACTAGCATAGAAATATGAGGATGAATCTTTTGTATCTTCTATTTAATAGGATTGACATTAGGATGTTCAAAAATATGGTGTAAAACCAAGGTAGGATCCAAACCTAGCATGTTTAAATAATCCCATGAAAATATGTCAATAAATTCCCTTAGAAGGGTTATAAAAACTTCACATTCCTCCTTAGTGAAGTACACACCTAGTTTAATCCACTTTGGATCCTATAGAGTCCTAATGTTCACCTCTAAAGTATCCTCCATAAGAATTTTATAACCATCATATAAAATAGTCAACAAGTATTTAAAATTATTGGTAATGGCAAAGTTCCCCAGATAGACTAACTCATCTAATTCTCCTAAGTAAGATGAATCAAAACCTCTTAATGTTATCAATGGCCATGAAATAAATACCTCAGGTCACCATTTAAAAATCTACATAAATTTTTTTCACTCTTCAGTACTAATCTCTAATCCATAAATAGGCTTTGGGATATAGGTCTCATGTGATTCATAGGAAGAGGGGTGAACATCCCTGTCTAATGGCATTGAAAACTAGTTTTCACCAGCAGACTTACCTTTCTCTTTATTTTTTCCCTAGTCAGAAAGCACACCAAAAATGTTTTCACTTTCAAACCTTAATGTTTGATTTTATTTTTGTTTTTGGCTAAGTAAGTTCACCAAATCTCCAAAATAGGCAATAAGAGCCAATCAAATAGAAAAGCCTTACTTGTGGTCTTTAAGAGGAATGTGATTCCTTAATCCCATAAAATCCCATATGGCCTCATCATTTTCAAAATCATCTAATGGAATTTTTTACTCTTTTTTGTCTCAGTCTATCAATTTTGGATGGTAAATGGTTAAATAAATGTTTAGGTTAATAAATTAGGTTAACAGTGTAAATGGCATGGGGATTAAACAAATTTGTAGTGGTAAGGTCATTCTAAATGCTATAATTAGACCCTATGTCACTATCAACATCATATTTATTAGTCATTGGTGTTGGTGTTAGAACATGAATAAGTTATGTGGGTCACCCCTAGGAAGTTTATATCCAATACCATGGGTTCCCTTGTACTTGACCATTGAGACTAGTTTGATTGTGCCTTGTTGATCTAGCCCCATGCCTATGCCTTCATAAGCTAAATGATGCATAATTTGATGTAGAATAGGATACTTTACCATTTTATAATATTGAGATGACTCATCAATGTAAATATATGAATTATATTTAAGTGAGGGGGTCTTGTTCTAGGCTAGAGGTCAGTTTTAAAATAATGGGTTTATTCAACTAAGATTTTTCCTTGTTTTGCCACTCTATGCGAGTAGTTTTGTATTTAGGTATCCCATAAGATTTTGTATTTTTAGTAAATTTGGAAATATAAAATGAATTATGGGTATTATATTCTTTGAGACCTTTTTTAGTTATATATAATTGGTTGGAAATGTCTAATGGAGGAATGGTTGAGGAAGAGGCTAAGTTGTTTAGGTTAATGTAATTAGCTTTTGGGCCTAATTCAATCACATTTCCTTTTTAGATATTTCCTCATCATATTTAGGTATAGGATTCATGATAAATTGATATTTATAACTTGTATACTCATCCTTAACATGTTTACAATACTAATATGGATGAAGGTCAACTGGTATAGTCACTTCCATTCCTGAATGTGGAAATTTTATACACTGATGCAATGTAGAAGGTATAGCCTTGAATTCATGGATGTAGGTTCAGCCTAATAATGGATTTTAATATATTTATAGGTCCAAAACATGGTGTAAAGTGTCATGGTTCAAAGGTCCAATGACCACTAGCAAGCTAATAGTAACTTGAGATTCCCATTCTTTGGTATCATATGCCTTGATAATGATGGTATCTAGCTACAAGTCAGTTGTATATCCAAGATGTTTGAGAAACTTCATAGACAAAATTTTTAAGCCTAAACCATTATCTATAAGGACACATTTAACTCTATGGTTTGTTATAATAACCTCAATATACAATGGGTTATTATGAAAAAGGCCCAAGGATGACATGTCACTTTGGTCAAAGGTAATATGTTGGTGAGGGCTAGGTGTCCTACCATGGCTTGGAATTTGTTTGGAGTGATGTCATATGGCATGATGGATTAGTTTAATTAATAATTTAAGATGCATTTGCAGATGTTTAGCATACACAAAAAATCCATGGTGGATATGTGTGCAGGTGTCTTCTTCAGTTATTACATAATATCATATGTCTTCCCCTTAGTTTTTTTAGTTGATTTATTTTTTATATGGAATGATAAATATGATCACTTGTAGTATTTGGATGTGGCAATTTGATAGTTACCTTGGCTTATCATGTTGTAATTTCACAATAACTATCAGGTACTTGGCTTTGGTAGTTAGTTGGATAGGTAATGAGGACTAGCATTGTAATTCTAAAATGGTGTTGAGCTGAGATTATAACATGGTCCATAAAAGAATCACAAATATAAATAGGTTGATAGGCATTGTTTGGTTGGTAGGCATTTTTGGGTGAGGGGATAAGTCTATTATTAGTTGGTCAAGGATTTATGGTGATAGTGGTAACATGACTACCTGAAATGTGTCATAGAACATTATTTTATGTATATCCAAAGGCATGATGTCCTCCTTGATTGGTTTGGTCATTTTGTCCTTGAGTCTAACCATTCTATTGTTGTTATTATGGATGGTATTGTTGGTATTAATATTATGGTGGATTTCTCTATCATTATTTTTGTTGTTGGTATTATTGCTAGTTATTATTGTTATGTTGGGGGAATTGATTATGGTAGATACCCATGTTATGATTAGTTGTAGGAGCATGGGTGTCTCTTTCTATATTTATATTTTCCATCATATTTTCAATTAAATACCTGAGTTAGATACACTATCTTATGGAATTTCCTTTGATGCAATAGTACTCATAAAATTCATGTTCTTTGTACTAATTAGGAAAATGAATCCCTTTGATAAATGGCTTCGATATTGGCCAAATGACCATATTTACTTGAACCAATATTTGAAACACAAATTAAATAGGCTCACCAAATTCATTGAACTGTATATAAATGGGTGGTCTCCTCCTTAGAGGATGGTATTTCAATTGGTTTTGATTCTATGGATATTGGTTTTATAGAGGTCTTGGTTAAATGTATGTAGGAGGTAGTTGTTGAGTGGGTAGAGGTAAATGGATAATTGGTTTTTACACTATCTAAATGTGGTGTGATTTAGTAACCCCATTACCAAAAAAAATCTTATTGTGGTTGTAGGGTTTTGGTATCTCATCATTTTTGGCCTAAGGTGGTGTTAAATCTAGTCTTTGAATTGCATTTTTGGCCTTAGTTTTGGTTTTATTGGCCTTGATGCTAAATTTGGCTTTGATTAAAATAATATGTCTCGATTATCATTCTTCTGATAAGGTATTTCTTAATCTATATTCCTTTCTCTATAACATCTTAAAATGTATGAGCTAGATTGAGATGGTATGATATATTGCTATGTAGGCTCCTACTAAATATCGCATCTAAATATTTATCTAGAAAATAATAAGTAAACCATCTACTATTAAAACATGGAATATGTTACTTTTGAAACACATTTTAGTTTGGATTGGCTACAACCCTAGATATAAAATTATGGCTATGGTGATGGCATTTGGATTTACATAATGTGTTGGTGTTGTTGGGTTTGGGAGGGAACTTGCTACCTACTTGTTGAAGCTTGTATATATAGAACACATTATTGACTAGATCCCTACTATTGAAGTTGTTGGTAGTTGGATCATTATTTCACATGTGATACCTATTGGGTGAAAGGTAACTATTTCCTAGCACATGGTACTTACTTTACATAATAACTTTATTGTTGGTTGAAAACTTGTTGTTGGATAGGCACTTCTTGTTGAATAGGCACTTGTTGTTGAATAGGTACTTGTTATTGGTTAGGCAATTATTTAAGGTTTTGAATCTATTATTTTTGGCCAACTAACACTTTTGACCAATAGAAACATCTTTTTAGTTGGGCAACATTTGTGATTGTTGAGGTATATCTATCTATGCTTATTATAAAAGAACATCTGTTATCACCTATTGAGGTGGAATAATGCTCTACACTTGTCACAGTGGTAAATTGTCATGTTGTTGGTTTATTTACCCATATTACACACTTGAAGAAGCAAATATTTGAGTAGTGGAGGTTGTTTTTAATTTTTGAAAATAGGTATACCTATTCCTTGGTTTTGTAATCTACTCATGGTATTATTTGGAGGAATCTATTTTGTATTACTCAACGTTAAATTAGACCCAATTTGGTTTAGTTTAGAATGCACTTATGTGGTATTTACAATGTTTTGAGTGAGGTATTATATTTAATTATTAGTCTCTTCAGTCAAAATAAAGACATTATACATTTCACTAACTAGCTTGTTTTAGCTAAATGGGTTTATATTTTGGCTTGTATATCCCAAAGCATCTATTGCTTGCCCTATTGATGGAGTTATCTCAATATGTGGCATGTTATAAATAACATTTGTGTTAATAATATGAGATAGGTTGAGATATTTTTGGTATGTTTTTTGTACCTTTTCCATTTGTTCCTCCATAGGGGATTTTCCTTTTATAAGTGTAATTTAGTTTTTCTATGACATTTGGACTAAAGCTTAACTATAACTAGTTAATTCCTATTTTAAATATCGAATACAAGGCTCATTACTTGGATTTATAATTAAATGGATTATAATTTAATTGATTATAATTAAACTATGGGAAGTCTGGTAGAAATTTGGTTCCTACTTCAACAGCTCTGATGAGAACTTATTCTTTATTCTCTAAAAAATGATGGTCAAACAATTATATATTGTATCTTGTATATGTTTGTATAATCACATAACATGGATCTTATTTTTGGGTTTTTTCAATATTAGGCATTGTTTGAGTAAGGTAATGTGTTGTTTTCTCTTATTTTTTGCCTGGATAAGAAGGTGCAGTCACCAAATACTCTGCTAATGGGTTGTGCCCTTTTTCAATGTATGAATTGTTATAAGATGGATAGGGATCCATATCATAAACTACATCATCATATGACTCTTGAATAAAAGGGTCATTGGTCATAAATTTCCCCTAGATTAAATTAAACATAGCCATGATACATGTGTAACAAGGCATGTTCAAATCTATAGCTAGGTCTCATAAAAAAAGGATCCAAAGGTAAAAGCAACTGAGGTCTAAAATTAAACAAAATTTGACTCTATAAAAGAGGCCCAAAGCGTAAAAAACAAAAATAGGAAAAGGAAAATACAAAATAATCTTGAAACTGGTCTAACAAAGGATATTAATTTGCTAAAATGTAGTTATAATTAGTAGCAAAGGTAACACAAAATCTCAACTTATCTATGGATAAGGTAGTGATTTGCCCAAAAATTGTTATAATCAATAATAAAAAAGGTATTTAGACAAGGTAGAGTAATTTTGAACTATGATTGAAGGATAATAATTATTTACCCAGAGGCAGTTATGATCGTCAACATGAAAAAAAAGGCTAGACTTCAAAATAAGTAAATCAAACAAGAATTCAAAAACAAACTAAAATAAGGCAATTAGCTTAAATGGAACTTGATAATTGACTCACTAAGACTCAATATTTAATTCACAAGAGACTATTATAATAATAGAACTAGGACATTCATAATTTGGCACAAAAAAATTCAAATAAGGCACATAACAACAACTTGGCTCAAAGGACTCTTAAACAAGGCACAAGATAAACAAAAAAAATTAGGTCTAAGAAAGGGGTCTTTTATATCAAATATAAAATCAACCCAGGTAATACAATCCAAAAATAAAGTTAAAAAACCTAATGCCAAATTAGATAAGGCTTTGCCATAAGCCTAATTAGTTTAGGATTTGCACTTCAAAAAATTGAGTTTAAAATTTAATACAAATAGACTCGAATGTTCTAAGGAAAAATAGATATCCAAAATGGGTAGCTTAACAATGCATTTGAAACAAGAGAGGTATAACAATGGTTTGGAACTTGGTTTCAAAAGTGACAAGTGTTTTGGAATGATTTAGGCATCATAATAATGCTCCTCCAAACAAATGTCATGACAATGGTTTTGGACTCAAAAATTCAAGGCAAAAGTTTGAGATGAACTGACAACATAATGATGCCCCATTTAAAAAAGTGACACATAAAAAGTTTTGGAATAAAAATTTAAGGAAAAAAGTTTGACACAAAATGGGAAGAGTAATACCTCTTCGGTTGAAGGGGTGTGAAAAAAATGTGATGTTTTGGACTATTTTTGATGTGATAATACAAATAAACATTTTTAGTCTAAAAACACATGTAAATCAAATAAAAATAACACTAATGGCTTTCCCTATCCCTAAAATTGACACAGGTGTGCATATATTCTACCAAAGTTTCCATCAATATACTAATGCTTCTAATGAATTAAGTGTTAATCTATAAATATAAAGTAAAGGTGTAGGTAGAGTTTTTATGCCTCCTTTTGTCTCTCAATCATTGATACATGGTATGACCTTAGAGTGAGGATAACTTAGTATTTATCAATAAATTTCATGGCAAGTGGGGTTTGACTAAAAATATATAAGTTTTAAACACACTAAATGGTCTCAAGTCAAAATGGGTCAAACCCCTTATAATAAAAAACTTATATAGGGGTGTAATATTTTGTCATAGGGTGTGTTATAGTGTATTTTAAGTAATTTAATTCCATTTTAGCCTTGGTCATGGTGTAATTAGTTTATATGTCATTTTGAGTCACTTAGTATACATTTAGGGGTCATATATACAAATGGCATGGTTTTCAATGTGTCCAAATTTCTTCGGTTTCCTTCAAATGTCCAAGATGTCAGATTCCCTATCAAGAATGTTAGTCCCATCTAAAACTTGTAGGTTTTCTAACTAAAAATCTAAAAATCAACTAAAAAAAGGAAGAGTTTAGCACTTGTATGGACCATGAGAGAGAGTGACATGTGGGAGAAGGTCATGTAATGGCTCTTCAATTTCCTTGGACTCATCTCAACATTTGATCATCTTTGGAAGTGCTACAAATGGTCAAAACCCATTCTACTCTCCTATCACCCTTATAAACATGTAGAAAAAGTTAGTAAGATTTTACTTAGTACATTTAGTTGGATAATTTTCAAACCAAACGCCTTTGGGGGGTGATATCACACTAAAAGATATTAATTTTAATAACAAGAGTTCAAGTATTGGTCAACTATGCTTTATTAATAATCTTTAACAAGTTGACTATGTTTTTCTGCTCATTATTTTCTATACCTTATAGGTATTTCTCTTGTTTGGATATGCCCATACAATATAGATAACAAGATTAAATATATATTACATATTCATATTAAACTCATTCTCCCCATGTTTGTTTTCATGTTTCAAACTGTTTTGATATTCCAAGTATCTCAAGTTACAAGAGAAGGCACCATTCTATGTTGCAGATAGGTTTCCATCATTTTTAGAGTCTTCATGATTTGGTATTGACTTAATATGGTGGTTATAGGTTCATTATAATGTTTTAAATGTTATCTTAGTCTCCTCACATTTCAATCTCATCCTCCAAAGAAATATTCCATGAGTTTACAATCATAAGTACCATACAATTAGTTTACTATATGATTGATATACATAGTTAGCTAAGTGAGCTGTGAAAGGGTCTAAGACACATATATGGAGTTGTGATGGAGGTCATAAAATTCTTAACACAATATCATATCAGGAACAATCAATTAAGATCCTTTCACTTGACAAAATAAGGGACTGTGATAGTTAACTCATTCGCCCACACAGTCATATAACATAGAGTTGCACCTATAGGTGCCTACATGAAGTAAAGGAATTAAAATGAGGTGTGATATATTATCCCAATATTTAAAACATAATAATTTTCAATTTTAATATGTTTAGGTGAGATAAATTGATTATGAATCTATATTCCTTGGATACATGGACCATTTCATGTTTACTGCCTATATGCAACTCAAAGTGCACCTACAAGTGACCTCATGGAAAAAAATCACATTGATGAGGAACTATATAAGTTGGATAGGATTATTTATATTGATAATATTCTATTTTTAACTTTTTAAAAGGTTCCAAACCTCACTAAAACCCACAAACTATGCATACTACTCATACAGGTGGCACTAGTAGAGATATGATGGTACTTGCATGGAGAAGATTGGACAAGTTGGAACATTACTTGGAGTAATAGTATGTTTTGTAGATCATGGTAGACATATTTGAAGTGTTAATTTGGAAAATGGAAGTGGAAACCATGATAAAGTGGAATGACCTAATATTTAGATCAATTCCCTAAAACATCGAAAGAGAGCACCTTGCTACTTTGTTGATATCTTATAACAAGGTTTTTAATAGTTTTAATGCATCTTGATGACTTCTCCTTGTATCCTCCACATGGGATAAGATATTTTAAATATATCAAGGTAATATTATCAATGGAAATTAGTTGTTTAAATTCCTAAGGATGCACTTTTATGCACTAAACTTAGTAGTGAGATCTATAGTATTGAACATCAAAAGACCTTCATACCCAAAATTGTGAATAAGGCATCCATCCATATAGGATGGAAAAATTGAGTTGATTATAATATTTTAATCTAGAGTAATCAAATAATTTTTTGAGAGAATATTGTAATTTTATGTTTTGGGTCCCATCCACACCTACAGGTGTCTCTCACATGAGATGTTGATATATAGTGGACTGTGAAGTCCTACAAGTTCATAGTAAGAGCTTAAACATGGAAACCTATGAATATGGAGATATATATCAGATAAAAAATATTATTCTATTATTTCTATATATATTATGACATAGGTATCTAGGATGAAGGTCGCCTACAAGGCCCTACACAACAAACTATAGGTGACTAAGAGGTGATAGTAAGCTAGAATAAAATGGTTAGAATCATATCAAGGTGTGCACATGACTTGAATTGGTATGGAAATGACTTGGTGTGGTCAAGAAAACCTTGAAAATTTATTTAATTAGTATACTTAAGTATTAAACATGTAAAAACACCTATAGGTATGATGCCTTTGAACAAAACACAATCATGAAATGCACACAATCTTGAGAGTTCAAGGTGTATGAAGGGGTTCATGGAAGGTTGGAGTGATGAATGGAGATTGGAAAACCTTAATAATTATAATTATAGTCTCTATAGGATATTTATAATGGAAATAAATTAGTTAAATGACTTTGTGGTGCAACACACAATCCACATGGGAGAAACCTACACATAGTCCCTTTCCTAGGCATCTATCTTGTATTTTGAAGGAGTTTGAAGGTTTAATGACCTAATCAAGATCCAAAATATTTTACAAAGAATATCCACCAGCTGGATAATCCCATACAATATATATTGTTTGAGTAAATAGTTAAGTACCCTTTGTTTTGTCTTAGATAGAAGGTACTTCCCTAGAGCACAAACCCTACAATCTTGAAGAATGGAGATAAGGGGATGATCTAGGGGATAATTATACCTTGAAAAAATGTGTTTAAATTTTAATAAAACCTAAAAAATAATGAGAAACAATTCATAGATGTAATAATCTCAACAAGATGGTCTAGACTTTCAAGTATGCAGATAGGCCTGTTAGACATGGTTAGGCTTAGAGCCCAAATGCGAGGTCAATTTTGATTATAACTTTAGGTGAGAAATATAATGGATTATAACATGTTCATAGGGTTATAAAATATGTGTCCAAGCCCTTATAATGTAGATAAGTCATAAGTAAATCCACTTTTGGCTCAAAGACAACTCAAGCCTATGCAAAATGAGGAATCAAGCTCGATAGGGGGATTTTGAATGCTCATATCTGCTTGGAGGGTAGTAATGGAGGTCAAAAGATATTTGGGAAGTTTAAAAGGGTCATAAAATATACTTTAGTGGAATTTGTTTACAACTTTAATTCCCCATATATATAAATATAGCCTTAAGATTAGAAATGGTCTAAAACCTGTACAAACCCTTGGAAATGACTTGATTAGGGAAATTAAGTATAAGAGTTATAATAATAGACCAAAGTAAACATGAAAGTGTTTTAAACTTGTAAGAGACTCTCTAGAGACCCTTTGCATACACTTGAGGCATTCCCCAATTGTATGAAAAAAGGTACATAGTTACTTTCTTTGACTATTTTAAGTGTTTTTTAGGTTATAAGAGGTTTCAAGTGATGAAACCAATTTTGGGAGACATATAAAGACTTAATATAGATATATATGATAATTTAATTCTTAATCAAATATATTAAGTGTGTATACCACCACATTCATCTCAACCAGTCAAAACTGACAACGTGAGTAAGATAGTGATAAGGGTAAGAAATTCAAGTGGATGACTTTTTAAGGTCTAACTAAGAATTATAAATATATTAAGGTTATTTAAAAGTGTCATTAACTCCATTTATGGATTTTTAATGGAAAAATAAAGTGAATTTTGATCTCAAGTGTGAGGAGTGAGTGGAAGAGGAGTTTATTTGACTATAGGTAATGATGGCTCACTTATAGGAGAATATAGATGATTAAGTATATATCCAATACATGGGATATCATGTATATAACCCCTAACCCTTAGTGAAATCATGATATATATACATAGTTAGTTTTGGGATGTCCAAATAGAGCTAAATGATGAAGGCAATTTTTTTGTGTATAATGACAACTCTTACACCACTTTTCATGAGTTCCATGACTTAGAGGGCCATTTGTCCTATCAAAACTTGCATGTTATATCTCCTAATACATTATAATAATTATTTAACTCCTCCTATTATCATGATAAGTGTTTTAGTGACCTTTGGACTTCTCTTTTCCCACTTCTCTCTCAAGTTTTATAAGTATCTATCATTTTGGCCTTTGTAATCTAATTACACTCCATGTATAGAAAATACCTACTAGAATGATGTCATATTTTGCCTTTTAACATTAAAAAAAATATTTTTTTGAGTTATTTAACAATTATCTAAGTGTGCAAGTGACGTATGGTGATGCAAAGTGATAATTATCTATCCTTTCTTCCCTTATACTTTCATGTATGTGCAAGTGTTCTTGTTCTAATAGGTCATATTAAGTGTTTTCAAGTGTATGAGCTTATGTATTAAGTATAAAAGGATACTTATTTTATAAAACTAGCCTATGGTTTAATTACCTTGGATATATTTCATGCATCTCACCTTCATATTGAAATACTCATGTTAGAATCCATAGGACTTAGAAGTTAGTTTGTATGCCTTGTTTCTTAGTGAAGGAAAGTATTATGGTCATATAGAAAAGATGTTGTTGTATCACACCCTTAGATTAGGTTCACTTAATGAAAATTATAACTCATTTCCCCATAATAAGCTAGTTAATTCAGTGTGATCATTTCAAGACACATTCAAGGAACTAGCCCTTAAATCTAGAGGCTCACTTCCACTATAAGTACACCCACATAGCTATAAGTGTTCCCATGTTTACCAAATATGGAAGAGGCTTGAACACCCTATTATAAGGTTCAATATTTGGTGAAAATAGTTTTGTCATACTTGGTGGGATAAATGTCCAGGAGATTGGAAATATTATTGTTGTGTCTTTCCTCTAATCAACATTTGAAAGAAAGCAAGTTAGCACCAATGGCAACTTTGAATGAAAATTTATAGTTTTAAATAGCCTAAGTATATATCATTGTATATTTTGATCAATTTTTATTTTAAATATAGATATGAGGTTGATATGAAAAAATATGGTGAATATTCCTATCATGAACCTCCCTATAAGCCTTGATATAAACCACATTTTACTCCTCAACAATCCTATCACAATGGCTACCACTCCTATGATCCATTATAGCCATATAATACTCCATTTCCCTCTCCATATTGACACCATGTTTTTAGATAGCCCTATGAGGAAGGCTACCAAGAAACTTATCAATAAATTCCTTCCTACCAATCCCAATATGAGTTATACCAATCATACCATGATGCCTATCAACCTCTAGAGTAATCCAATGAGTCTTGTCATGAGGAATCAAATGTTTACAAGGATTGTACACAAATAAATTATAAGGAAATATTTGGATTCATACTATATAGAATGAAATAATTTGAAATTGGTCTTGATCCCCATTCCTTCTTAGCACTCTTACCAGAGATGATAGATAGTGAAGACAATATGGGAACATGGGATGATGAGTTTGATGTGTTTCTTAACCATCTCATATAATGGTTAATAAGTTTTATCTAAATATGGATGAGTTCATGGGAGGTGGCTAAACATGAAATTCAATGGGATATCAAAAAAAAGGATTTGGAAAAAAGTGCCTTCAATGCTCAATAGATAGGATAAGTATGTGAGAAGATAAAGAGATAAAAAATAAACATGTTGTTGTTGAAGAGTTTCAAAAAAGTTATTTTCAAGATGAAACTCCTACTTATGTAGGTTTTCTCCCTTCTAACCATCCCATCAAATCACTTTTATATGAGATTACTAGTGCTTTCCTCTTTCCTAAATCCACTCACAAGTCCTCTCCTTCATCCTACATTCCATATCCAAATTATGATACTTACACTACCCACCATTTTCCATCTCATGAGCCCACCCATCAACCTCCCACCTCACCCTTTCTTGAGAAAAATCCCATCTTGAGGGAAGAAAATGAAGGGGATAAAATCAAATCCATGGCTAACTAAGTAGATGTTATGAGTGACTATGAGGAATAAATCACTTTAGGGAGTCCCATTGGTGAATAAAATATCAATACTACCTTCTTGAGTGAACATGAACATATTGAAGACTTTGTTGTAGCTATCCATGAGGAATGTGGCTAAGACTTGAAGAGAGAGGTATTTAAAGAAGACTAAGTCTAATTATGAGGCTGAGAATGACCATCTCAAGAATGAAGTGGAGATTACTATCAAGGATGAAGGTCAAGTCAATCTTAAATAAGTTTTAGTCCTAAAGGAGTCTCATGAGATTAAGGTATAATACATAGTTATTGGAGATGACTCAATACCTATATCTAATTTTGAATCATCCTCAAATGCCTTGGAACACAAAGAACACTAGTTTGATGACCTCATACATTAAGAGGAGAAGATTGAAGAAGTGGTTCTAAATGACAAGGAGAGTAAGGATGAGTGGTAGCTAAAAATAAATATCATTCAAGAGCTTAAATATCTTTTCCAAATTGAGGGTTAAATAGATAACAAGGTGAAGAAAGAGTCTTTCATGGAGGATAATGACCAATATTGGGTAGACTCTTTAGAGGTCCTTGATGAGCTTGAAGAACTTGTAGCTAAAGAGAAACCCAATCTTATTGAGAGAACTATGGAAATGAAGAAGGTAAACTTGTTGAACCACCATTAGAGGTCATATTTAAGGAGCCATATGAGAAAGTTGAGGTTGTTTGGATGCAAGAAGAGTTTATTTTTATAGCTAATCTATTTGGAGATGCTTGGTTCTTATTGTACATCATGCCAATAAAGTTGGTAGATATCATGAAGAAGATGGAGTCATCAATGTCAAAGATAAAAAAGATACATGCATCATTCAATCCTTTACGTCATGAAAAAAGAGAGGTTTAAAATGTCCCCTTTGATCCTATATGAACTTTTCATTTTAGGTTATTTTGTGTTTAAGTTAGTTTAGTTTTTGTGTGTGTGTTCTATAAGTGCTCATGAAGCACAAGTGGTGTTTTTTTAGGTTGTCTTGTTTTGTGTGTTTTCTATTATTTGGTGTGTTTCAAAGGAAAATTGTGTGTTAAACTTGGTGTAATTATGAATCCATATCCTAATAGATAGGATTAGGTAATTGGTTATGGTATAACAAGCATACCACCTTTGGGAAATCACCAAATATGTTGACCATTTTGACCACAAGTCAAAATAGATCATCCCCCTATAGTGAAAAACTTATATATGGATATAATATTTTGTCACAGGGTGTTTTATAGTCTATTTGATGTAATTTAATGCCATTTTAGCCTTGGTCATGGTCTAATTAGTTTAAATGTCATTTTGAGTCACTTCATAGCCATATAGGGGTAATATATGCAAGTGGCATGATTTTAAATGTGTCCAAGTGTCATATTTTTTATTTAAACATCCAAGATGTCAAATTACCTATTATAAATGTCAATCCCATTTAAAACTTATAGGTTTTCTAACTAAAAATTAGAAAATCAACTGAAAAAGGAAGAGTTTGGCACTTGTATGGCCCATGAGAGAGAATGACATGTGGGAGAAGGTAATTTAATGTCTCTTAAACTTACATAGACTCATCCCAACATTTTATTAGCTTTGGAAGTGCTAAAAATGTTCAAAAATCATTCTGATCTCATATTGCTCTTCTAGATATGCATAACCAGTCAACAGGATTGTGCTTAGTACACCTAGTTGGATAAGTTTTAGACCAAATGAATTTGGTGGGTGATATTAAATTTAGATAGATTAATTTTCATAAAAATATTTCAATTATTAGTCAATTGTGCTTTACAAATCATCTCTAACAAGTTGACTATGTTTTTCTACTCACTCTTTTCCATACTCTATAGGTTTTGCTCTTGTTTGGATAGGCCCACTCAATCCAACTGATAGGATTAACTCCAAATGACATAAAAATATTAAAATAATACTACTCATGCTTGGTTTCATTTTTTAAATTTCTTTTATAGGACAAGTATCTCAAGTTGTAAAAGAAGGAACCATTCTATGTTGCAGATAGGTTTCCATAATTTTTAGAATCTTCATGCTTTGGTAGTGACTTTAGAGGGAAGTAATAGGTTAATTATCATGTTTTAAATGTTATATTATCACCCTCAAATTTAAATATCATCCTTAAAATCAATATTCCATGAATTTTTAGTCATAATTACCATATAGTTGATTTGCTATATGACTGCCATACATAGTTAGTTAAGTGAGTTTTGCAAGGCTCTGAGTTACATATATGGATTTATGATGGAGATCCTAAATTTTTTAACATAATAAAATATCATTAAAAATTAATTAAAATCCATTCACTTGATAAAATAAGGGACTATTATAGTTAACTCAGTCAACCATCACAATCAATAACATAGAGTTGCACCTACTTGTGCCTATAGGAAGTGAATGCATTAAAATGAGGTGTGAGAGATTGTCTCAAGATTTACAACATCAAAATTATCCATTTGAATACACTTATAAGATATCAATTGACTATTAATGTATATTCCTTGAATACATGGACCATTTCATGCTTACTACCTATATGCAACTCAAAGTGCACCTACAGGTGCCCTCATAAAAATAAATCACATTGATGAGGAAGTATCTAAGCTAGATAGGATTATCTAAGTTGATAGGAGTCTATTTTTATATTTTTAAAATGGTCCAAATCTGATTAAACCCATAAACTATGCATACTACTCATAGTTTCATCCATTGCTTGTACATTGGAATGTCCACCTACAAGTGGCACTAGCATAGATATGAAGGTACTTGTATGGAGAATATTGGAAAATTTGGAACCTTCCTTAGAGTCTTAGTATGTTTTTTAGATCATGGGAGACCTATTTGAAGTGCTAGGTTTTCAAAGGGAAGTGGAAACCATGATCAAAGGGAATGACTAGATTTAGGGATCAAATCCCTAAAACATCATCATGACCAAATCATTCCTTAACAACAAATAACCTAAATGAGTTCAAAAAGAGAGGATATACCAAGTCCAAAAAACATGAAATATACCCTTTCAAACATTACTAATAACACTGAATCAATCTCAGCTAAAAACACTATCAAAGATTACTCAAAATACACACCAAAATGACTTTTAACAAGAAATAATTCAAATAAATAGTGAGAATGATCAGATAATGCAAAAAGGAATTGGGAAAGTGGAGAAATCATAAAAATTTGTATATGACATGCACAGTTAGGGTCCAAGTTCCACATAACACAAGTTACAAACTCAAAGATAATGAAAAATGGTAAACATTGATCAAAAGAATGATCATGAGCCAATAAATGAAGAAAGGAAAAAAATTAACTTGGTTTTAATTCATAGTAAGAATAGTGGCTTAGAATCTAGAATATATCTCAATTTTATCTTTCAAAAATATCATACAATTACTCGTTAAGATTTATCCCCATGTTGATGGAATCCACTATAAAGCCTAACTCATTTACCTACTCATGTAGTCACATAATTTGACATTATGAGTACTTGAACAAATTATAAACATCATAAGTAAACATGTAAATTTTGAATTGTATAGACTATTCCAAACATGAAATTTTTGAATAAAAACATGATAAATAATCAATAATCATCCAATATGAAATGGATCATAAAATTTTAATTATCAATATCATAATCAAATAACTAAGTCAGTACCAACTATCAATATAACAAATCATGACATAGTAATGTCCAAAATATTAATTGAAATATAACCATAATTAGGTTATGACAATATTATAGTTATTAATGATAAATAGATATATCCAAATGAAATTTCCATCCATGTCATGTTCTTAAACAAATATGGTAGTGAGAAATATTAACTATAGGTCACCTACAGTTAACCTTGGGTGTAAGTACAAAGATATACTTATCATGGTCAATATATTCCTCAAATTTTTAATTTTTAATTATAAAATACAAATAACTTAACCACAACTTGAGTCATTTTTTATAAGATATTTGATTGTAATTGACAAAATAACTTTCTAGTTTACATGATCTCTACTATTTTTAGTGGCACATGCATGTCACTGCCTTTATAGCTACCATCAAAATGTCTTTGAATTCTTACATTTGTAATATTTTAAAGGATTTTTTTATTTTTTTTTGTATTATATTTTACTAAAATTATATTATTTTTAAATCCTTGCATTTACCTTTTTTATTTTCATATTTATTATGACATTAATAAAAAATACTTTAAAATATCTTCAATAATTTTTGGATTATTGTTTGTTAATAGGATTTCATTAATTTAGTTATATAGATGTTATGATTTGATTTCAATTTTTTGTTTTTTTTAAAGTTCATTTAGGGTGAGGTATCATGCATCTTGGTTTTTTTAATTCACTATTTTTCTACTAAAATTTAATTTGGGGATATTTTAGTTTGATATATATTTCTAATTTATACTAATCTAAGGTTAGTTTGTGTAGTGAATACAAATGAAGATTTATAGTGAGTTTATGTTTTAAGTAGGGTTTAAATTTACCTATTGGTAATATTTTTAAGTGTTATTATTGTTTATTTTTCCACAAGAACATGTAAAATGGTTTGGGAGTATATATTTGTAGTGTTTCATAATTTGAAATGACTAAAATTTTGAGTAATAAGATCTTTTTTTTGTTGATGTCAAATAAATGAAATGTGTAAAATTCCACAAAGGGATATCTTAGACATGGTTATGAATATATCATGTAGGTTGTTTTTAAACATGTTCCACTTTTTATGTAAATAGGGAGTAATAATCATGTGTATACTGGTAGGAACCTATGTTATCCCTTCTCTTTACTTTGTTAGTATAATAATTGATATGGATGCATATGTTTTGTAAGTCATCTCAGGATCATTTTATTTTATCCCACATTCATGGGAATCAGTAGTTTCTTAGATTAGACTTAGTATAAAAGTAAGTGTTAAGGCCAATGAAGGCATCCATAAATTATTGTATTGAGTTTACTCAAGTGTCGAGGCCAATGAAGGCATCTACAAATTATTATATTGAGTTTACTCAAAGGAGGAGGCCCATTGAAGAGGCGAAAAATTCTATAATTCAGCCTTTGTAATTTATTTCTACTTATTTGATTTAATATATTGCTAATTTTCATATTTTATTTAGTGTATTTACAATTATTTGTTAACTTGTCCAGGAAGGAACCTCTCATTTGGTATCAAAGCACTTTTTAGGGATAATTTTTTTTCTTTGTTCAAAAATTATTAACTCTATTCTAATACATAATCCATTTAATTAATTTTTCATAAATTAATTCTCTATATCGAAATAATCTATTTTAGAATAGGGTTAAAACCTGACCACATAACTATGGGAAGTACTTGGGTGAAAGCCTTAAAAATCATTGTGAGGAGTACCATATGAAACCCAAAGTAGTTATCCCACTGAGAAAACCTACCATTTAAATGGTCAATGACCCCTTCCTTATTGAGTAGTTCCCATCCATGAGGAAAACCAAGAGTTGTCACTAAAAAGTAAACTTGTGGCCAGAAAATTTTTGGAGAGTGGTACTTGCTTAGATGACATTGGTGGCCAGAATGAAATATTTAAACCCTTAGGAAGCCATTGAAACTTGATGCCCATTTCCATCAGTTTCAAAATATTTTTAGTAGACTATCAAAAAAATCCATCAACAGAGTATCTATAAACTATCAAAGGACTTGTAGCCAAATAATTGATAGAAACTAGGAAATCTCCATTCTATTAGTTTCAGAAATCTATCTCTAAATTATCAAGACTCTCAGAAAACTTATAGATAGATAGAAAGTAGAAACCATAAAAAAATATAAAATATAAATATAAACTAAGTAAATGTCTTTTTGCCATATATCTTCATCTATAACCCCATTGATTCTCAAATCTTATCTGAACATCTAAAATTCCATTCCCCATATTTTTTTCCTTGAGGTCACATATCCTAATTTCACTCTTAATTACCATAAATCTCAATTTACCTTTTTTGGTTTTTTCCATAACATCTTTTGTATTTGTCTATTTGCCTAAAAAAAATTCCACAGTGTTCATCTCCCTTTTTTGCTCCTTTGTCCCTCTTTGAAATTTTTTCTAGTTTTTCCACTTTCACTCCTAAAATTTCCCTCACCTTCATCCATCATACTCCCACTATGCAAAATAATTATTAAAATTAGCTTTACCCCTTCCAAATTCACCCAAATCAAAAACTTGCCTTATGAAATGTCTCTTAACTCTAGTTTTCCTACCCATTATAAAAAAAATCTCTTCTTTAGGTCATGGTAGTAACCTGAATATGATCCATAAACATGGAGAATGAAATTGCAGCCCTTAATACACATCAAAGTTCTTGATGAAAAATTTCTCAGCTTCAGTCTTCAACATACCACCTTCAATAACATATGACATCCAAAGTCCACTTCTGACACCAAATTTTCTTCTTCTAGTAATTTTCATGGGTTAAATCTTGATTTTCCTTGATTCCATGGTGAAAATATGACTAGATGGATCTATCGATAGAATAATATTTTATCTTGCATAATAATTTTAATGCCAACAAGGTTCCAGTTGCATCCTTTCACTTAGAACTTGAAGCTCTTCAATGGTATCATTGGTATACTAAGGCTCATGATGAGCTAAGCTAGAAGGATTTTTGCACCCTCATTTTATAATGGTTTGGCTCTAGTGCTTTTAATGACTTCATGGGATCACTCACTAAACATCACCAAATAGGAACCATGAGATAATATCAAACAAAATTTGAAAAATTGGCTAATCACATAGGAATTTTCCAATGAGTTCTTCAGAAGTTGCTTTGTCAATGGACTAAAGGATGCAATTTAATCTGAAGTCAAAATATTTCATCCCTGCATGATGATGGAAGCCTTAACATTGGCTAAATTTGAAGATGATAAGATCACAACCCAAAAATGATTCAAATCTAATTTTGTTCCATTCAAAAATACAAATTCACAATGCTCTCAAATAATGCTATCCCCCAGAACCACTCCTATCAAGCATTTGACTGAAGTAGAGATGTGAGCCCATAGAGAAAAATGACTATGATATAATTGTGATGATAAATTCAATCAAGGATATCGATGTTTTGAGAAAAAGATTTACCTATTGGATGTGTCTCCACCCAAAATTTAAGATAGGGAAGATGTTTAAGATACAACAGATGATCTAGAAGAAGTTCCACCAATTATGGAACCTACTTCTCAAGAAGACCAATCAAATATCTCTCTCCATTCCTTAGCAAGATTTACCACCCCAAAAATCATGTGATTCAAGGGTTACCTGAATAAGTTCCCTCTCACAATACTCATTAATTTTGGTAGCACTCATAACTTCATTGACCCTTAGATTACCAAATAGGATAATTGTTTTATATATCCTTGCTCCAACTTTGAAGTCATGATTGCCAATGAGGGAACATTACCATGCAAAGGGAAGTGTCATAATATGTGTATGTCTATTTGATATTATAACTTTCACTCTGGCATGTTTACCTTTCCCTTAGGTGGATGTGATGTTATTTTGGAAGCCCAATGATTATGTACACTTGGACCCATATTATGGGATTTTACTAAACTTTAGATGCATTTTTTAGATAATGAGAAAAGGCACACATTGAAAGGATTACAACTAGGATCCATCAACATCATTAATTCACATTGAATGTTAAAATATTTTTAAGAAGAATTCACATGAAATCGTTTCCCATATCCTTTCTAATCAAATACAATCATCAATGGCCTCCACTCCTCCTTCTAATCTACAAACTATTTTGCATAGGTATGCACATGTCTTTGTCGATCCAATTGGATTGCCACCTTCATAGCTAGAGTACTACCATATTCAACTCCTTCTTGGAAGCATTCCTCCCAACATTAAGCCCTACTACTACTTATTTTATCAAAATATTGAGATCTAGATGCTCATTCGAGACTTACTGAAGGCATTATTCACCCTAATATTGGCCCGTATTCTTCCCTAGTTCTCCTTATGTGGAAAAAAGATGGGTCATGGCACATCTGCATTTAATTCCATGCCATTAATCACATCACCTTTAAGGATAATTTAGTAATCCCTATTATTGATGAGCTTTAGGGCACTCATTTTTTCTCTAAGTTGGATTTTTGCTTTGGATATCACCAAATCTGGATTCATGAGGATGATATCCCTAAGATATATTTTCAAATGCATGATGGTCACTAAGTTTTTGGTCATTCCATTTGGCTTCATTAATTCTCCTTCAACATTTTAGGCATTAATGAATAAATTATTATATCCCTACCTGTGGAAATTCATTTTGGTCTTCTTTGATGACATCCTCATCTATAGTAAAACATGGTTTGAGCATATCCAACATCTGGCACTCACACTGAAACTATATCTAACCATGATCTTTGTGAAAATAGTTCAAATTATATTTTGGCTAGGATGAAGTTGAGTATCTGAGGCATATTTTTTTATACCATGGGGTTTAGGTGGATCCTACAAAAATAGTTGCCATGACAAATTGGTCTCAAGTTTTTCAAGGATTATGATAAGATTGTAGATCCATTAATAACTATGTTGAAAAAGGATGATTTTACATGGACACAAGCTATTGAGTGTGCATTTGAAGAATTGAAATAAGGTATGTGTACTACACCTATTTTAGCTATGCCATATTTTGCCAAAACCTTCACTATCAAGAGTGATGCTTGTGACAATGGACTTGGTGCTATTCTCCTCTAAGAAGGACTCCCCATTATTTTCTCTAGAAAATCCCTTTTTGGGAAAATTTTATCACTCTCTACTTATGATAATGAAATGATGGCCATTTTACATGTAGTATAGAAGTGGTAGCCATACCTACTGGGGAATCATTTTTGCATCAAAAATGATCACCAAAGTCTAAAATATTTTTTGGAATAATGGGTCTCTACCCCACTACAATATAAATGGGTTAGTAAACTCATGGGTTATGACTATGAGATCACTTAAAAAAAGGGTAAGGACAATATTATGGTTAATGCTCTATCTCACACATTTACAGACTAAGCTTTTCTTTCATCTATTTCCATGCCTATTTTAAATTTGTTGGATATTGTATAGTAAATTTATGTCAGTGACTCCTCATTATATCAAATCATTCAATATTTTTTCACTAACCCCTCTACCATACTACATTATTCTTGGGATGGTGCTTCTCTATGATATAAGGGTTGTCTAGTGCTTCCCCAAAACATATATCTTCAACAAACTATATTTTATGAACTCTATGCTTCTCTATCTATAGGATACTAAGGGATTTTAAAAACTTATGAGCAAGCATGACATAATTTATTTTAGAAGTGAATGAAAAAGGAAATTCAATAGATGGCGGCTAAATGTGATACATGCCAATACAACAAGGGTGAAACCACACTCATCCCTGGGTTGCTTGAACCCTTGCTCATCCCTACCAGGATTTGGATATATATTTATATGGATTTCATTAAAGGACTTTCTAAATATATAGGTAAAATAATGATCTTGGTTTTGGTTGATCACCTCTCCAAATATAGTCATTTTTGTGCCATCAACCACCCCTATACTACCTCCATAATCACACAAATTTTCTTAAACTAGATTTTCTATCTTCATGGAATTATTTCATTCATTACCTTAGATCATGATGCAACCTTCACCAACCATTTTTGGACCAAACTATTTTTATGCACCAACACCCAACTAAATATGAGTTTTGGGTGACATCCACAAATGGATGGCCAGACTAAAATTGTCAATAAATGCTTGGAAACTTTCCTTCATTATTTTCCCTCAGAACAACAATATGAGTCGGAAAAGTGGCTTCCCATTATTTAATGGTGGTATAATACCTCCTACCACACCTCAAATAAAATGACTCCATATGAAGTAGTCTATGGTCAAGCACCACCAGTGTCCTTCTGTATACCCTTAGTAGTTCATTAGTTCAAGTGGTCAACATGATTCTCTAAACCTGGGATTAGATCCTTAGTATCCTACAAGACAATATTCATATGGCACAAAATCAAATGAAACAATAGGTTGATCAACACCATTCCAAGCACACTTTTAAAATTAGTGATATTATTTTTCTTCACCTGCAACCATACAAGTAATCCTCCCTAAAATTCTAAGGGCATCATAAGCTAGATCCTAAGTTCTATGGACCTTATAAGGTTTTACATAATATTAGGTCAGTTGCTTATAAGTTGGAGCTCCCACCTTCTTATCAAATTTACCTAATATTTCATGTCTCTTGTTTGAAAAATGTTTTTGGCATAAATATTAGAGTGTAAACTATTTACCAGATCTTGATAATGAGGGATCCATCCTTCTTGAGTTGGAGGCAATCCTAGATAGGTGCACATGCTAACTTCACTCCTACTCCATCACAAAGGTTTTAATTTAGTGACACAAAATTCATCTAGAGGATGCCACATGGGAACTACTATTTCAAATTCAACACCAATTCCCACATCTAAAGATTTGAGGAAAAAGATTTTTCTAAGGAGGGCATGTTAGGAACCCATGTTACCCCTTCCCTTTACTTTGTTAGTATAATAATTTCTATGGATGCATATGATTTATAAGTCATCCCATGAGCATTTTATTGAATCCAAACTAGAATATAGAAAAATAATGTGTGTAATTTTAATAACTACATCCCAATATAAAAATGCATATCCCTAATTGGTTCACTCATCAAACCAATATTATAAAACAAACCTTACCTCCTTTATACCTAGGTCAAGGTAGTCCACCTTTGACTACCTAGCCACCATCTTAGCCAAATGTGCCATCCAATTTCTTGGCCCAAGAACTATAATAAATGAATGATGTGATTTATTCTATTAAAATAAGGAATCACACCAAGAAATTCAAGTTAGATATGTGTTCATACCACTTCAACATGGAGTATCTTAAGATACCATTTACTCCAGCTTATGAACCACTAAAATTTGATAAATACAAGGGTAAGGGAGACGCTAAGACCTATTTCAAAGAGTTATTTATTGCCTACCAAATAGTGGCTTATAGTGACATTTACCTACTCCTCTTATTTCCTTGAAGTTTAATAGGATAGGCTTTGGATTGGTTCCTCAAATTGCTAAATATTTTTGTGTCTATTTTTGATAACCTGTCAGATAAATTTATGCAGCATTTAGCCTATAATATTGAACATGAGATTTCATTTGTATATTTAACTCAGGATAAGAAACAATATGGTGAAATCTTTGTAATTTATATACATATATGGACAAAACTTTCTAATCACTTTACCCATAGTTTACCAGATAAAAAATTGGCCACTATGTTTACTAAAAATTTTCATAGTGAGACACCATATCATATGGAGCTTCAATGTGTGCATACCTTTAAAGAGATCATTGATAAAGTTTTTATAATTTAAATTCACGTTATTAAAAAATGGATGATCAAATTAACCTCCTCAAACCAAAATTAAAACCAAAACCAAGGCACAGACCCAAATTAGAACCACAACCAAGTCCAAATGTAAGTGTCAACACCAACCCAAGATAATAACTATGAAAGATACAAGAAATACAATAGTAATAATATTGTTATTGTAAATGGATTAATTTATTCATGCCATGTCCAAATGGTAAAAACACCATATTCTTAGTCTATGACACAAATATAACTTACTCCTAATAACAACTTATTTAGTAAGTACAACCTTCATAGTAATGTAGACCTACTCCACAAATGTAGAAACAACCACCTTTACAAACCCCTCATATAATAAAAATACCCACTCCTCAAGTCTTTAGAGATCTTATTTAGCCTATCGAAGCAATGTTTTTTAAGCTTTCTAAAACTATTATTATTGGTTGTCCAATTTTGAAGAACTGTCTTGAGGGTATTTTGTATCTGAACTGGTATAGAGAGAATGAGTTCTATGAATACCATCATGTTCATGGACACAATCTATTCCTTTATGTATAGATATAACACCTCATAAAAATATGTTGGAAAATGGGTAGATTACATTATATAATAGAGCATCTACATCCAATTAGAACCTAGGTGTCTACCAAAACCCTTTTATACAACATAATCATAAAAATCAACAAAAATAGTAATGAAGGCCAAAACAACAATAATAATAATAGTATCAAAATTCACTATGAGAGCAATAGAAATATCAACTACAACAAAAATAATTCCAACTGAATGGGAGGAACCAAGGCCAAAGTAATTCCAACAAACAATAAAATTAACATGTAGTTGTACATGATTACATCAAAGTTATAGGTCATATTATAAGACACCAAATTTCAACCATCACCATTAACCATAGACCAAGTGCTAATAGATGAATACCATTGACAAATAATTCTAGTCAATTCCCCTATGCCAATAATCTTTCCTTGACCTAGGATCACAACCAAACATAATGACAACTAGGGATTACTAATGTAGGACCTTATACCAATATCTCATTAGTGCCTCATGACCATAACCAAGTGCATCAACAATCGATAATTATCCTATTTGACCCATCTTCATCATTGATTTATATCAATAATGGTTCTATACCTAATCCCAATTGTGCAACCACAACTTGGTAGTTTAATATTACCATTTTAGGACCATAACCTCCTACTAATGAATCAATCTAACCCACTATGTTGGATAGTAACAATTCATATACCATTATTAAGGAATATCGATATGACATTGTGAAACAACTCTAGAAGACACCTACATGAATATCCATTCTATATTTGGTGTGTACATCTACTATCCATAAGAAAATCCTAATACATCTCCTAGGCCAATCCCAAGTTTTGACCAACATAACCCCAGACAACTTCTAAGCTTGGGTTGGAAATATATCCCTAGGCCAATAGTTAACCTTTGACCAAAGTGATATGTCATCCCTCAGCCCTCTCCATAATAATCCCATGTGCATTAAAATTTTCATCATATAACACAAAGTCAAACATGTATTCATAGACAATGGATTGGGCCTAAATATTGTGTCTTCGAAGCTCTTCAAAAATCTTAGATATACAATAGTTGATCTATAGGTAGAAAAAATTACTATCAAGGCCTATGATAATGAAGAATGTTAATCATAAATATCCATAATCTTTTTAGTTATTGTTGGGCCCTTGACCTATGATATCCTTTACCATGTGTTAGACCTAGATCTATCTTACAATTTGCTCTTGGTTAGACCTTGGATACATGAAATTTATGCAATGCCTTCAACATTACACCAGTGTCTCAATTTCTTGTACTCAAGCATGGAGGTCACTATCAGTGGATATTTTCAGCCCTATAAATATTGAAAACATTTGGAGGCTGAGTATGAAAGTTAAAACTACCATTTTGTCCTAGATCTATTTCCCAAAAAAGATGATGACAAAGAAATACTTGTTTAATTACTAGAGGCCAATTGTATATACCTAGATATTCTTAACTCCTCTTCTCATATGCCTCCTCTTGAAATGTCTAATCATTTTACCATCTTAGTCAATGGCCCAGGAGAGTATTTGATCCATGACACATTTCACATTGCCAAGCTTCCATAGAACCCCAAGTACTATGGAAGACTTAAAGTTAGACCAACTTTTAGGTAATGGCAAAGAAAAGGAAAAGGTAAACTTCATTGTCCATATCCTATCATTTTCACCTTGGCCAATGGATAAGTAGAAGACCCACTAGAAAATTATGAATCATGGTTGTACAATGACAAATTGGGTGATTGCTAAAAAAATACAAAATATCCTATTCCCAATAATATCATGAATAACCAATCCTATGAAGGAGGAAGACTTAGGCCAAATCAACATTGAAAACTAGAGCCAATTTATATAACAAAATATAAAGGAACTTATGGTCTCAAATTTAAATCACTTGGGGGTGACCCCACTATCTCATTCATGTTCCAACACCAATGTATATTGATAATGATGATGTTAGTGAAGTAGAGTCTCATCAAAGCATTTATGATGACCTTTCCAATAGCAACATGTTTGACTACATACCATTTTCACCATTACCCTAGTAAGTTGACATAACTTGATTCCTCTTTATCACCCTCAACTTATAGCCTGGGACTAACAAGAATCCATATTACTTATAGATGATTTTAATTTTATGAGGCCTTTTACTATTTTCTAGGCCTAAGAGACAATGTTCCATTGGGAGACCACAAATAAGGGTTATATATAAAACTAGATCCTACAACCTATTTTAGAGAATGGGAGAATACTCTTAGCCAAAAACAAAAGATTAAAACATTGCAGTCCCAAAGCGAAAACCTCTTTGAGGCACTTTTGGACCATGGTAAAAGTAAAGAGAAAGGCTAGTCTTTTTGTGAAAACCTATTTTAAGTGCTATTATATGAGGGTGTTTACCTTTCCTCAAATGAAGCTTAGGAGACCAAAAATGATGAACTTGATTTTGGTTTCAAGTTTAATTCAATAGAACAACTTGCCTTTGATCAAATTTACCAAGAATTTCTAATAATATTTATCATTAGGCAATTCAAATTCATCTTGTTTAGAAGAGCTTGAAGAATTAGTCCAACTAGAGGACTTTGAACTTCAAGACCAGTTCATGTCATTACCAACCATTATAGAATATATTTTGACTCTCCTAGTAGAAGTTACTATAGAATTCAACATCAAGACTCTAAATGACTTGAAATGGATCAAATTAGGTGTGTCTTTCATTGAGGATGAACATGAAATATTTACAACCCTTTTGAGGGCATTTTTTAACATCTTTACTTGGGCCTTTTTAGACATTCTAGGTTTGGAACCCACCTTGGTTTTACACCACCTTGTTATACATCTTGATTCCAAACATGTGAAATAAAAATTATGCAAAATACATCCTTGTATTGTTGTACTAGTAAAGAAAGAGTTATAAAAACTCTTATAAGTGGGATTCATCTGACTTATAGACTATTCAAAGTGGATCTCAAATGTTGTGCCTATTATTAAGAGCCAAAAGGAATTATAATCTACACTAATTTTAGAAATATAAACAAGGCCTACCCTAAGGATGAATTTAATCTACCGAATATTGACATGATAAAAGACTCCATAGCCGGGTATGAAATACTTTCACTTATGGATGGATTTTTAGGATATAACCAGATCAAGATTATGCTAGAAGACCACAAAAAAATAACATTAACCACTCAATGGGGAATGTTTTGTTACCAATTTATGCCATTTGGCCTCAAAAATATTGGGGACACATAATAAAGATCTATGACATTATTGAAGACTATTGATGAGCCCCATAATTGTCATGTTTTTGTCATCACGTTCCATGTTCATCCTTATTTTTTATCATGATTCTAAACTAATTTGAAATAACATTTTATCCTTAGACAACCATAATATTTCAAATAGCATTATGTTCTCATAATATTTGAATAGTTAGAACTTTGTCTTGGAATCAAGTATATAATAGTTATGTTATACTATAGGATGATTTTCTCTATAATGTGTTTTAAATATATTTTAAATCAATAGATATATATCACAAACCATCCTACAACAAAGGGATCTCATCATGCAGACATGCCATACAACTAATACATAACCAAAGTTGTGAACTAACAAAATTTGATTCCTAATTCAACCAACTCATAGAAATGACAACCACCTCCATGGAGTGTAATAAGGATGTGGTTGAAGACTAAAATAACGTTGTTTGTCTTGAGGTAGTATTACAAGATTCACATGAATAGTGACCTTAGTAGAAGGACCCAATTTTTATTATCCTACAGCCAAATGTTCCTTATTTTGGAATGTATATTTTTTTGTATAAAACAATATCCCCTGTTATTTATGTATATGTATATGTGTATATACATATGTACATATATATATATATACACATATATATATATATACATATATATATGTATACATATATATGTATATATATACATACATATATATATGTGTGTGTGTGTGTGTGTGTGTGTGTGTGTGTGTGTGTGTGTGTGTGTGTGTGTGTGTGTGTGTGTGTGTGTGTGTGTGTGTGTGTGTGTGTATATATATATATATAATAACAGGGTTGAGAGATAGTAGAGATAAATTAGAGAAATATATCAGAAGTATATTTTGTAAGACAAATGTTATTGTAATTTCCTTACAGCAATTCTTTGTTATATTTTGATTAATATGAACAATCATTTCTAAGTCCATTTCATTATTTTAAGAGGAAGGATTGAATATGGATTAAAAAGGAGGAAAGACCCCATTTGGAAGTTTTGTAGAAACAATCCAATCCATTAAATAACTAAGCATGTTATTTAGTTTATTTATGTGTTCTACATTTTATTTTTGAATTGTGTGATTTTTAGTTTTGCATGGAACTATTTTAAGGAATATTACAAAGATAAAATAAGTGTAAAAAATTAATTCATAGTATTGTATGGGTGTTCAATTCTAGCATTCCATTTCTTGCATGGTTTTTAACATCTTATATTACAATCAAGAGAAGGTCAAATTAGAATATTGAGTGTGCACATGAAGTGATGTCATCCTATCAAGTTTACATCTTAGATTGATAACTAAATGAAACTAGAAGATATAGGTCTGTGGTAACTCTCCTTATTCATTTGAATCAAGAGAATTATATTTGATTGTGAATCTATTGCTAGTTATTTTTGACACCATTATCGAAGAGGGTGTCACACACTTATAATATTTAATCTTGATTTGCATTTCAAATTTATAGATATTTTTGTTATTTATATTAAAAATTTCCTATTTTTATAGTTTAAATTTCCCTTTTTGCAAGTATAATAGTGAAAATTTTCAAAAACCCTCATATTACTAACCCTGTGTAGGAAGGGTGGGAATTTTTTTTAAAAAAAGAGAGAAAGTGGTCGACGTACATGCAAATAGAAGGGGATTATATAGGAAGATTTTTTATTGAGTCATCACCATTACTGACATATCAAAAATTCATCTTGTAGTAGCCAAGGAGCATGGATAAATTCCTAAGGATCACTCATAGTTGTCAATAGAAGAGGTAGAAAAGGAGGAATCTTTGGTTGGATTGGTAGCACAAGTTAGAGGCCTTGAATAGGATAATATACATATAAGATACCCACATGTACCACCCTTGATAATTCCCACCCTATCACCTCATACTCAAGAATCTAAAGTTCACCACCCCCCATTGCCCAAATTTTTTGCTAAGGATGCATTCAAGTCTATTCTTGCTCCTAGAAGGAGTACCAAGCCAATAAAATATTCAAATTTAGAAAGACTCTTTACTAAGACATAAGATGAATCTTATGAAACCTATACACCATTCACATTGTATAAAAAACCATATATTTCTATAAAAAAAAGATGAAGTCTCCATATTTTATACCCCAAGAAATAAAAGAACTGATAGGAATTTTGAGAGGTGGGTGGCAACAACTTCCAGTCTACCAACACAAAGAGTATTCATGGAGGATCCCTAGGAAAAAAACACTACCAATGAGTCCACTACCTTATAATTTCCTATCCTTACTCTTGATGCAAATGAACCTACAAATAATATTCCTTACTCTACCCTCCCTAATTTTAGGTGAAAAACATCTGAGGATCTGGACACAATTTTTTTTGAGTTTGACATCTTATGTCGTAAATATGACTATAATCAAGACACTCAGAACTCAAGCTATTCATAGAAACACTCAAAGATGAAACACTTATATTATTTATGGGACTTGGAAAGGATGCCATTTTTACTTATGAAGAAATGAAGAAGTGGTTTTTGGAGAAATACAAAGACTATTGTAGAGGTAGAAACTATAAGAGAGATGACATATTTAGAATTAAACACGCTGATGATGAGTCATTGAAATAATATATTGAAATATTTCTATTTAACTTTAAAAATTACAAATAGAATTCAATGGAGAGATAATTGATCAAGATAATATTCCTAAAAGGAATTAGATATGATTGTTTAGAGGCACTAGATTTAATGTCTGGTGGTGATGTTTCTACATTGTCCTTTAATGAACTAATAGTTCTATGTACAAACTACTCCATATCAACCATGAAAAAAATTAGGGGCATAACCATTCCTAAAACATCTACAAAAAGACTATCTAAAGGTGAAGTCAACAACCTACTATAGGACATGAAACAGGATATTATTAGTCACCTATCTACTCAGCTTGATACATTACATAAATGAAGATAGTAGGAATAAAATGAAAAATCCTTATCCACCTATTGCCTTGAATGCAAAAAAATAATGTATAATTCACATGCCATTCTATGAAAGCTCAAGTAGCTAGCATAACTAAGGATAATCTTGAAATAGTGGCACTACATGCCATAAAAGGATATTAGAATCATGTATTTTACATGGCCTAATGGAAACCATGGGTGTAAAGATCAATTATGCTATCAAACTCTATATTTACAAATTCTCAATTCTCAAATAATCCTTAATATAATATTTGGATGAATATTCCCAATAAAACTAAGCCCTAAATAAATTGGTAGCTACCCTAGAATCAGTTATGGATACAACAAAATGGACAACAACATCAACCTAGGCAATTCTAAAACTAGTAATGGATCTTTCCCTCTAATCCATGAAAACAATAATAGAGAGGTAATAAAGGATTTACTAAAAAAATACAACAATCAAAATAACATTCCTTAATGTCAAACACTCAGTAACCTTCTAGACCCAGTCAATTACCCACCCAACCCATCCCTAACCCTACTAATAAGTTGGTTTAACCAACACAATTCACCAAAATAATGAAATATCTAATATATACCTTGGATATCAATCAAGTCCAACTTCACTCAGGATGTTATTTTCCATAAAACACCTCACCCATAATCATAGAACATTTTGAATAACTTGATCCACTTCATACTAATACATAACCATCCATGGCCAATCTTAAGCCAAGTCCACTAGAAAACCAAAAAGAATCTGAAAATCCTCCTTTTTTGGAGAGATTGAATATATAACATCCTAAACCAGAACCTAAATTTGATGTCTTAGGGTAACTAGAGAATGTGTTCATAAAAATCCCACTCTTTCAATCAATAAAATATGTTCCTATCTATAATAATGTTTTTAGAGAGCTATGTTTAAAAATTTTGGGAAGAAAGAAGAAGGATGCTAAAATAGTGTAATTTATTGGCCAACTAGTAGATATTATGTTGGGAAACATAGTTCCCCCAAAATACTTTGATCCTAAAAGTCCTATAGTTAATGTCAGCATCCTTGACCAACCCATCTCCAATAATTTAATTTACTTAGGTGCATCCATCAACATGATGACCATGGAGATCTTGCAGCAGCTAAAACTTACAACTTTATGTCTAACACCCACCATCCTCTAGATGGTCGATAGGTCAATTGTTAAGCCTGAGGGGATTATTTAAGACCTAGTTATCACTGTGGATTCCTAGTAATATCCAGTATACTTTATTTTCTTGCATCTAAAAAGTAACTTGGGAGGTTATCCTCTCATCCTTCTCCACCCATGGTTGGCCACCATTGATGCTTTTATTGGTTTTAGATCAGTAAAAATGTTAATTTCTAATAGAAATGACACCAAGAAACTAGTTCTTTATCTACCAACCCAACCTTCCCAAAACAATGGCCCAATACCTTAGATTGATGAATTTGAGAAATTTATTTCCTTATAAACTCTCTACATAATTGACCAAAGTCTAGCTTTACAATCATAAGAAGAAGACACTATCCTTACTAGTATCCTAAAAAATACCTATCGACAGGATCCTATAGCCATAAACATATTGGAACATACACCATGCCCACTTCAAAATACTTTTCCTAAAAATGATCTTGCTAAAACCACAAGGGACATTTAGATATTCCATCAATTGTTTTCCCATCAATGTAGCTATTTTCCTATAATTTCCAATGTAGAAACCATGCTCTCTTTAAAAAAAAACAAGTGGACAATCTTCCAAATAAGCCTCTCAACATTAGCACCTCCTTAACACCCCAAAAAGAAAGCTAGTTACTTACAATGTTGAGAAATAAAAAAACATTTTCTTGGGACTATTATGATATAAGAGGAATACCCCTAGATTTATGCATACACCATATTTATATTAAATAAGAATGCAAACCTATTCACCAATCCTAATGATGAATGAATATTGCAGTTAAAGACATTATCAAAACAAAGTTATAGAAACTCTTGGATGCAAAATTTGCTTATCATATTTTAGATAGTCAGTGGGTCTCTCCCCTAGTTATTATACCTAAAAAAGGGGGCAAATGGTGTATTTGTGTTGAATACTAAGAGTTTAATGTTTCTATTAGGAAGGGTCACTTTCCCATTCCATTTATTAATCAAGTGTTGGATACATTAGTTTGGAAAAAGTATTCTTCCTTCTTAGATGGCTATAGTGGTTATAATCAAATATGAATATCTCCACAAGACCAAGACAAAAACACTTTTACTTGCCCTTGGGGAACCTATGCCATTTCATCTTATCATTTTGTCTTTGCAATACCCTACCTACTTTTTAAAGGGCTATTTTGAGCATATTTTTTGATCTTTCCCATGACTATGTTGAAATCTACATGGATGATTTCACTAGATATGGGAAAACATTTGAAGAAACTCTTACCAACTTGGAGAAAGTTATTTAATGCTACCAAGACCACCAATTATCTTTGAGCAATGAAAAGTGTTATATACTTATGACTGAAGGGATTATGTTGGGGCATCACATCTCCCCTTTTGGAACTCAAGTTGACCCAACAAAGACAAGTATCATTATGTATCTACCCACACCAAAGTAGTAGAAAGATGTTAGAAGATTTTTAGGACATGCTAGTTATAATATATGATTAATTAAGGAATTTAGTAAAATTCCCATCCCATTATTTATATTACCTACTAAGGATGTTGAATTTACTTAAACTAATTATTTTCAAACTACCTTTTAGCAATTCAAAGACCTTATCATAAAAAATCCTATTCTGAGAGGGCCTAATTGGAAGAAGCCTTTTCACATCCACATAGATGCATCTGACACCAATTTAGGAGTTATCCTTGGCCAACAATATGAATCTTTGAGATATGCAATATATTTTATTAGTAAGAATATTGAAGGGGTTAAACTCAACCATACTATAATAGATAAGTAATTTCTTAAAGTCTTCTATGTCATCAACAAATTTTGACACTACATTACAAGGTTACCAAGTGTTCATCCACATAGACCACATAGTAATCAAGTATTTAATGAATAAACTTGTTGTAATAGGTAGGATAATTAAATGGTTACTTTTTTATAGAAATTTTATATTACTATTATGGATATAATAGGTAAGGATAGTTGTATATTTTATATCTTGACTACAAAATGATGAGCATGGCCCTATTGTTGACGATTCCTTTTTTGATGAGCATTTGCTTACAGTAACTATTCAATCTCCTTAGTTCATAGACATTACTAACTATCATGCTATATGATCATTACCAAAACATTTATCACCTAGGGAAAAAACATCTAATCCAAAAGAGTAGACATTACTCTTGGATTATATGATATCTCTTTATCACTGGACCAAATTCAATTATGAGAAGATGTATCTGAGAAGATGAAGCTTATGACATTCTTAGATCCTACCATGATGAACTTTGTAGGGTTCATTTTTCTACCAAATATATTGCTATAAAAGTAATTACTACCAAATATTATCGGCCTTTTTTATATAAGGATGTCATTATGTATACCCATAGATGTGATCAATGTCAATGTATGGGGAAACCCACTTGCTCTGATGAAATGCCATTACAATCACAATTGGTTTTAAAACCTTTTGAAAAATGGGGACTAGATTTTCTAGGTCCTATTGATCCTAAATCAAACAATAAGGAATATATATTGGTGTGTACTGATTATGTCACAAAATGGGACAAGGTCAAGGCCTTAACCCATGCTCAAGATGAGAAAATAATTGAGTAATTGTATGAATAAATCTTTACCTATTATGGAGTACCAAGAGAAATAATCATAGACCAAGGACCATAGTTCACATCAGACCTCACAGCCACCTTGGTAAAATAATTTGAAATTAGACACAAAACATCTACCCCTTAGAAACCTAAATCAAATGGTCAAGTATAAGTTACAAATAGAGAATTGGAAAATATACACAATAAGACTGTTAGCTTGCATAAAAAATATTGGTTAACTCATCTTTTGGAAGTAGTCTAGGCTTACAAAATCACCTACAAAAACCACAACTGGTTTCACCCCATATGAACTAGTTTATGGTAAAAAACATGTTCTACCCATTGATTTTGAGAATAAAATATTAAGGACATCAGTTTATTTGGGTTGGGATATTTCTCAAGCTCAACAAGATAGGATCATGCAGCTAAATGCACATGATGAACTTAGAAAGTAAACACTTCATCACACTGAAGTAGTGGAAATACAACACGTGGGTTGGCATGACAAGAATATCAAGACTAAGAATTTCCAACCTAGTGATTAAGCACTATTTTTTGACTCTAAATAAAAGGATCATAAAGGAAAGCTTTAGTGTAGATGGCTTGGTTTTTATTAGATTGATCAAGTTTTTGACAATGGATCTATAAAACTCAAGACCATTGACTTTTTTTGATTTCAACTACTTGTTAATGGCCACAGACTCAAGCTATATAAGAAACCATTTTCCAATGAAACTCTCACTTGCCAAATTTTTAAAGAAATAAATCCATCTCTTATTCATGAAGTAAATCAACCTATTCCTATAGATAAAAGGTATTTTTGTCAGCCATTCTCTAATAGTTTCCAAGTGCAATAAATTTTCTTATAGCCAAGAACAAGCCATTTATAATGGCTTGGTTCAGGCTAAATAAAATCCTACTTCTTGGGCTTCTAAAATTATAATTGATTTGGGACCAAAAAATATATTAAAAAGGAAGCAATAAATTTTTATTTTCATATGTTTCTTCTTTCAGATTCATTATTTTGAAGAGTAAAAACACTTTCCTCTTTGCTACAAGATGAAATTATTGATACTATAGGATATTTATTATTGTTTTAGGACACTTCTTGTTGCCACAAGAAATATTTCTCAATTCCAGATGAATTCTTATCACTCCATCATATATTGCATTTTTCACAAAGCATTTTTGCTTATAATCAAAGTCCAACACATGCTAGTAAACCTCACATCTTCCACTTTGACTTGTCATTCATGCATTAATAAAAGGTATTCCTACAAGTATTAAGCTAATTATTTTATATTTATTTCATGTCATAAGTTTTAATTATTACTAATATTATGGGTCTTAATGTTATTTAAATGTTGTCATATCTTCTCTTTATCATGCCATCTTGAGATATCTTCCCTTTCACTAATTGGCATGACCATTGAAGCACTACTACCACAACCCCTTATCATTTACACAAGTCATTCATGCATGTTAAATACATCCCTTGAGTTCAAGTGACCATTTAAGTTAGGGGGATTTGCCATAATTCAAACTAATTTTCTCGCTGCCAAACCAAATCATAAACATTCTTCCCAAAGCTACAAAACCCTTTTTATAAGAGCACAGACCTTGCAACTAAATTTTCATTTTACAATATGGGAGGGGACTTACTTAAACATGATATTATTGATATCTCTCTTCTAACCAATAACCTAGACATCCTAGTCATATTTCAAAATGTAGGAGGTGCCTAATATTTTGAAAGGATACATGATCTTGATCAAGGAATTACAGAAGAATTTCTTGGCTCATTGTATAACAACCTGGAAATAGTGAGAGGAATGGAAATAAACCTAACTAAAACCATCATCAATAGAGTAATTTTATTACCATTAACAAGTTAATTTTGTTAGGATAAGTTTGATGCTGAGGTAGAGAGGCATAAATTAATTAGAGGAGATGAAATCTTGGAGACTTCAAAATAGGGCATTACACAGTTATCATTACCAGGAAGATGGGCCAGAGCTATTGTGTTCATCTTTAAATATTTCACTTATGAAGGGAGATATTCCATTTTTCATGGTGTTTAATTAAAATTTATAAATCATTTATGGCATGGTATTGAGATAAATGTCCCCAACTTATTACATAACATGATCACAAAAATGGTAGAGGCATTTCTAAGAGGTAATCTCAAAGTTCTCTCTCATCATAGTTTAATTTAGTTAATTATTAAAGACTACTTATAGAGGATTATGCCTAATACAAGTTGGGAAGATTTTCTCCAAATACCTAGAAATGTAGAATTAATAGTGAGGGAAATGAATAAGAAGAGATAGATGTAGACAAGGAAATGGAAGTAGAAGAATAGATGGAGAAAAAAAGCCTTCTTGTAGTACCATAAGAACCTACTATTATCATCAAATTGTGCACCCTAGGAAACTCTATGAATCTCCTTAAATTTTATGCAACATTGAATCATCTCTCAAGTTTGAGGGAACTTGTAAGAGAGATGAATCTCTAGGATTAAAAGGGCTAGCTCCCTGAATTCTTCTCTAAGTATCTATCACCTAATCTAATGCTTGTTCATGAAAAGAGTTAAGATTTTACATAAAATTAAAACTATACTATAGATGTGATACACCAATATATATCGCATAGACTATCATAATTATACTAAACAATAATGCTTTCCAAGACTAATTCCATGCATTGAAGGATCCTAACATAGTGTTTCAATGTGAAGGTAACATACTTGGGATAATCAATAAGATACTTGACCTAGGGGTAGATTACACACCATAGAGATAATTACATACTTGAAAGAGATATTTTTACATTAAACACACTTCACATGACCTGTTAACATCAAAACTATTGCTTAAATATGAAGGATAAAGGGAGTAAGGATGATACTATCACTTAGCTCCACTATACATCACTCACACACTTAGACAAAATGTTCAAAAATAAAAATTATAATTGTATTAAATTTTAAAGATAAAAGTGTAATGTATTTTTGATAGGGCTTCACCATACCAACCATGGTCTCCTTTACAATGGCCAAAATGGCTCAATTTATAGAACTTTAAGGAAGAAACAGAGAAGGAGAGTCTAAGAGACACAAAGACAAGTGTCCAAAAGAGAAAATTAGTTAAAATGTATGTGGGTGAGGATATGGGGTGATACATGAAACATAAAGAGAAATAAGTGTCATTTATAATCATTTAGGACCTATAAAATGTCAAGAAACTCCTTTTGCACAAAAAATTGCCTTCCATGATTATCCTTCTAAAACTACCTTATAAATAAAAATGATTAGGTTTGATGATGTATTTGAGTAATAAGGGTTATAAAAAAGTCTTAAAATTAATTTTTGAGGTCCTAAATGACTCATAATCATTTGGCCATCTATAATCATATTTGGCATTCTCAAAATAACCCTTTTCTACACACCTCTCATACTTGGCACCTGAAAACTCTTAAAACCTAAAATATGATCCATAAAAGAAGAGGGATGACATGTTTCCCAAGTTTATATGTAATTAATTACAATAAATGATCCTTTAAAGTCTTTCCAAATCAAGATTCACCATTTTCTCTAAGTCTTTCTTAGTTGGTTCACTAGATTGGTTGAAATGGGAGAACTAGTAAGCACACTTAATACCTTATAAACTTGATCTAATGACCATGAATACTTATAAAAAGTCTTAAAACTTCCTCCAAAATTGATTTGGCCTCTTGAAAGGTCACCATGCCTATAAAACACCACAAATGGTCAAAATAGGCCATATTTTTCCCTATTCCATATAGGTCCATACACCTAAGTCACATGTGAATAATATATAGATAGTCCTCTACATAATCCAAGTGTTTTAATGGCACTTACATACATTTTATATTCCCAAATTTTCTCATATTCCCAATAGGGTCACAATGGAGGGTTTATAAGGGTTTTGAAGTGGTTTTCATTCTTAACATTCATTCATAGCCATGGCACATTGGAATTCTAATCAAATTAAAATTATGTATCATTAAGGACCTTATTAAACTTATTTTAATGGATCAAGGTCCTATGAAAATCTTGGCATAAGATTTAAGCCCTTGAAGTTGACATTTGACCTCATTTCTTGTCTTTTCATGATTTCTTTTCATGAAATGACAAGAAACATCAAGGAATGCTTTCAAAACACCTCAAGAGAAATTTTCAGCACTTTAATACCCAACGCAGACTAGGATAATTTCCAAAACATCATATCCAACATAAAGGAAACATTTTTAAAGTAATTGAGATGACTGTGAATGCAAACTAGACTTTTTACAATCCTAGAAAAGGCTTTCTCAAACAATTGAGCTCTCCAAAATAAGAATAAGCATGGAAACATCTTGAAAATCATGTATAGACACCTAAAACACACAAATACATAAATACAAAACAAGAAACTTTTAGACAAGCTCAAATAGTGACCCCTATGGTTAAGCATGCATAAAAAGCTTTCTAGAATCAAACTAATTGTTCATAAAGGAGGATGCACCAAATATCAACTTATGAATATTAAAATTAAGTGCACTCAAATTACTATCTACCCCCAAAATAAATCATCCCAATTTCACCTATATGGCCCATGCCCAATGCATTAAGTTGTTCCTTCTTTGCTTGCCAAGTGAAAATGAAGGAAAATAAGTTGTAGATGAATTTTTTTGCATTAATCTTGAAAACTAGGAATTTAAATGGATGATGAGAGGTGAAGAGTTACTCTTTCCATATTTTTAGTTGATGATGGACTTGATAAATCTATACAAGTGACCAAAAGCTCCTATTTTTGAGGGAAAACTACCATCCAGTAAACATAACTACTTCTTTTCTAATAAATAACTATTCTTGACATGATCCATGTTGAAACTCACCTTTGTGTCATATTTTTTTGCATGAAAATATGTATAAGTCATTAAATGGGCTAAAATATGACCAAAATGCCCCTTTTTCCACATGAGACAAAACTTATGACCAATTTAAGACTTGTAAGCATATTAAAACATGTTGATGACCACCTTATGATATTTTAAACACAATTTTTCCCTTTGAATACCTTTGACTAGGGTTGACCAACCTTTGAATTTAGTTGACTAGACTAACACAAAGAGGTGGAATTGAACAAGGACTAAGGAGAGGATGATTATGATAATAGACCAACATGACACCCTATAAGACACATGGGAACCTTATTAAAAGTTCAAAATAGTAGGGGTTGAACCAAATTTGACTTGGGGTCAAATTTGGTCAATATTCTTGGTGATTCCTAGGGGTGGCATACCAGTTATGCCTAAGACCAGTTGCTTAATCTTTCCATTAGGCATGGATTTGTAGACACCTAAATCTAGCCACTGATAACCTCTAATTAGAATTTTGACTAATTTCCACACAATACACAATTTGGCCTAAAAGCATTATTTCACTAATTTTTTTCTATTTTAAGTCTAAAGGAAAATAGAAAGAAGGATGGGGATAAGTGATTAGAATGAACTGAGATTTGGTTTGCACATTGTATCTAGACATTATGAGAACTCATATTTGCCTAGGGAGGACTACCTATAGTAAGAAAATACTACCAAAAGATGTTTGTTAGCAGATAAATGAGTGGGTTACCAAGCTACATGCTTGTTCTAGGAAGTGTGAAACGTCCCTAGAGATGACAGTCCACTTTTGAGAGAGAAGAATAATAAATAACTAAAAGAGAGGTAAAGAGAGAGTAAAAGTGAGATAAAATTACCATTATTAACAACCTATATGTAGTAGAGAGTGACAGGGTGAAGGTGAGGTACTTTATTTGTGTTGTAGAAGTTATCTAAGTAGGTTTTGAAGAGGCTAGGGATCCATAGTCACCAATGTCGGTAGGAGTGTTACCAATATTAGTTATACTATTGAGGTCAGTAATAAGGTGATTGATGTTGATTAGGATACCAAGGTCGATAGGGTAAATAATTGTTTGGGAGCTTGTAGAAAGCTTTTCCAGGTCTGTGAAATGGTTTGGATCAGGTGAGGGAGGTTGAGAGAGTTATGAGAGGGATATTATGGCTTGGTTAAGTCTAGTTAGAGGTTTGGTATTTTAGGTAAAGGGGAAGCAAGCAAGGAAGCTTTGTAACTCCCTCACGATGGTATGATCATAAGTGCATAAAGTGATTTAGAGTAGATATAAATAAATAGAATAATAAATATTTAAATGACATATAGTAGTGATGTACTTAGCTATGGTGGTCACTGAATGATAAATACCAGGTTGATGGTCCCTATCAAGGAGTCTAAACTTGAATGCTTGAATAGAGAGAACAACTAGGTTTTTTTGGTACTCAAGAGCTCAATTTATAATTGTGATTGACTTACATAGGGTGATTGTAAGCCTAGATGATCCAGGCATCAATTTAGGCGACAATTCGGGTGACAGTTCCACCCCAATTGATGATGAAACTTCTGGGAGCCATAACTTTTGCACCGTAGCTCCAATTGACTCGCCGTTTGAACCATTGGAAAGCTAAGAATGAGGGGAACATCATGAAATGGCATTGAGATCCGTTCAATGAATTTTGACCCCTAAAAACCCAACAGAAGTGCCTCAAATTTCAATTTTAATAGTGCTGTATAAAAATAGTAAGTTTCTAAAAATAGTAATTCCTTGAATTATGTATTGTTTTAAATATTGGAAGTCATACCACTTCATCTCCCTAAATATTGGTGACCTTCCACATCCTCCCCATGCTTTCAAATTGTGTATAAAAGAAGAGGTAACCTGAAATGTGAAGATAGACATCTCTTCCCAGAGATAAGCATATATTTGTATTGTGATTTTGAGTAATACTACATCTCTTCTCAGAGAATTCATTGTTACTATGTTATTTCTATGTGATTGTGATATTTATCAACCAAAACTTCTGAGTTTTGGATCAGTGGTATCAGAGCGGTTTGTCTTGAGAGTGTATGATCCCGAGGACGAGGTCAGGCTATAAGAAGCTTGGGTGGGAAACAACAGAGCTTCCAAATTTTCCACCTATTCACTCCAAATGACCTCAAATGGTGGATGACACCGAGACATCCGATCCTTTTAAGGAAATGGTGAATGAGGCCCTCCAATGGCAACAAGCACAGAAGCTGCAACAATTTGCCCAAATTCTTCAAACACTTCCGATGGGAAATCCTGGCTCTGCGGCTCCCCTTCCTGGCTCCTCATCCAGGGAACAACCTTTCAGTGCCCCAACACCCTTCAAGGTCTAGGTAAATTTTGATATTCCTACATTTGAAGGTAAAATCAATGCTGATGCAGTAGAAAATTGGTTATATCAATTGTCTTCCTACTTCTCTGTAAATAAGTTCACCGATGGAGAAAAGATTACTTTTGCTCTTTTGAAATCAACAATGCCTGTGAAAAATTGGTGGGAAGTGTGCAAAAAGATGTTCAACACAGATGACATTGGCGTTGAGGTAGAACCTACATATGATGATTTTGTAGAAGCAGTGAAAGAAGAGTACTATCCCATCGGAGCATATGATGATCTCTACATACAGTGGCAACAACTTCGCCAAAGGACCAGTCTGTTCAAGATTACACAGACACTTTTCATTCTTTGTCTACAAGGTTGGGCATTCAAGAAAGTGAGAAACATAAGAATCTCAAATATCGTGGTGGACTACAATGATACATACAGGGGGAAATGGAACTCTTCAATTTGGAAACCCTCGGTGAGGCATACAAATTTGCAGTGAAGATTGAATAGAAGAATGGCAGAAAGAATATGAAGAGTCAACCCTCAAAATGGAAAAGTGATAAGGAAGTTCAAACACGAGGCCCAAATTGGAAGCAAAAGGAGTTTCAGGATAAGAAATCCCAAAAAGGGAAGGCTAGAAAATGGTGTGATTACCAAAAAATTGGGACTCACTCCAAAGAATAATGTCGAGCCATCAAGTCATTGCTTTATGAGTCACAATACTCGACGTCCACTACTCTGCCTCATACACAACCCACAGTCAAAGAGGATGAAGAAGAAATTGTAGATGCTGAGCCTGACACCATTGTCGCTTCATCACAGAACTGTGGGGAAAGACCAGATGACAAGGAAAGATTGTTCCACTCCAAACTATGGGTAAAAGGTACACCTTTACATTTCATTCTTGATAGTGGGAGTCAAAAGAATTTAATCTCTGCTAAAGTTGTGAAAAGTCTAAATCTATCTGTGAAGCCTCATCCAAAGCCCTATAGTATTGGATGGTTAAGCCTAGGGAGAGACCTCTGTGTCACCCATCAGTGTCTTCTTTCATATGCCATAAAACCATTCCAAGATGAAGTCTTGTGTGATGTAGTCAATCTAGATGTCTGTGATGTACTCCTTGGTCAGCCATTCATGTATGAGCGACATGGCATCTATGAATCACGAACCCGAAGGATTACCCTCACCCTTGGAAAATGGTGCTATAGGGTACCAGAGGTACCACCTCCCACATCTATCTCCCTGATCAGTGCGAAGTAATGTAAGAGATTGGTGGAGAAAACAAAGCAATTTGTCCTCATGGTGGTCAAGCCACAGAAATCCATGAAGGCCAATGTTGCAGTCCTGACTACGCAATCAACATAACAATAAAAGCAGATAGGACACATCACAAGAGAATATGATGAATTATTCAAGTCACCCATAGGAGTTCCACTACATTGCCAGGTAAAACATTCTATCGATTTGATCCCAGGATCACCTTTGCCTAACAGTCCTGTGTATTGCAAAGTTTTGGAGAATGATGAGATAAAAAGATAGATTCAATAATTGATCCAAAAGGGTCACATCAAGCCAAGCTCTTCACCTTGTGGTAGCCCAATTGTCTTGGCACCGAAGAAAGATGGAACATGGAGGCTTTGTATTGACTATCGAGCCCTGAATAAAATCTTTGTGAAGAATCGCTATCCTCTCCCTAGGATTGATGACCTGCTGGACCAGCTCCATGGTGCGAAGTTATTCACCAAAATTGATCTCAAATCTGGTTATCACCAAATTCCCACCGATCCCACTAATGTCTGGAAGATTGCATTCAAATCTAAGGAGGGGCTCTTTGAATGGTTGGTTATGCCTTTTGGCTTAACTAATGCACCTGCAACCTTCATGAGGATGATGGATGACATCCTACGACCCTTCACCAACTCATTTGTGGTTGTCTACTTAGATGACATACTCATTTATAACAGAATGTGGGAAGAACATTTGTAACATGTTTGTAAGGTGCTTCAAACTCTTTGGGAGCACAAGTTGTATGCAAATCTTGACAAATGCACATTCGGGATGACAACAATTCAGTACCTCAGGTATGTTGTGAATGCGAAAGGGGTCCATGTTGATCCAGAAAAGATTTGGGTTATTTGAGAATGGCCCACACCAAGGACCCTCACAGATCTTCATAGCTTTTTGGGCCTTGCAAATTTCTACCGTAGGTTTGTTCTTGGATTTTCACATGTTGCTTGGTCACTAACCCAAGTGACTAAAGGAGGAGCAAAAGCTACATTTCAGTGGGGTGAAATATAGCAAATGGCATTTGAGAATTTGAAGAACATACTCTGCTCAGCCCATGTTCTTGCCTTGCCAGATTTGCATCAACCTTTTGAGTTGATGACAGATGCATATGAATATGCCATGGGAACTATCATCATGCAACATGGCCATCCTATTGCATATCATAGTGAAACTTTCACTGATACAGTCAGGAAATATCCAACATATGATAAGGAGCTCTATGCCATTGTGCAAGCCTAAAAACAATGGAAACACTACATCTTGGGAAAAGAAACGGTCATCCACACTGACCACAGACCATTGGAATTCATCCAGACACAAAGCAAGCTCTGAAATGAGAGGCATCAGAAGTGGGCTACATATCATTAGCAATTCCACCTGATAATCAAACACAAAAAGGGGAGCTCAAATACAGCTGTAGATTGTCTAAGCTGCCCACCAATTAATGCACTCACAATAGTTTTGGACCTGTGTGGACATGAGACTGCCACTTGGGGTACCCTATATGAAGCAGATCCTACCTTTGCTGTTACATATCAAGCACTTTAAAAAGGTACACATGTTTTTGATTTCTATTTGCAAGATAATGTCCTTTGTCATATGGGACACATCTGTGTTCTAGTTGCAGAGCAACAAAAGATGATATGGGAAGCACAATTCAGTAGGATAGCTGGACACTTTGGTATTGAGAAAACATTGGTAGTTCTTCAAAAACACTTCTATTGGCCTCATATGTGAAAGGATGTGGAAAGATATCTCAAATCTTGCACCCCATGTGTGATATCCAAGCTGACAAATAAGAAGCAAGGATTGTACATGCCATTGCCAGAACCAACCAGGCCTTGGGAATTTGTCTCAATGGATTTTCTATCATGTTTGCCCACTTCAAAACATGGTAAGGACTGTATTTTTGTGGTAGTTGATCATTTTTCAAAAATGGCTATCATGATTGCCTGTTAAATAAATATATCTGCTAAGGAAACTGCTCAATTATATTTTAGTCATGTATGGCTCCATTTTGGTCTTCCCAAGTCCATTGTCTCAGATCGAGATAGCAGGTTCTTGAGCATCTTCTGGTCTACTCTATGGAAGATGATGGATACTAAGCTGATGAAGTCCACAGCCTTCCATCCACAGATTGATGGTCAAACAGAGGTGGTAAACCGCTTGATTGTTCACATGATTCTGATGTACCACTCCAAACATCCATGCACATGGGATGAGGGAATTCTTTTCATACAACATGGATACAATCGGGCACTGCAAAGCTCGACCAAGCACAATCCATTCCAAGTATGTTTTGGGTTCCAACCAATGGCACCAGTTGATATAGCAGTTCCATTTTCCACCATGGAATACACACCTCATGGAATATCTAAGGCAGCAAAAGCTACAAAGTTTATTGAACAAATGCAACACATCCAGCAACAAGTTCATGACATCTTGGAGAAGATGAATCAAAAGTAAAAGCAACGCCATGATAAACATAGGATTGCACACCATTTTGATGTGGGTGACAAGGTCTAGTTGTGGCTCCAGAAGGAATGAATTGCAGGCCCACACAGAAAGATTCGGCCTCTGCGATATGGTCCATACACCATCACCAGAAGAGTTGGAGAAAATGCTTTTGAGTTGAACCTCCCAGCCTACCTTGGTCTGCACCCACTATTCAATGTGGAGCTCCTCAAGCCATATCATCCACCTCTCCTGGACACTTCAATTGTAGTAGAACAACTCGACATTGATGAACTCGATCCATAGAGTTTTGCTCCAGTAGAAGAGGATCAGATTGTGGATACCTGGATGAAGACAACCAGAGGACGTTCTATTCCACTTTATTGAGTGGTCAAAAGGGGCCAGCTTAGCCATCAAGGTGAGTGGATCATAGAGAATCAAATAAAGAAACAACTACCACACCTGATGGGGAGCATTGACGCAATCGGGAGCATTGCTTTTCAAGGAGGGAGGAATGATCCAGGCATCAATTTAGGCGACAATTCGGGTGACAGTTCCACCCCAATTGATGATGGAACTTTCGGGAGCCATAACTTTTGCACGTAGCTCTAATTGACTCACCTTTTGAACCGTTGTAAAGCTAAGAATGAGGGAAACGTCGTGAAATGGCATTGAGCTCTGCTCAATGAAGTTTGACCCCTGAAAACCCAACGAAAGTGCCTTAAATTTTGACTTTAATAGTGTTGTCTAAAAATAGTAAGTTTCTAAAAATAGTAATTCCTCAAATTATGTATTGTTTTAAATATTGGAAGTCGTACCACTTCATCTCCCTCGAGATTGGGGACCTTCCACATCCTCCCCATGCTTTCAAATTGTGTATAAAATAAGAGGTAACCCAAAATGTGAAGACAGACATCTCTTCCCAGAGATAAGCATATATTTGTATTGTGATTTTGAGTAATACTACATCTCTTCTCAGAGAATTCATTGTTACTGTGTTATTTCTATGTGATTGTGATATTTATCAACCAAAACTTCTGAGTTTTGGATCAGTGGTATCAGAGCGGTTTGTCTTGGGAGTGTATGATCCCGAGGACGAGGTCAGGCTATAAGAAGCTTGGGTGGGAAACAACAGAGCTTCCAAATTTTCCACCTATTTGCTCCAAATGACCTCAAATGGTAGACGACACCGAGACATCTGATCCTTTTAAGGAAATGGTGAATGAGGCCCTCCAATGGAAACAAGCATAGATGCTGCAACAATTTGCCTAAATTCTTCAAACACTTCCGATGGGAAATCTTGGCTCTACGGCTCCACTTCCTGGCTCCTCATCCAGGGAATGACCTTTCAGTGCCCCAACACCCTTTAAGGTCCAGGTAAATTTTGATATTGCTACATTTGAAGGTAAAAACAATGCTGATGTAGTAGAAAATTGGTTAGATCAACTGTCTTCCTACTTCTCTGTAAATAAGTTCACCGATGGAGAAAAGATTACTTTTGCTCTTTTGAAATCAACATTGCCTGTGAAAAATTGGTGGGAAGTGTGCAAAAAGAGGTTCAGCATAGATGACATTGGCCTTGAGGTAGAACCTACTTGGGATGATTTTGTAGAAGCAGTGAAAGAAGAGTACTATCCCATCAGAGCATATGATGATCTCTACATACAGTGGTAACAACTTCGCCAAGGTAAGGACTAGTCTGTTCAAGATTACACAGACACTTTTCATTCTTTGTCTGCAAGGTTGGGCATTCAAGAAAGTGAGAAACATAAGACTCTCAAATATCATGGTGGAATACAATGGTACATATGGGGGAAATAGAACTCTTCAATTTGGAAACCCTCAGTGAGGCATACAAATTTGCAGTGAAGATTGAACAGAAGAATGGCAGAAAGAATACGAAGAGTCAACCCTCAAAATGGAAAAGTGATAAGGAAGGTCAAACACGAGGCCCAAATTGGAAGCAAAAGGAGTTTCAAGATAAGAAATCCCAGAAAGGGAAGGCTGGAAAATGGTGTGATTACCACAAAACTAGGACTCACTCCAAAGAAGAATGTCGAGCCATCAAGTTATTGCTTTCTGAGTCACAATACTTGACGTCCACTACTCTGCCTCATACACAACCCACAGTCGAAGAGGACAAAGAAGAAATTGTAGATGCTGAGCCTGACACCATTGTCACTTCATCAAAAAATCGTGGGGAAAGAGCAGATGACAAGGAAAGATTGTTCCACTCCAAACTATGGGTAAAAGGTATGCCTTTACATTTCATTCTTGATAGTGGGAGTCAAAAGAATTTAATCTCTGCTAAAGTTGTGAAAAGTCTAAATCTATCTATGAAGCCTCATCCAAAGCCCTATAGTATTGGATGGTTAAGCCCAGGGAGAGACCTCCGTGTCACCCATCAATGTCTTCTTTCATATGCCATAAAACCATTACAAGATGAATTCTTGTGTGATGTAGTCAATCTAGATGTTTGTGATGTACTCATTGGTCAGTCATTCATGTATGAGCGACATGGCATCTATGAATCACGAACCTGAAGGATTACCCTCACCCTTGGAAAATGGTGCTATAGGGTACCAGAGGTACCACCTCCCACATCTATCTCCCTGATCAGTGCGAAGCAATGGAAGAGATTGGTGGAGAAAACAAAGCAATTTGTCCTCATGGTGGTTAAGCCACAGAAATCCACAAAGGCCGATGTTGCAGTCCTAACTACGTGATCAACACAACAATAGAAGTAGACAGGATGCATCACAAGAGAATATGATGACTTATTCAAGTCACCCATAGGAGTTCCACTACATTGCCAGGTAAAACATTCTATTGATTTGATCCTAGGATCACCTTTGCCTAACAGTCCTATGTATCACAGATCAGTTTTGGAGAATGATGAGATAAAAAGACAGATTCAAGAATTGATCCAAAAGGGTCACATCAGGTCAAGCTCTTCACCTTGTGGTAGTCCAATTGTCTTGGCACCGAAGAAAGATGGAACATGGAGGCTTTGTATTGACTATTGAGCCCTGAATAAAATCTCTGTGAAGAATCACTATCCTCTCCCCAGGATTGATGACCTGCTGGACCAGCTCCGTGGTGCGAAGTTCTTCACCAAAATTGATCTCAAGTCTGGTTATCACCAAATTCCCATCGATCCCACTGATGTCTGGAAGACCGCATTCAAATCTAAGGAGGGGCTCTTTGAATGGTTGGTTATGCCTTTTGGCTTAACTAATGCACCTGCAACCTTCATGAGGATGATGGATGACATCCTACGACCCTTCACCAACTCATTTGTGGTTGTCTACTTAGATGACATACTCATCTATAGCAAAACGTGGGAAGAACATTTGCAACATGTTCGTAAGGTGCTTCAAACTCTTTGGGAGCACAAGTTGTATGCAAATCTTGACAAATGCACATTCAGGATGACAATAATTCAGTACCTCAGGTATGTTGTGAATGCAGAAGGGGTCCATGTTGATCTAGAAAAGATTTAGGTTATTCGAGAATGGCCCACACCAAGGACCCTCACAGAGCTTCGTAGCTTTTTGGGCCTTGCAAATTTCTACTGCAGGTTTGTTCTTGGATTTTCCCATGTTGCTTGGTCACTAACCCAAGTGACTAAAGGAGGAGCAAAAGCTACATTTCAGTGGGGTGAAATACAAGAAAGGGAATTTGAGAATTTGAAGAACATACTCTACTCAGCCCCTATTCTTGCCTTGCCAGATTTGCATCACCCTTTTGAGTTGATGATAGAAGCATATGAATATGCCATGGGAGCTGTCATCATGCAACATGGCCATCCTATTGCATATCACAGTGAAACTTTCACTGATACAGTCAGGAAATATCCAACATATGATAAGGAGCTCTATGCCATTGTGTAAGCCTGCAAACAATGGAAACACTACATCTTGGGAAAAGAAACGGTCATCCACACTGACCACAGAGCATTGGAATTCATCCAGACACAAAGCAAGCTCCGAAATGAGAGGCATCAGAAGTGGGCCACATATCTTCAGCAATTCCACCTGATAATCAAACACAAAAAGGGGAGCTCAAATACAGCTGTAGATTGTCTGAGCCACTCACCAATTAATGCACTCACAATAGTTTTGGACCTGTACGGACATGAGACTGCCACTTGGGGTACCCTGTATGAAGCAGATCCTACCTTTGCTACTACATATCAAGCACTTCAAAAAGGTACACATGTTTTTGATTTCTATTTACAAGATAATGTCCTCTATCATATGGGACACATCTGTGTTCTAGTTGCAGAGCAACAAAAGATGATATTGGAAGCACTCTTTAGTAGGACAGCTGGACACTTTGGTATTGAGAAAACATTGGTAGTTCTTCAAAAACACTACTACTAGCCTCATATGCGAAAGGATGTGGAAAGATATCTCAAATCTTGCACCCCATGTGCGATAGCCAAGCCAAAAAATAAGAAGCAAGGATTGTACACGCCATTGCCAGAACCAACCAGGCCTTGTGAATCTGTCTCAATGGATTTTCTATCAGGTTTGCCCACTTCAAAACATGGTAAGGACTGTATTTTTGTGGTAGTTGATCATTTTTCAAAAATGGCTATCATGATTGCCTGTTAAATAAATATATATGCTAAGGAAACTGCTCAACTATATTTTAGTCATGTATGGATCCATTTTGGTCTTCCCAAGTCCATTGTCTCAGATCGAGATAGCAGGTTCTTGAGCATCTTCTGGTCCACTCTATGGAAGATGATGGATACTAAGCTGATGAAGTCCACAGCCTTCCATCCACAGTCTGATGGTCAAATAGAGGTGGTAAACCACTTGATTGTTCACATGATTCGGATGTACCACTCCAAACATCCACGCACATGGGATGAGGGACTTCTTTTCATACAACATGGCTACAATCGGGCACTGCACAGCTCGACCAAGCACAGTCCATTCCAAGTATGTTTTGGGTTCCAACCCATGGCACCAGTTGATATAGCAGTTCCATTTTCCACCATAGAATACACACCTCATGGAAGATCTGAGGTAGCAAAAGCTACAAAGTTTATTGAACAAATGCAACACCTCCAGCAACAAGTTCATGACATCTTGGAGAAGATGAATCAAAAGTACAAGCAACGCCATGATAAACACAGGATTGCACACCATTTTGCTGTGGGTGACAAGGTCTGGTTGTGGCTCTAGAAGGAATGACTTTTAGGCCCACACAAAAAGATTCAGCCTCTGCGATATGGTCCATACACCATCACCAGAAGAGTTGGAGAAAATGCTTTTGAGTTGAACCTCCCAGCCTACCTTGGTCTGCACCCAATATTCAATGTGGAGCTCCTCAAGCCATATCATCCACCTCTCCTAGACACTTCAATTGTAGTAGAACAACTTGACATTGATGAACTCGATCCATAGAGTTTTGCTCCAGTAGAAGAGGATCAGATTGTGGATACCTGGATGAAGACAACCAGAGGACGTTCTATTCCGCTTTATTGAGTGGTCAAAAGGGGCCAGCTTAGCCATCAAGGTGAGTGGATCATAGAGAATCAAATAAAGAAACAACTACCACACCTGATGGGGAGCATTGACGCAATCGGGAGCATTGCTTTTCAAGGAGGGAGGAATGATCCAGGCATCAATTTAGGCGACAATTCGGGTGACAGTTCCACCCCAATTGATGATGGAACTTCCGGGAGCCATAACTTTTGCACCGTAGCTCCAATTGACTCTCCGTTTGAACCGTTGGAAAGCTAAGAACGAGGGGAACATTGTGAAATGGCATTGAGCTCTGATAAATGAAGTTTGACCCTTGAAAACCCAACGGAAGTGCCTCAAATTTCAATTTTAATAGTGCTGTCTAAAAATAGTAGGTTTCTAAAAATAGTAATTCCTTGAATTATGTATTGTTTTAAATATTGGAAGTCATACCACTTCATCTACCTCGAGATTGGTGACCTTCCACATCCTCCCCATGCTTTCAAATTGTGTATAAAAGAAGAGGTAACCCGAAACGTGAAGACAGACATCTCTTCCTAGAGATAAGCATATATTGGTATTGCGATTTTGAGTAATACTACATCTCTTCTCAGAGAATTCATTGTTAATGTGTTATTTCTATGCGATTGTGATATTTATCAACCAAAACTTCTAAGTTTTGGATCAGTGGTATTAGAGTGGTTTGTCTTGAGAGTTTATTATCCCGAGGACGAGGTCAGGCTATAAGAAGCTTGGGTGGGAAACAACAGAGCTTCCAAATTTTCCACCTGTTCACTCCAAAGGACCTGAAATGGCAGATGACACTGAGACATCTGATCCTTTTAAGGAAATGGTGAATGAGGCCCTCCAATGGCAACAAGCACAGATGCTAGAATAATTTGCCCAAATTCTTCAAACACTTCCGATGGGAAATCCTGGCTCCGCGGCTCCACTTCCTGGCTCCTCATCCAGGGAACGACCTTTTAGTGCCCCAACACCATTTAAGGTCTAGGTAAATTTTGATATTCCTACATTTGAAGTTAAAATCAATGTTGATGTAGTATAAAATTGGTTAGATCAAATGTCTTTCTACTTCTCTGTAAATAAGTTCATCGATGGAGAAAAGATTACTTTTGCTCTTTTGAAATCAACATTGCCTGTGAAAAATTGGTGGGAAGTGTGCAAAAAGAGGTTCAGCATGGATGACATTGGCCTTGAGGTAGAACCTACCTGGGATGATTTTATAGAATTAGTGAAAGAAGAGTACTATCCCATCGGAGCATATGATGATCTCTACATACAGTGGCAACAACTTCACCAAGGTAAGGAACAGTCTGTTCAAGATTACACATACACTTTTCATTCTTTGTCTGTAAGGTTGGGCATTCAAGAAAGTGAAAAACATAAGACTCTCAAATATCGTGGTGGACTACAATGGTACATACGGGGGGAAATGGAACTCTTCAATTTGGAAACTCTCAGTGAGGCATACAAATTTGTAGTGAAGATTGAATAGAAGAATGGCAAAAAGAATACGAAGAGTCAACCCTCAAAATGGAAAAGTGATAAGGAAGGTCAAACACGAGGCCCAAATTGGAAGCAAAATGAGTTTCAGGATAAGAAATCCCAGAAAGGGAAGGCTAGAAAATGGTGTGATTACCACAAAACTGGGACTCACTCCAAAGAAGAATGTCGAGCCATCAAGTCATTGCTTTCTGAGTCACAATACTCGACGTCCACTACTCTGCCTCATACACAACCCATAGTCAAAGAGGACGAAGAAGAAATTGTAGATGCTGAGCCTGACACCATTGTCGCTTCATCACAGAACCGTGGGGAAAGACCAGATGACAAGGAAAGATTGTTCCACTCCAAACTATGGGTAAAAGGTACACCTTTACATTTCATTCTTGATAGTGGGAGTCAAAAGAATTTAATCTCTGCTAAAGTTGTGAAAAGTCTAAATCTATCTGTGAAGCCTCATCCAAAGCCCTATAGTATTCGATGGTTAAGCCCAGGGAGAGACCTTCGTGTCACCCATCAGTGTCTTCTTTCATATGCCATAAAACCATTCCAAGATGAATTCTTGTGTGATGTAGTCAATCTAGATGTATGTGATGTACTCCTTGGTCAGCCATTCATGTATGAGCGACATGGCATCTATGAATCATGAACCTGAAGGATTACCCTCACCCTTGGAAAATGGTGCTATAGGGTATCAGAGGTACCACCTCCCACATCTATCTCCCTAATTAGTGTGAAGCAATGTAAGAGATTGGTGGAGAAAACAAAGCAATTTGTCCTCATGGTGGTCAAGCCACAGAAATCCATGAAGGCCGATGTTGCAGTCCTGACTACGCAATCAACACAACAATAGAAGCAAATAGGATGCATCATAGGAGAATATGATGACTTATTCAAGTCACCCATAGGAGTTCCACTACATTGCCAGGTAAAACATTCTATCGATTTGATCCTAGGATCACCTTTGCCTAACAGTCCTGTGTATCACAGATCAATTTTGGAGAATGATGAGATAAAAAGACAGATTCAAGAATTGATCCAAAAGGGTCACATTAGGCCAAGCTCTTCACCTTGTGGTAGCCCAATTATCTTGGCACCAAAGAAAGATGGAACATGGAGGCTTTGTATTGACTATCGAGCCCTGAATAAAATCTCTGTGAAGAATCGCTATCCTCTCCCTAGGATTGATGACCTGCTGGACCAGCTCCGTGGTGCAAAGTTCTTCACCAAAATTGATCTCAAATATGGTTATCACCAAATTCCCATCAATCCCATTGATGTCTGGAAGACCGCATTCAAATCTAAGGAGGGGCTCTTTGAATGGTTGGTTATGCCTTTTGGCTTAACTAATGCACCTGCAACCTTCATGAGGATGATGGATGACATCCTACGACCCTTCACCAACTCATTTGTGGTTGTCTACTTAGATGACATACTCATCTATAGCATAATGTGGGAAGAACATTTGCAACATGTTCGTAAGGTGCTTCAAACTCTTCGGGAGCACAAGTTGTATGCAAATCTTGACAAATGCACATTTGGGATGACAACAATTCAGTACCTCGGGTATGTTGTGAATGCGGAAGGGGTCCATGTTGATCTAGAAAAGATTTGGGTTATTTGAGAATGGCCCACACCAAGAACCCTCACAGAGCTTCGTAGCTTTTTGGGCCTTGCAAATTTCTACCATAGGTTTGTTCTTGGATTTTCACATGTTGCTTGGTCACTAACCCAAGTGACTAAAGGAGGAGCAAAAGCTACATTTCAGTGGGGTGAAATACAACAAAGGTCATTTGAGAATTTGAAGAACAGACTCTGCTCAGCCCCTGTTCTTGCCTTGCCAGATTTGCATCAACCTTTTGAGTTGATGATAGATGCATCTAAATATGCCATGGGAGCTGTCATCATGCAACATGGCCATCCTATTGCATATCACAGTGAAAATTTCACTAATACAGTCAGGAAATATCCAACATATGATAAGGAGTTCTATGCCATTGTGCAAGCCTACAAACAATGGAAACACTACATCTTGGGAAAAGAAATGGTCATCCACACTGACCACAGACCATTTTGGAATTCATCTAGACACAAAGCAAGCTCCAAAATGAGAGGCATCAAAAGTGGGCCACATATCTTCAGCAATTCCACCTGATAATCAAACATTAAAAGGGGAGCTCAAATACAGCTGTAGATTATCTGAGCCACCCACCAATTACTACACTCACAACAGTTTTGGACCTGTGCGAACATGAGACTACCACTTGGGGTACCCTGTATGAAGCAGATCCTACCTTTGCTGCTACATATCAAGCACTTTAAAAAGGTACACATGTTTCTGATTTCTATTTACAAGATAATGTCCTCTGTCATATGGGACACATCTGTGTTCCAGTTTCAGAGCAACAAAAGATGATATGGGAAGCACACTTCAGTAGGACAGCTGGACACTTTGGTATTGAGAAAACATTGGCAGTTCTTCAAAAACACTTCTACTAGCACCATATGCGAAAGGATGTGGAAAGATATCTCAAATCTTACACCCCATGTGTGATAGCCAAGTCGACAAATAAGAAGCAAGGATTGTACATGCCATTGCCAGAAGCAACCAGGCCTTGGGAATCTATCTCAATGGATTTTCTATCAGGTTTGCCCACTTCAAAACATGGTAAGGACTGTATTTTTGTGGTAGTTGATCATTTTTCAAAAATGGCTATCATGATTACTTGTACAAAAAATATATCTGCTGAGGAAACTGCTCAACTATATTTTAGTCATGTATGGATCCATTTTGGTCTTCCCAAGTCCATTGTCTCAGATCGAGATAGCAGGTTCTTGAGCATCTTCTGGTCCACTCTATGGAAGATGATGGATACTAAGCTGATGAAGTCCACAGCCTTCCTTCCATAGACTGATGGTCAAATAGAGGTGGTAAACCACTTGATTATTCACATGATTTGGATGTACCACTCCAAACATCCATGCACATGGGATGAGGGACTTCTTTTCATACAACATGGATACAATCGGGCACTGCACAGCTCGACCAAGCACAGTCCATTCCAAGTATGTTTTGGGTTCCAACCCATGGCACTAGTTGATATAGCAGTTCCATTTTCCACCATGGAATACACACCTCATGGAAGATCTGAGGCAGCAAAAGCTACAAAGTTTATTGAACAAATGCAACACCTCCAACAACAAGTTCATGACATCTTGGAGAAGATGAATCAAAAGTACAAGCAACGCCATGATAAACATAGGATTGCACACCATTTTGTTTTGGGTGACAAGGTCTGGTTGTAGCTCCAAAAGGAATGACTTGCAGGCCCACACAAAAAGATTCGGCCTCTATGATATGGTCCATACACCATCACCAGAAGAGTTGGAGATAATGCTTTTGAGTTGAACCTCCCAGCCTACCTTGGTCTGCACCCAATATTTAATGTGGAGCTCCTCAAGCCATATCATCCACCTCTCTTGGACACTTCAGTTGTAGCAGAACAACTTGACATTGATGAACTTGATCCACAGAGTTTTGGTCTAGTAGAAGAGGATCAGATTGTGGATACCTAGATGAAGACACCCAGAGGACGTTCTATTCTGCTTTATTGAGTGGTCAAAAGGGGCCAGCTTAGCCATCAAGGTGAGTGGCTCATAGAGAATCAAATCAAGAAAAAAATACCACACCTGATGGGGAGAATTGATGCAATGGGGACCATTGCTTTTCAAGGAGGGAGGAATGATCCAGGCATCAATTTAGGCGACAATTCGGGTGACAGTTCCACCCCAATTGATGACAGAACTTCCGGGAGCCATAACTTTTGCACCGTAGCTCTAATTGACTCGCCGTTTGAACCATTGGAAAGCTAAGAATGAGGGGAACGTTGTGAAATGGCATTGATATTTTATCAATGAAGTTTGACCCCTGAAAACCCAACGGAAGTGCCTCAAATTTTGACTTTAATAGTGCTGTCTAAAAATAGTAAGTTCCTAAAAATAGTAATTCCTCGAATTATGTATTGTTTTAAATATTGGAAGTCATACCACTTCATCTCCCTCAAGATTGGTGACCTTCCACATCCTCCCCATGATTTCAAATTGTGTATAAAAGAAGAGGTAACTCGAAATGTGAAGACAGACATCTCTTCCCAGAGATAAGCATATATTTGTATTGCGATTTTGAGTAATACTACATCTCTTCTCAGAGAATTCATTGTTACTGTGTTATTTCTGTGTGATTGTGATATTTATCAACCAAAACTTCTGAGTTTTGGATCACTAGATGTCAAAAAATAGAATGTTGAGATCTTGAATGAGAGTAAGAATCAATTTTATTAATTTCTATTGACCTAAACTACAGGTTAGAGTTTGGATTATATTATTGATATCGGTCATCCCACCGATGTCGTTCATGGGTTGATCAATGTTAGTGGCCCTAGAATAGGTAAACCTTTCTTTTTTTGTATTTTTTTTCTATTTTTATGCATTCCAAGTGTGACACCTATTATAAAATGGTAAAAATAAGAGGTTAGGAAGAAGTAGCTGTTTAGGAATTTAGTTTAGAAGTGGGAATAAGTCTTGGGTAGTTAGGATGAGGGAACCAAGTCTTGGGGTGACTCATCAGGGGAGAATTAGTCATAGGGTGAGGTGGTCAGGTAAGGTGGCAATAGGAGTTTTAATTAACTTAATTAAGTATTTTAAATTAATTAAATGTGTGAGGGGTAAAAGTATGGTTTAAGGAGATTAATTATTATTATTAAAATGGGTTTAGGGGGTTTCAACATAGGGAGTTATTCATGTGTGTGTGACATAATTTTGGTGTTTACATTTGCCCCTTTTTGTCTTGTAATTTGTATTGACATGTTACAAGGCAAAAAAAATAGGAGTTATATGCTCCAAGTATTGGATGAAGTATCCCCCCTCAAAACAAGAATTGACAGAGGAGAATCCATAATCAGGTACTAATTTGATAAAAAGGTAATTGGATGACTGGTGGAGAATTAAGCATCACTCCATATATGTAGGCCACAATGAGTTATAGTTGATAAATTTAAGAGTAGGCAAGGTTAAGGAGGACTTTGATAAAAGTAACAAAAACATAACTTATAAGTGATAGTTGACAGGGTAAATAAATCAAAGTTGTAGCTCTAATGGTCAAAGTGTCCTATGTATCCAAGGTAGAAAGTGCCCCTACGAAACACAAAAGGGTTAAAGGTGATAGTATGGGCTTGGTTTCCATCCATAACACCTAAAATACATGCATGTTCATAATAGCCAACTATAATGGATTAACATAAGTAGTTAGGACAAGAAAATCACTCCTAGTGTAAAAGGGTCAATGAGTGAGGAAATATTTATGATCTCCAAGAAAATTCATTGAGGGTGAAGATTTAAGTGATCTTCAATGTCATTTTGTCATGGTTGGGATAGGTATATGTGATCTCCAATTACCCTAGTATATGGGTAAGGTTTGAAAAGTTGGGGGTTTTATGTTAGAAAATATTATTGGAATGGTGTCGATGTTGGTTAGATGTGCTGATATTAGTAACATAAAGTGCCAACATAAGTATAACTAGGGAAACATTGCCAATGTCAATAGGCATAAGCATCAACATTGATAGCTAACCAAACCTAAAAAAAGGGGTTTTGGTGGCTGACCAAACTCATTTTCAACTTTGTGATTGGAGAGAAGAAATAGAGCTTGAGAGTAATTTGAGATGGTAGCTCAAGGAGGGGGCCCAATGGGAGGCATACAACCATAGGATCCAGTGATGCCATCCAAGAGGAGATAAAGATATGAGGTAAGATCCCACACTAGTTTGATTTGGTATTTGCAATTTTTAGGCTAAATGAGAGGTGGGGTCATACCACCAATACCTTCTATATACCAATTAGGGAGTTGACAATGATGCAAGAGGATGTGTACAGGATTCTATGGCTAACACTCCAAGGTGAGGATATTTTTTCATTCTTAAGAGAGGATCATGATATACACATGCTCACTTTATATGGAGAGCATGTTAGTGAGGTGACCTACCACTCTGTGAGTTTTGCATATAAACCATTGTATATGGCTAATGAGGAGAAACATCATCTAAGCATCTTGATGATAATTAGGATCACAATGTATGCATTACTAGATGTAGATGGTGGGAGGCTTCTAATTGCTTTGATAATTGTGTGCTTACATAGATGATTGAGTAGTGGACCATTTTTGCCTAGGGTCCAATATTTTTGGCACAATTATATAGAGAGCTATAGGGTTTGAGGCTATGACAGTGATACATTTTATGTGTCAAACATCTACTGCATTGTTAGGCATATAAGCACATCATGGTGACATGACTACTAGGGTTACCTACCACTATCCTAGTTGGCTTCAGGGTTGGATTTAGATGGTGGAGAGATGGGATGGCACAGACCTAAGTGGATGGTGTCATGTGAGACATTGCCTACTATAGGCACATGATCAAGGGTTTGATCCCTATAGATATCATGTGGAGACCCTAAATAACATACCCATTTTTTAGAGGGTAGGCAGAGTAGCTTGTTAGGTTGCAGAGCTCCCTTGGGTCAGGGGGAGATGGGCTGGTGAGTTAGAGATGGTACTTATAGCATGGGTTAGGAGGTAGTTTAGGCTATTGTAGGATATTCTACTTGCCTTCCCTTGATACATGTAAGATGACATAGAGGCACATTTACCATTGCCCTAAGAGACTGATGGGCTAGATTTTGAGGGACTACCAACAAGGCCAAGTTTTAGGGACCCAAGGTGTATACTAGCCTATACATCTTCGTGGGTAGGGTTACATCTAGTGATGGAGGTTAGGAGGCCACCACCAAATTTATAAGGGTTAGTTAGAGAGAGGGATATAGTGTTATAAGCTCAATATATAGCAGTACAAGCTTGAGAGATGGCCCAAGTAAAGGTTTTATCCTTATAAGGGTAGGTGGTGATGTCATAAGGTCAGATTAGGGATCTATAAGGTCAAGTTGTAGTACTATAGGGCCAGGTGATTATTTTACAAGGTCAGATGACTATAATGATAGAAAAGAGAGATAGTCTGAGAGTAGTAGGCTAGGCCACTCCTCCACCACCATAAGGTCTAGTATAGGTTGGGCCATCATCAAGTTCTATGGGTCCTCCATAGACTACATCTATGGTGAGGTATTCAACAACCCTAGATGAGATTGCTTAGTATGAGAGGGTGATTAGAGAGTTCTCACACATATAGAGATATTCATAGTTTAGAGAGTAGGAGAGGTCGATGTCATGTGTGATGGATTCTAACTCACGTCAACATAGACAGATGGAGAGTGGTGATAACACTGCCTCCTCACGACCACATAAAGAGCCTCGAAGACCCTGAGTATCAATGTTTACTATTTTTTGTTCATATATGTTACATGTATAATGGCCTATGAGCCAAAGAAGTGAGATGTACATTTTGAGAGAGATTTATGATGTTATGATGATGTAGATGATGAACATGTAATTTGATCACATATTATATATATGAGATGTTCATTTATTTCCATGTGTTTATTTGAGATGTATTGGTTATGATTATGATGATGCTATGGATGATGTTTATTTTATGCTATGTTAATTTGGATGTTAATGTTGATCATATTATTTGAGATTACACTAGCCTTTCTCATTTATGTCATGGTATATGCATAGTTAATTGGTTAGTTTCATCTTAGCATTTTCCATATTTGTGATGGTGTATGCTTAAAATGAATAGATCAATTAGGTTAATTTATTTCAGCATTTTTCCATATTTATGATGGCGTATGTGTAAAATAAATAGGCTGGTTATGTTAGTGTTGGTCTGACTTTGTTTCTTCATCTCAAATAGAGATATCAACATCTGATGTGGATAGGAAAATAAAGAGATAGAATGATCGTGCATTGGCAAAGATCATAATTTAGAACATAAATAGGCTCAGGAAAATGAGCCTCTTTCATGCCTTATATCTTTAAACCATTGTGTTTGTTAGAGGTACATCATGTTTACTATATGTTAAGTGAGCTTCATAGTCCCTTGAAAGGAGAAAAAGGGTAGAATAAGGAAAAATGTTTAGATAGCATAACCTACCAAGTAGAAATGATATGTCCCTTTTGTGGGTGACCCAAGAGCTATTATAGGCAATTCCATGACTAAAAGCTTTTTTTTTTCATTTTGTGTAAGTTGATCAATGTGGGAAGCCTACAATGGGATTTTGTATAGGGTAAGGTTGTGCAGAGAGGTGAGAATCCCTTTGCATTTGTTTTTCCCTTTGAGAATAAATCTTGGTGTAGTCATCCTTCAAGGGAGTGGTCTAAACATTTGTTTTTAATTTTAAATAGTTGTCCTTTAAGGGAGTATTATATTGATAGTAGCAAAGGGAAATTACATAGTTATCCTTCAAGGGAGCAATCTATGTTGAAAATCATGGCCTAAAATTTTATAAATTTTTCAAATATCCCATTTGTTTTTTTTGCTTCTAATCACAGACAAGACTATAGAGGCTTAGGATTTTTACACTGTGAGGATAAAACCATACCACTGTGTAATTTATCTAAGTGTATAGGAGTAAGGGTGAATAGGAAGGGAAATGAATGTAATAGGGATGCTCAAGGGATGAGATCAAGTTAAAAATGAAGTAAAGTGATGTTGGGTTAATAAAAGAATGGTTGTATATGTAAGGCATTTAAAGGCTTGGGTTATGGCCCTCCTTCAAGAGAATACAAGAGATAAGTTCTTGAACCATACTTGTGTGTTATGATATAATATCTAAGCCAATTAAGAGAAAACTTACCCTATTTGCTTTTATCCATGTTCATCACATGTTGATTTTATTTTAAGATGAGATCTACTATATGGAAATCTTTCTCTTTGAATTTTTTGTTTTAAGCACATTTGATACGTTCTTGATAGATTTGGAGATGGTTGAGGGATATGAGATGGTGCTTATCAAACAATTCAAGTTGGGCCAAATGTTCTTGGCAAAAGTATCGTTAGTAAGTATGCCATGTAGATAAATGTGAAGAGAAGGAATCTAGACCTCAAGAGGTAAAACAACCTCCATCCCATATACCAATGAAAAAGGTGTACCACCTGTAGGGGTTCAAATGCTAGTTCAGTAATCCCATAAAGAAAAATGAATGTGTGTGTGCCAATCATTGCCTATATCATTAACTACCTTCATGATAATTTTGGTCAAAGTTTAGTTAGAAGCTTATACCTTCCCATTAGCTTGGGTATAGTATGGTGATGAGAAGCTTAATTTGATTCCAAATGCATCACAAAGATCTTGAACAGTCTTGTTTTTAAAAGACTTTCCATTATATATTATAATCTTGTGAGGTACACTAAATTGATAAATGATTTGATGGTTAATGAAGTCAACAATTTTGTTATATTTAGTGGAGATGAGAGGGATGGCCTCGACCCACTTGGTGAATTATTTAGTGGCAGTAATTATAGAATGATGATGGAGTGATGAATGAAGGTTAATCTCTTTGATTAGATATAATCCCCATTGGGAGAAGGGCCAAAAAAATTTGGTGACTTTCAATGCATGACTAGGAATGTGAAGGAGGTTAGCATGTTGTTGACACTTGATGCAACATTGAATGTAATCAACATAATCTTGATGAAGTTTGGGTCAATAAAAGCCAAGTCGAAGGATATGTTTAAAAACTATGTGACCATTGAAATCCCCACCATAAATCCCATCATGGACCTCCTTAATAGTAAATGGAGTCTCAGTAATAGCTAGGCATCTAAGGAGAAGAACATAAAAACTTCTCTTGTAGAGAAGCCGCCTTAGTATAGTGTAATGAGTGGTACATTTTATGAAGGACCATTTCCAATTGTTAAATAGATTAGGAGGGGTAATAAAGAAGGAAAAACAATCTGTGAGTTGTTTGTACCATAAGTCTTATGGGTTGGTTGTTACATTTATGACAAAGAGAATGTTAGTGGAGACATAAGAGGGAAATGTTAAGTGATGCATGATGACATAGATTCTTGAAGAGGAGGATGAAGAGGGTATGTGTAAAGCAAGTGAAGCCATTGTATCAGAAAACTTGTTTGTAGATTGAGGAATAGTTTTCAAGAGATAAGAGTCAAATGATCCCAAGAGTGTATCTACATGATGTTTATACCACTATAGATTTTCATTTTTACATAGGTAGGAACCATTAACTTGGTTAACCACTAGCTAAGAATCACCAAAAATGGTTATGAATTTGATACCCAAGAAGAGAGTTATTTGAAGTCCTAAAATAAAAGCCTCGTATTTGGCCATATTGTTAGTGTATTCAAGATCTAGTTTAAATGACAAAGGCATAGGTTCATTGTCTAGAGGAATAAGAATGACCCTTACACCTCCACCATGTTGGCTTTTAGATCTATCAAAGAACATCATCATTTGATAGGAGATGTCATTTATGGAGAGTGTTGTAATAGATTCATCAAGGAATTTAAGGTTTGAAGGTTGATTATCAAGTAAAGGGGTAGCAACTAACTGGTTAGTGATTGTTTTCCCTTTAATAGATTTTTCCTAAATGAACTCTGAGTCAAATTTAGCAAGAAGCATGAGCCACTGGGCTACACATTAGTTGTGATATGGTTTGGAATGCATGTATTTGAGAGGATAAGTATGGGTGACCACATAGGTTTTATGATTTAGGAGATAATGGTGAATTTTAGAGGCAGAAAATACCAATGCAAGGAAAAAAAATTAGTATGGGTATATTGAGTCTCACAATCAATAAGTGTGCAACTTATGTAATAAACCACCTACTCTTGATGTTGGTTATCTCGATGTGCAATCATAGAACCTAGAGAATGGTTTGTTTCAGAGATGTATAGGTAAAAAGGCTAATTTTACTTAGGTGTCATAAGAACCAATGGGGAAAGGAGGTATTGTTTAAGTGCATCAAAGGCTTCTTGGCAATCTGTATTCCATTAGGAGACATCTTTTTTAACAAGATGGTGAAAGGGTTGGCAGTGATCTAACAACTGGGAAATGAATCATTGATTTGACTGAAGTTTACCTTATAGGATAAAGATTTGTTTGATATTATTAGGTGGAGTCATTTCTAGGATTGCTCTAACCTTAGTAAGATTGATCTTGATACTATGGAGAGAAATGATAAAACCTAAGAGTTTATCAGAAAGAACACCAAAAACACATTTCTATGGGTTTAGTGGAGATAAGTGAATATGGTTTTGAGAATTTTAAAGTGTTCTTGACAAAGTTTAGATTTTTGAGTAAGTCATCCACATAATCTTCCATAATTCTATGTAGGAGATCATGGAAAATGTAGGTCATGGTGCATTGGTAAGTTGCACCAGCATTTTTTAGGCCAAAAGGCATTACTTGATAATAAAAAGTCCCCCATGGGGTAATAAAGGTTGTCTTGTGTTGATACTCAGGAGTGACCAAGATTTGATTATATCTAGAAAATCCATCCATAAGTGATATCATCTCATGGCTGGTCGTTATATCAACAAGTTAGTCAATACTAAGTAATGAGAAATCATCTTTTGGATAGGTGAGATTTAAATCATGATAGTTAATGAAAACATAGATTCCCATGATTACTTTTGTGATAGGAACAATATTATAAATCCATTATGGGTAGTCGATGGGTTGGATAAAGTTAACAAAAAGGAGGCATTGGAGCTCTTCTTTGACAAGGAGAGTAATACGAGGATGCATTTTAGGAAGCTTCTACTTAACAAGTTTAGCATCTCAATTACTAAAAATGTTATGGATGATGATAGAGGGGTCAATACCAATCATGTCATTGTAAGACCAAGTGAAGGCTTTGCTATGGTCATTAATAAATGTGGCATAATCAACTTGCTCAGAAGAATCTAAAGATTAGCTAATATTGAGGATGTGAGGGTCATTGGGGGAGGGAAGGTTGATGTCAATGGTTGATTCATTTAACATAGCTTGCATTTCAGATGGGAGTGATAATTGGATATAGGATTCATCTACACCCATGTAGGTGAGAATTATGTCATCATCTTGACATTGGACAATGTTAATAGTGGGATAATTTTCATCAATTATTTCAAGATGAATGAGAGGAAGGGACCTTTTTTATTTACCCTGATGATAGGTGAGAGGCCCTAAATGGATGGCATTTATTGAAAAAAAATTAGGAGGTATAGATACCTCTGATTCGGTAGGTGATTATGGAGAAGAAGGTGGAGAAGGAGAGACTGGTTCTTCCACAATTAGTTTATGAGAGGTTTTAGTGATTTTTTTTGGTTTGACATATCCCACCCATGCCTTTTTTTGGAATTTTTAATGGTGTTTCTAGTAGGATATTCAATAGGCATATGGACACCTTGTTCATAACAACCCAAACTAAATCCTTTCTAGGCACACCTATAAAGATAGGTCTGAGCAAATCTATGGTTACTTAGGAAAGAAAAATCATAGGTAAATGGTTGTGGTGAAGAAGATGAATTTTTGATAATAGGAGCTTGATCGATTCCCCCATATGTGAAATTGGTTTAAAAGTTAGGGGGGGCATAAGGGATGACCATCCCAATACAAGGATCATAATTTGGGTGCATGTGAATCCTTCCATACTCTTGTGGCGTATAGAACATGTCAAGTGTCAAAAAATGATATTCATTGAGTGACAATCATTGAAAGGTCTCCTCCATGGGATCTTTGTCAATAATTTGTGTTCTCAGTATCTATGTAACTGCAAGAGTAGATCTTGTGGAAACTTCAAAAGCATCATGCAAGGAAGAGGATGTTTTCATTATGATGAGAACATTTTTGGGACTATAGGTCATATTACATGTTTTAAACAAGGGTGGATTAATAGGTATAACATGTACTTGTCCATCATGTTCAAACTTGACACAATGGTGCAAAGTTGAGGGTACACATGTCATAACATGTATCCAAGGTTATCCAAGTAGTATGTTATATTTTAACTCTCCTTCCACAACATAAAAGAGCTCAAGAATTGTGTGGGGACCTACAAAAATATGTTAGAAAATAGTGCCCACCATAGTATCTAAAGTATAATTAAAGGAATGGAGTACTGCATCAGTTTGAGACATGCAATTGTCAAGAAGGGCTAGTTATTTGTAGGCATGGGTGAAAATAATATTAATAATAGCTCCCCCATTGATCATAACTTGCTTGATATGAGTTTGATCAATTTATGTGATAATAAAAAGGGCATAATACTAATCTTTAGGGTGTTAAAGTGGACTTTCTAAATCACTGAAAGAAATCAAGGAGACAAATTAAGGGAGCTGACAAAAACTGCAAGAGGTTGGGGATGATATGATTGTACCTCAATTTCTTGCAAATCACTAGTTAAATCTTGATAGTGTTGGGATGAGCTTTAGATTAACTCATAAAAATACATTTTTCATAGGAGTTTCATGAAGCTATTTCACCATTAAGCTTTGGATAACATCTGAAGATGTTGTTTTAGGAACACCCAATATGGAAATCTTAGGGTTAGTAGGGGGAGTGTCTTTGGTGAAGGGATGGGTCCAAGGTGTAGTGACCTTTTCCTTAGCTTTATCTTTTTGGTTTTGTGATCATGTGACCACATTAACTATGTTTATTTGAAAAGTTGGTAAAGGAGGTGGTAAAGGGGTTATGATGACATCTTTGGGTTTGAATTTAGGTGGAATAGTAGGAGGTACTTTTGATACCAAATGTGGAATAACGGGAAGGTTAATGAGAGTATCATCAAAGAGAGTGTCAACATCAAAGTGTTATTGAATAACCATTATGAGGGATTTACTATTAAGCAAAAACTTATACTAAGAGGGGGGGTGAATCAGTATAAGATAATATTTTAATATTTTCAAATTTAATCAACCACAAAAACCATAAACATTCAATATCTAGAAATTAATAACACAAGAGAGTACAAGATTTATGTGGAAACCCTTTTGGGAGAAAACCATAGAGAAATATTCCTTTTATATATATAACTCTTTTACAATGTTTGCAAGCACCAACCTACTGGAGACACCAATCACCAAACCAAGTACCAACTTAGTCAAATTCATGAGAACCAACCCGTAGGAACACCAACCCCTAGACTATGATCCATTGAACCCAAGCCAAATTGATTCCACCATTTGTGATTGCTTCTTCAATCAAATGATGCCTTTTCTTCTCTTACACTTTCTCTCTCACTAATTTTCTTGTATACTTTCTGCTCTCTTCTCTTTCACAATTCTCAAATGATATTATTCATTAAAATAAATATACCCTTCAAAATTCTTCTCTTAAGAGATTCTATTTCATTTTTTGCTCTACTCTTCTCTTCTCTTTCACACTTATATGATCTTAAATCAAACTGAATGCTTGTTATACTTTCACATCTCTTCTCCCTTATATAGCATTTAAAGGATTTGTCCCATCTAAGAGATACCTCTTCACCAAAAGATGTGACCATTGACATTTCCATTGAAAATTATATTAACATTTTCATTGACAATTTTGTTAACATTTCTATCAACATTTCCATTCACTTCTAGAAACAATTCCGTTCACTTCCAGCAACACTTCCATTCACTTTCAGTATTAATTCCATTCACTTATGGAAATAGTTCCATTCACTTCTAAACACTTCCATTTACTTTTGGAAAAAATTATATTTGAAATTTCCATTCATATCCATTATAATTCCTTTGACATCAATGACAATTATTCCAATAATCCCCCCCTTTGTCCTTAATGTCAACCTTTCAAAAAGATCTTCTCTTTTGCAACTCCCCATCTTCTTTTCTATGTCACCCCCTTGCTGTAACTCCCTATACTACGATTCTCCCCCTTTGAAATCAATGGAAAAGGGTCATTCAAGGAGATATAAAAATTTTATCTCTTCTTTAACCAAAGCTTCTCTTTAGAATCTATTTGATAGCTTAGATTCATTCAGCATAGTTCTAGACATCTCTTGAACAGTTCAATTTTTCCTTTCCACCACTCCACTTTTTTTTGGAGTCCTTATAGCTGAGTATTTTATTTTAATTCCATGATCTTTTCAAAACTCAATGAATTCATTTGAAATAAACTCACCTCTTTGATCTAACCTTAGGTATTTTATTTTCAACTTGACCTATTTCTCATTAGCTTGACACATGACTCCATAGATCTCCATTATCTCTTAATCTTATCTGAACCCATTCATACCTTCTCACTTGATCTTTGGACCTAACCTTGATAATTACCTACTTCATGAATTTCTTTTCATGCAACATATCCAAGACCCAACATGCATCCACCATGCTTCCTTTTTGTAAAGTGTCTCCTTGAAGCCTAGAAGAGACACCCCACACAAAAGGTCCTAAAACAAAGTGAACCTAAGAGATGCCCACAACTCCCCTATTACTTCCTTAATCCTATTAAATCCATGAGATTGATTTATTTCTCTTATAATCTATTTAGGCATGTATAACTTCTTTGACTCACTAACCTCAAAATCCATGATGTTATTCATTTTCTCAACTCTTGCAACTATATTTTCTATAACTCCTAATAAAAAGAGTTTCACATAGTCCTTCGTATCTGATTCTTTCTCTATTGTAGAAAGTAATCCATTCTCACTCTTAGACTCAATTTGATCAACCTTTACTATCTTAGGTCTCCAAACATGAGTTTGGCCCTTCTCATATGTTCTAGGGGCTCCATAGCATTTGACATACCTTGAGGATCTCTTTACTCCACTTGGACATAATTTAGCAATATGGCCAACCTTATAACACCAAAATCAAGAAACATTTCTCATACATATTGTTTGAAGGTGACTAAGATATCTCTTTAACAGATTGATTCTCCTCAAATAGTCTCTTGCCCTATGTCTAACATGATGAAAAATAAAACAATGGCCATGAAAAAAATTAGAAAACCTGAAAGCATTGGGCTGCCAGATTGGTTTCTTCAAATTTCCCTTAAAACTTTCATCCTTCTCACCTTGGAATGATATCTCATGATCTTTCTCAACCTTAATTATGATCCTCTCATGCTTATCTTTCAAAGAACCTAACTCAGTCTTAAACTGATTATACTCTTTTTCTTTCATTCATAGCTGACTTCTCAAATCTTGCTCAACTTGTTTAACTTTTTTGATTTGATTTTTCAAGTCAATGTTAACCTTGTTTTATTGCTCAAGGACTTGTGATGTCTTCACTTTGAAGTCTCAATTTTCTTCTTCATATTTTTGAAGCTATAACTTTAGTTTTTTATTCTTATTCTTAAATGCTTTCATTTCTTCTAACACACAAATAAGTTCTTCTTCAAGGTTCACTTCACCTTCTTCCATGTCTTCATCTTCCTCCAAAATATCTTTATTGGTGGTGGAATTTTCTTTAGTAGCCATGAATAGAATCTCTTCATTATCACTCTCAACATCACTTTCTTTGTTTTCTTCAGATGAGCTACTATACCTCTTGGAGTATAGGATTTTCTTTTGTTTCTCAAATCTTTGCTTGTCTTTACTCGGCTTGAATCCCCTTTTGTACTTTGGTTTGTCTCCCTCATCATTGCTATTTCTTTTATTTGGACATTTGGCTACAAAATGACCAATTTTACCACAATTAAAGCATTTAAATGGTAAATTTCCTTTATATTTGTCTGATCCTTTCTTTAGCTTCTGAATGAATAGAGATTCATTTTCATCTTTTTCACTACTTGAATTTTCACTTGATTATGGTTCTTTGATCTTCTCTTTCTTCAAGACCTTGAATGATTCTTCCTTCTTCCACTGTCTCTCAGATTGGATTCTCATTTTGTAGGCTGTAAGAATTCCATGGAGCTCATCCATTTTCATCATGTCTAAATCTTCATTTCTTCAATGATGGAGACCTTTGCATCAAATCTCAAAGGTAGGGATCTCAAGATTTTCTAAATGATTACAAATTCTTCAATTTTCTCTCTGAGTCCTAGAATGACATTAATAATCTCATTGAGATGAAGAAGATACCCATCAATGTTTTCATCATTCTTCATTTTTAAACTTTCAAACTACCTCCAGTGGGTTTGGAGTTTTGCTTTTATCACCTTACTATCACCTTCATAAATAGTGTTGAGTTTGTCCCAAATCTCTTTTGCAGATTCACAATGCATAACCTTAACAAACTTATTATTTGAAATCCTGCATAAGATTGCATTCATAGCTTTCACATTGTTCTCACTAGCCTTTTTTTGGTGGCATCTACTGGTGTAATTTGTGGCATTGTGTATCTTATTACCACTACTTGCCAAATATCAAAACCTAAGGCCATCAAGTAAGTATTCATCCTTATGCTCCAAAATGTGTAATTCATTCCATCGAAAAAAGGAGCCTTATTAATGGAGAAACCATCCATCACTTGAGATCCTGCCATATGTGCTTTCCAAGATCTACCTTCTAGCAGTTATGCTAACACTAAAGGAACCGGCTCTAATACCAATTATTAATCACAAGCTTATACTAAGATGGGGGTAAATCAATATAAGATAATATTTTAATATTTTCAAATTTAATCAACCACAACAACCATAAACATTCAAGATCTAGAATATAATAACATAAGAAAGCACAAGATTTACGTGGAAACCCTTTTGATAGAAAACCATAGAGAAATATTCCTTATATATATATATATATATATATATATATATATATATATATATATATCTTTTATAATGTTTGTAGGAACCAACCTACAGGAGACACCAATCCCAAAACCAAGCACTAACTTGGTCAAATTTGTGAGCACTGACCCATAGGAGCACCAACCCCTAGATTATGAGGCACTGACCCCAAGCCAAAATGATTCCAATATTTGTGATTGATTCTTCAATCAAATGATGGATTTTATTCTCTTAAACATTCTCTCTCACTGAATTTCTTTTATACTTTCTACTTTCTTCTCTTTCATAATTCTCAAATGATATTCTTCATTAAAATAAATCTACCCTTCACAATTATTTTCTTACGAGATTATATTTCATTTTCTGCTCTACTCTTCTCTTCTATTTCACACTTATATGATCTTCAATAAAATAAAATGCTTGTTATACTTACACATCTCTTCTCCCTTATATAGCCTTTAAAGGATGTGTCCCATCCAAGAGATACCTCTTCACCAAAAGATGTGACCATTGACATTTTTATTGACATTTATGTCAATAATTCCATTAACATTTCCATCGACAATTCTATTAACATTTCCATCGATATTTCCATTCACTTCTAGGAATAATTCTGTTCACTTCTAGAAACACTTCCATTCACTTTTGACAATAATTTCATTCAATTTCAGAAATAATTCCATTTACTTCTAGCAATAATTCCATTTGACATTTCAATTCATATCCATTACAATTCCTTTGACATCAATGACAATTATTCCAACATTTACAATTCTTAGTATCATGTCCAGGTGAATGATGATATAAAGACACTTGTGTATCATCAAACTAATATGGCTTCTTTCCAAGAGGACTATAGGGCTTAATGGGAGGAAGAGTTATTACCAAAGATTGCAATAATGATCCTAAGAAAAACCTTTAAGAGCCTACAAGTGGGATTGCACTTGTTGTACTAATATGAGTAGACACATTTTTTGTTTCAATGTTGGAAAGGTAATTTTACATGGTATCTTGCTTGGTGATGGTGGAGTTACATGTTTTAATGCCACTTTCTTAGTGTTGGATGTGAGAGGCCTACCAAATGGCAAAGGTAGGAGTGGAGGTAGCTTAACCTTTTGTTTGGCTTGGTTAGATGATATTCCAATTAAAGTAGAAGGGTGAAACCCTAAAATGGATGGTAAAGTTGAGGGTTGAAGAAGGGATCAGTGAGATCTAGGAGGATTAACATTCTTCTATATTTTAGGGTGAGAAACTCCAACTTGTGGTTGAGGAGTTAAATATAATTTCACTTATGGATGAATTAAATTAGAAATGAGGCATACACCTAAGGGCCTAATATACTTTAATGTAATATATTCCTCTAATTAAACCTCCTATACAAAGGTGAAGTGGGTGGGGTACCATTCTCTATAGGTAGAGGAGAAGTAGGTGAAGAAGGTTCCTCAAGAGGGTATAATGTAGGAATGATGTTACCTTCAACATGTGGTATAGGAATAGGTAGGGTGTGGTATTCAGGTGGTAAGAGGATAGGTAATATTGGTGCAAATATAATTAGCATCACAGGCTCCTCAAGTGGTAAAAGGAGTGGCAAAGGAGGTTCCTCCTCTTGAGGGAGTGGAAAAAGTGAACTAGGCTCTTCTACTTGAGGAGGAAGAATGGGAAAAATAGATGCCACTAAATGTGGGGGAGGAGTCAATGAAATAAGTGTCTCCTATTGATGGGTAGGTTGAATTGAAGATAAAGGAAAAACCATATTAACCGTATGGATATTATGATCACCTAAGTTAGTTATGGACTGGAGAATATTTTGATTTGGTGAATGGTTAGGAAAAAGATATTTGAACACATCCATACTTTGATTAGGAGGTATGTTAGGATTATCCAAAATGAGCTCACCTCTATCAAGCATGTCTTGAACAAGGTTCTTGAGTGTCTTGTAATTATTAGAGTTGTAGCCTTTAACTCGATGGTAACCACAAAACTCATCTTCCTTATACCAGGTTGGGATAGGATGGGAAGGATCAAATTGTATAGGAGGTTTAATCTGAGGAAGGGTTATGACACCTTATTGCAATATTTTATCCAAGATGGATGTAAATGACTCCTTAATGGGAACGTATTGTCTTTTTTCATACCATTGTTAGAATTACTTGGTCAGATTTTGAGAAGTCAAAGAATTTAATTAGTTTGTGGTTATGGAAGACGCTGACTTAATGACCACCATGTTTATGGAGCCTTTAGTCTTTTGGTTAGAGGGATAATTTTTAGAGGAGGAGGAGTCATTTGTCTTGGTATTGGTATTCTTACTGTGCAACTTGAATTTGCCTTCATCAATAGTAAGAACCTCTAGTTTTTGTACCATTATAAAAGCTTTATCAAATGTGCATAATGTTTGTACCTATAGTGTGGATGAGATGTGCTTAACACATGCCCTTGATAAAATCTCAATAAGCTCAAGTTGGGGTAAGGATAAGGAGAGTTTATTGATCAAGCTTCTCCAATAACCAACAAAATCTACAATAGACTCATCATCAAATTATCTGATAGAATAAAGGTATGTTATAGAAACCTTTTTAGAAATGTTAATAGAGAAATGGTCTAGGAATATTTGTACAAGTTGGGTAAATGAGAAAAGGGAGTGTTGAGGTATGGATCTATACCAATCCAAGGTATCACCTAAAAGAGACATAGGGAAAGTGAGAAGTAGTAACACATCATCATGTCCTATTAAATAACAAGCATGTCTAAATGTTCACAAGTGTTATTGCGGGTCCTCTTTACTATAGAAATGAGTAAATTTAGGGAGATTTCATTATCTTGGATAAGCATGAATAGGAAAAGAAGGATGGATTGGTTCATTTCATATCTAATCATAAGATGATACATTAGCATCTTAATGAGGTTTAAAGGGGGATTAGTTTAGGGGATTCCTCCTAAGTTATAGGGAAGCTGGTAAGAATTAGAGGGAGCATATTACATACCTTTTTGAGGTTGTGTCAGGGAAACATAAGAATAATGATTCATAGGCTAAGGTGTAGAAAGAAAAGGGACTTGCCCCATTGGGTTGGAGACTATGCCTTAGTTGGTTGTTGTTACTGCAAGTTGAATTATTCGCATGGTTAGACTAGATAAAGGGTGATTCATAACTCAAGTAATTATATTCACAAGAGTTGATGGAATAGGTACCACTAAATTCTGGAATGGGGGTGACTTGGTTGAACTGGTTGTGGTTGTGAAACTAGGGAAGTTACACCAGTATTTAGGTGGGATTGGGTGGTTGGAGATGCCACATTTTGGAAATTGTTTATAGTTGGGTTACTCATCAAAGTGGTGGTTTGGGTAACAATGGGGAAAATAGTGGAGGCAACTAAAATTAAGGTTGTCTCCATTAATGAGGTTCTCATACCATAGATTGGGTCACCCAAAGAATTATAGGTTCAGTTCATAGCAAGGTAATGTTGAAGAGCTATCACATTATGATCAATAAATTTAGCAAAATATTAATCTCCCTCAGGTATAATGGTAATTTGGTTAGGGTTGGGAGTATGCTCTGTATCTGATGTATGCTCCATGATATAATTGGAAGTGAGAGGGGAAAGTGTAAGTGGTTGTCATCTTACATAATAAATAAGAATTTTGGCCTGAGCTCATGTCAATACTAGGCAAGAGGTGGTTTAAATAGTCTTGCTACCCTGTATTTGAAATAGAATAAATAAAAACTAGGTTTGAGTGCATGGAAATGGGTTATTTTAGCTTTTTTTTAGTAGATGAAACTACATAGTCACCAACATCGATAGGGATGACTGATATCAATGGGAATATTTCAATGACATCGATTGAATAACTGATGTCGATAGGTAAAGTCTATCGATACCAGTAAGGTTAACTAATGTTGGTCACCATGAAATCTTTAAAAATGGAAAATCTGATGTTTTAAGAAATTAAAGGATGAAAATAGGTTAAATAGTGGATGTAAGAGGTCTATGTAAGAAGGAATAACACTCAAAAAACTTGAGATAACAATTTATAGAAACTGAGATTTTGAAATAGTACTGATTTTGTGAATTAATAAAAAAGTATCCTCACCAACTCAAAAACATAGAAAGGAAATTGAAAAGCAAAAAAAATAATATTCATCTAATAACTATTAAGTCCTAGAGATTAATTTTTAGTCTCATGTTGGCTTATGCCTTAATTAGATAGTGAGAAGAGAATTTGGTTATCAAAGGTACTAAAAAGCAATCTAGAGCTGGTCTTAGGTTAGTTTTGGTGCTCAAGAGAACATTTGTGTTAGACTAAGTACATGACTTGTTATAGGAGCTTTCTCTCTAAACTTCATGAACCTAGATCCAAGCAAAGCCACTTAGCCAAAATATACCTTCTATCCATAGATTATACTCTACCAGAGAATGGAGTGGGTTCTCCCCTTGGTGATGAAATCCAAGTAGGATAGCTGGGTAGGGTAAGGTGATCCACTAGATGATGAAATCCTGATGGGCCTTTTCTTAGGTGAATTTAGATGCTTGTTTATGTGAATGTGATTTGGTTGTGTAACATAGGTGTATTATTATTTATTCAAAATTCTTGTAATTAACTAGGTGAGTTAATATGCAACAAGCAAACTATGAAATGCAGTAAGTTTTATATCCAAATCTGAAATGTTTAGATTTGAATGAAAATAGAGAGGAAATAGGAATAGAATATGAATTTGAATATCCTAATGTGTATACAAGAGGAAGTAAAGAATGGATTCTCTTTTTTGTAAAATAAAATGATAAATATATTTTATAAATAAGGAGAAAAGAAAGAAAATTTTAGTTTTAATGCCTTTTAAATAGAGAATAAGATATTTAATTTTTCATTTTTAAGAGAAAAGAGAAGGAAGAAGTGCAAGAAATGAAATTTTCACTATAATGCACCTATATGAATGTTTAAAACAATAAATGAACCCAAGAAAAACTCTAGGGTCCCATCAGGCATGCCATAAATGTTTCACTAATTTTTTTCTATTTTATGTCTAAAGGAAAATAGAAAGAAGGATGGGGATAAGTGATTAGGAATGAACCTAGATTTGGTTTGCACGTTGTATCCAGACATTGTGAGCACTCCTATTTTGCTGGAGAGGACTACCTACAAGAAAGAAAACACTACCACAAGATGTTTGTTAGTAGATAAATGAGTGGGATACCAAGCTACATGCTTGTTTTAGGAAGTGTGAAACTTCCCTAGAGATGACAGTCCACTTTTGAGAGATAAAATAATAATAAATAACTTAAAGAGAGGTAAAGAGAGAGTAAAAGAGAGATAACATTATCATTATTATCAACCTATACATAGTAGAGAGTGATAGGGTGCAAGTGAGGTACTTTGTTTGTGTTTTAGAAGTTGTCTAGGTAGGTTTTAAAGAGGCTAGGGAATCGAAAGTCATTTATGTCAATAGGAGTGTGACCGATATCAATTATAATACCAAGGATGGTAGTGAGGTGACTGATGTCAGTTAGGATACTGAGGCCAGTAGGGGAAATAATTGTTTGGGAGCTTGTAGTAGGCTTTCCCAAGTCTGGTAAATGGTTTGGATTAGGTTAGGGAGATTGAGAGAGTTATGAGAGGGAGATTATGGCTTGGTTAAATCTAGTCAGAGGTTTGGTATGTTAGGTAAAGGGGAAACAATCAAGGAAGATTTGTAACTCCCTCATGGGGGTATGATCACAAGTACATAAAGTGATGTAGATTAGATATAAATAAATAGTATAATAAATATTTAAACAACCTATAGTAGTGATGTACTTAGCTATGGTGGTCACTGAATGATAAGTACCAGGTTGATGGTCCCTATCAAGGAGTCCAAACCTGAATGCTAGAATATAGAGAATAAGTGGGTGTTTTTGGTCCTCAAGAGCTTAATTGCTGATTGCGATTGACTTATGTAGGGTGATTGTAAGCCTAGATGTTGAAAAATATAATGTTGAGAGCCTGAATGAGAGTAAGAATTAATTTTATTAATTTATGTTGACCTGAACTTTAGGTTGGAATTTGGCTTATATTGTCAACGTCAGTGATCCTTCTAACATTGACCATGGGTTGATCAACTTCAGTGGCCCTATAATAGATAAACCTTTCTGTTTTTGGCTTATTTTTTATTATTGTGCATGCCAAGTGTGACACCCATTATAAAATGGTAAAAACAAGAGGTTAGAAAGGAAGTAGTTGTTTAATCATTTAGTTTGGAAGTGGGAATAAGTCTTGGGTAGTTAGGATGAGGGGACCAAGTCTTGAGGTGATTCATCATGGAGAATTAGTCATAGGGTGAGGTGGCTAGGTAAGGTGGCCATAGGATTTTTTTAATTAATGTAATTAAGTATTTTAAATTAATTAAATATGTGAGGGGTAAAAGTATGGTTTAAGGAGATTAATTATTATTATTAAAATGGGTTTAGGGGGGTTTTGACATAGGGAGTTACACATGTGTGTGACATAATTTTGGTGTCTAAAAACACTAAAACATGATAAATGATATGAAATTGACATATTCAAGTGCTGATTTTTGTTGGGCATCCCCAAATGAGGCAATACAATTTATGGGCCAACTAATTTTGATCAGGTCATTTTGAGTCAAAATTCCAATTTTGCACCTACGTGTTGTAGATTACTCTTTCCTATCAAATATTTTGCACAAGATTCATGCATTTTTTATTTACTATTGGCAACATCCTAAATGGGATAATGGATCTAATGCATCTAAGATCACCTTCTAATTCCAATCCAGTCAAATTTTGGACCAATAACAAGGCATTCTAATCAATTTGAGTAATTTATGCACAAGGTGTTTAATCATGCTTAAGAGCTAATTAACCCAAATCAAGGCATAATAAAAAAACTCCATGGAAACTTGTTGAATAGCTATTTTTGGAAATTAATATGGAATATTTGCATCATCAGGTGACCTTATTTCTTGGGAAGACATCCCTAGGCCATAAATGCCACAAATATCCAGATTCATGCCCTCCATGCCTCTTAATTGCTACTTTTTCCAATGTCATAATGAGGATAATTATAAACTTAATTCCAAAAATATAATTAATCCTCAACCACACATCTGAATCTTAAGATGGATGGTTTAGGTTGATTTTAAACATTCTAAAAAATATATAAATAGGGAGGCCATGAACATCATTTCTAAGCTATTTTAGTGTAAATTTATTATGCTCAAATATCTTCAAGGATTTTATTATGCAAAGTTATAATTATAAATTTATTCCAATCCAAGCCAAGCTACAAGCTAAAGGTGTTAAGGAGAGATGGAGGTATCCAAGCTTCCAGTGCCAAAGACTTCTTGAGCACAAAATGAACAAGCCACCACTATAAAGATAGCTAGAGCATCCAAGGAAGGTGAATAAATTTTTGTGTTTTATTCCTTAATTTTTAGTTGTGTTTGTCATTTGTTTTTATTAATGAAGCTCTCCCTAGTGTCTAGGCCTAGAGACGTTATTCTATTAGTGTGTTTCTTTCATTTTGTTTTCATTTTGGAACTAACACCATACTAACCATCCTCTCTTGAGTCAAATTCTTAGATCACATAATGGCACACCCAATGGGACTAGATGCATTCTACACATGAATAATATCATTTTTCCACTCTAAAATATTTATTTGAGCCTTTAGAACTCTTCAAAATTAATTTTCTAACTTTATTTTGCCATTTTTGGTTGCCATAGTTTTACATAGTAATTGATGTTAGCAAGTAAGACCGACATCAATTACATGGCTTAATCAACATTAGTTAGCAAAATTGACATCGGTTAGATTTTAGTTAGCCAAGGTACTATCATCAATGGTAATAACTAATGTTGGTCACTATGTTTTTCCAAAAACATAGACCCGAGAGATAATTTTTCAAAGTTTATTGTTTAAAGCTAAAAAGAGCTTCAAAGATAAAGGACATGGTAAAAATTTTGATATAGGACCAAGCTTGATATTTGTTCAAAACATGTTTAAATCACCTTTGCATGCTTAAAAATACACTAGGAACCTTTTTTTGGTGTGTAACAAAGAATTTCGATGTTTTGGTGAGTGTTTTCAAAGTTTGTAACTAAGACCAAGGGGTTAACTGAACACCACCAAATCTTGCTATTTGGGTTTAAAATTGAACACACTTGTCAATTCCTATTTGAAATAGTTATTTAATCAGATTTTTGACTCGAAAAAAGAGGAATGTTGTGTGTATGCTCTTTGATTTGTCCCCTATAGGGAACCCTTGGAATCAAAAGTGTCATTCCTATTACAAATAGCTTAGTCCAAGGCTTAGAAATAAAGTCATCTAAATCACTCCCCAAAAACACGTCAAAGTTTGAGTGACCTTGAAAATGACCCTAAAGTCTTTCTATTTCATGGTTTTTTTTTATAAATCTTGACTTGCGAGGGGGACTTCATCACCTCCCATAAGCTCTTTAGGGAAGCTTTGACCTAGTGTTTCATCTCTTGACATTGTCTTCATTTGGCTCCTTTAGAGTTACACACAAGACTTAATGGTTCTTTGGACATCACACTACACTAAGCAAACAATAGGATGTAGTGGTTACAAAAAGGACTAGACCTTTTTGCAACAAGCCAAGTGATATGAACCCAAAATTAATGCTTTTATTTTTCATTATTTGGCATGAAAGTCATTATGCAATTGATTCCCCTAGATCATTCAAAAACTTATTAGAGCTTAGATACATCCCCACTTACCATGGAAGTATTATTGGTGTAAGGTGTGCCTCAAGGTCCATGTCACAGTACTATCATTTGAGAGAGGGGGGTGTGAAAACCCTACTATATAATGCACATTTACTTTTGGATGAACACTTAAAATCATCTCAAATGATGTATATTGATGGATTTCAACAATACCAAGCAACCTTGTTAGTTTAAGATCTAAGGGTGATTAATTAGTTGGTCTTGTCCTAGTTTAAAGACTTGTTTGGAGTCAAAACTTGGTGTAAACAAATAATCCAAACCAAACACATAGTCCAAATTTTCCTTTGAACAAAGAGGCATTATGTTTTCCATGTGAGATCATTGATTTTCCTTGTTCAAAAGTTCATCAAAATCTTGAGAGTCATATCATCCACTTTGGCATAGTTATGCTTCCCAATTGAGTCTAGACCTTTACCAAAGTTGTTTGAGTCTTTCACTTATAATCTACATTCAGAATTAAACCTTTACAATTTCATAGGGTTGATGTGTTAAGTGGGTTTGCCATTTGCACTAAACTTGAGGGAACTTAGGTTTAATTTATAATTTAAGTTCAATGTCATTTAAAGACTCATAATCATTGTCATCACTTGATGGACTTAAGCCATTTTGTGCTAAACACTTGCACTTTGAGTCTATGCACCCCAACATTTTTGAGTTAAGAAAAATAGTGTTATGCTATCAAAATTGTAGGAAAACATCTTTGCCTTAGAGAGTTTTTGAAACAAACCTTTTTATCACACCTTTTTGGGTATTATATCATCATTAAATTTCCCAAAACATTTTGAAAATTATTTCATAGACCCTCTTACATAGAGTTAAAAATTTGCTCCTACATTTTTAGATCAATCCAAGTGTGCTTTTGTGATCTTTTATCTAAAACTATTATACTGCTCACCTTTGTCTAGCTTGTTTGTCAAAAGAACCAAGTTTTATACCATTTTTAATGAGAAAATAAACTATTTATAAAGTGCCTTTTATACCTTATACTTAGTTGATCAAGTTCATGTCCAAGAATCAAATGCCTAGTGTTTGTTAGAAGTGTTTCAAATTTGTTAGATTAAAAACTTTCATCTATTTCAAAGTCTAGATTTTGATGTTGTTTAGCCAAGAGTCCTAGCACATGCCTTGTTTGAGCCTAGATTTTGGCATTGCATTAGGCCAAAAGACCTAGAAAACTTTTAATTTCTTACATTAGATTGATTTGAAACACTTTAACCTTAGAGTTTGGCATTTTGATTTTAGGTCCATTTACTTGTTTATCTTTGTGTGAATAGTGAAATGTTAGATACTTCACGCTAGCTTGTTTCCTCACAAAAATTTGCATAAACCTTTTGATCCTTTTGACAAATATAGACCAAGTTAGGATATTATTTGTTTTATAAATTATCCTTTTTAGAGTTTGTAGAACTCTTTAACATTTTATCACAAAATCATTGACTATGGATCCCAGCATGTATTCTTACACTCGTAGTGGACTCATGTACAATCCAGGGATTAGTAATGCAGTTACACAAGAAAAAATGGTGCAAGACCCCTATACAGATAATATTACTTATGAGATGGATTATTATCCCTCTAATAATATTCAATTAGGGGCACAAAGCCAAGATCTATTGGCCAACTACCTGGTTAACACACCACCTTATTTAAAAGAAGACCAAGAGTAAACCACACAATACATAGCTGCAATACCTGTAGTGGATGAGCCAGTACTTCAACATTCATACTCTACTAATAAAACTTCTACATATGATGCTTTTTTATTTGAATGATATTTTTTAGAGAACAAAGATGAGATTTTGGTTAGAGCCATAGAGGTAGGGGCTAAGTTTCCAGTAGACTTCCCCCATGAAAATTTACTAAGTCTAGTAAGAGTTCCCCACAATATCTTTTACGATCAATAAGATTCTAGAAATCTTATGGATCTAGTCCAAATAATGTACCAAGATCCTAATATATCTGATCAAGGTAAAAACATCATGGAAGATCACTTTAACCAAATGCAAACAACATATCAAACATATTTGAATCTAGCACATGATTTCAATCAGATAAACATGGTAAGTAAGCCTCTTATTGACATATTTACTTCAATAGGAGTGTTGATAGAGTTAAATAGATAAGAGAACCCAAATTGTGACCCATTCGTATAAACTATTTCAATAGATAACTTGATGCATATGCCTATTATTGAAGAAGTGTCTTCAGCCTCTACACTAAATAGTGAGCCAAATGTAGTAGATAATGTGAAAATAATGTCCAGTCCTAATCAAAGTGGTACTAATGCATAAACAACTAGCCAACAACATGTGCCTATAGTTAATACCATGAGAAGATCATCATACCAGGGAGTGGGGGTTTTTACACCCCAACCTCAACTAACTATTTCCTCAAGTGTACAACCTATGAGATTAGGTAATCAAACAATATCCAATGTCATGCCTTAATGACAGAATGTGATGAATCCTACTCCTCAATAGGTACCGAGTAGTATTCCACAACAACAGGCATAATCTAGTGTTTAATGAAATAGTGGATAAATACATTGCCATCTCAATTAGGGGTAACAAATGTTCCACCTCACTAGGTAATGACAAACACACCTCCTCAATCACAGACTAATATGTTGATCCAAAACCAAGTAATGACTAGTTAACAATGTGCAAATATTAGTCAATAATAGATGCCAAATTTTTAACCTACTTTCACTTCCTCACAGGGATTCATGCAATAAGGAGGTTCTAATGTTTATGAAGTACCTACTAGACAACTGTTGGTTCAAAATGTGTCATAAATCTAGAGATAAGGTGTTGGTCCATAATTTCTCACTCAACAACAAGGTTTTATTAGTTGGTAGCATGTCCCTTTTCAACCATAATGAGCACAATATATTTATATCCCTCCATCTCAACCACAAAATCCTCCAAGTCAAACCTTTATCACCAACACAAACTATAATATCTCATAACCAAATGTGTAATTTCAAGTACATCCTAATCCATGTATGCATATTCTTGGTCCATTCCCTAACCAAGCCAATGTACCCCAAAAAGTAGCTCCATCATACATTGGTCAAAGTATTTTACTTTTTACCTCTCAACCATCTATCCAAACCCAAATTCTCCCAATTTCCTATCCCAAGAATTATAATAGATGAAGGATGCAATTGCTACCATTCAAGTTGGTAAACAAACTAAAAAGTTCAAATTGGATGACATGTTTTCCTATCCATTCAACATGGAGTATTTACAAATACCATTTACTCCAAGATATGAACCACCAAAATTTCATAAATACAAAGCGAAAGGTGACCCTAAGGCTCATTTGACCAAATTCTTTGTCACATGTTAACTAGTGGCATATAATGACATACCTTTTTCTACTATTTTCAAGGAGCTTAGATGGACAAGCCTTGAAATGGTTTTTAAAGTTTCCTAGGAACATAGTAGTGAATTTTTATGATCTTTTTGATAAATTTATGTAGTACTTTTCCTATAATCTCGAGCATGAGATTTCACTAGTAGACTTAATGAAAGCAAAGAAAAAATCTAGTGAGAGTTTTACAAGTTATTTATAGTGGTGGAGAGCCCTCACAAGTCATTTCACCCATAGTTTACTAGATAAACAATTAGCCATTGTTTTTACCAAAAAATTTACATAGTGAGATAGCTTATCATTTAGAACTACAATGTGCACATACATCCAAGGAGATCATTGATAAAGGTTTATTGATTGAGAGGGTGATCATCAATAAAGGAGTCATCAAGCTTAATTAAACTAATAAAAATCAAGGTGCCAATCATGGAAATGACCAACATCCCATCCAAGCACAAACATCACAACCAACCCAAGCCAATAACCATGAAAGATCAAAGCAATTCAACTGCAATAAGAATGTTGTGGGAAATGGAGGAACTGAGTCTCATCATGTTCAAATGGTGCAAACATCATATTCACCACCTTTTTAGCTTACTTCTCTCCAACCAATGCTACAAGCACAACTAAAAACTACACAATAAATACAGTATCTGTTACCATTACAAAGCCCTCCTAAGAGAATCGTGCCTGCACATCATGTCTTTAGTGACCTAGGAGAACCTATTAAATCTATATTTTTTAAGCTTATTGTTTCTAATATGATTAGTTAGCCTATGCCAAAGCATTATCTATAAGGAATTCCTTATCTTGATTGGTATCATGAAAACAAATATTGTGACTATCATTGGGTCAATGGGCATAATATACAAATATGTGTCCAAATCAAGCATTTAATTGAGAATATGTTGGAGAATAGGGAGATAAAATTTTATAATGGTCCTTCCACTTCTAATAAAAATATTGGGATATATCAAAACCCCTTTCCTTGACATAACAATCAATAATAGCAAAATAATCAGTAATAACAATAATGGCCAGTGCAGTAACAAATTCAATAGTATCAAAATCAAAGGTTGAACTAGCAAAATCAAAATAATTAGTAGTAAAACCCATAATGATAGAATAATGGACAAAACCTAAGTCAGAATAGTAATAAACAACAAAACTACCATGTAGTTTCACATGACTACAATAGGGTTGTAGGTCATATTGTAGGGGGTAGCATTAATACCATCTCCATTAATCCTAGACCAAACACTAATCAGTCTATACCATTACTGAACAACATTTATCCAAATTACATGGATAATCCTTCTTTAACTTGGGAGTGTATATAGGAAAACTATAAAATTAGGACTTCCCCTTTTGGACCTTATATTGACAACTTATCCTTGCCATGTGACCACATGTAAGTGCACCAGCAACTGAAACTTGTCTTGTCTAGTCCCACACCATTTCCAACATTGATTAGTGATAATGGTCTACTATTTAATATCAATTATATAATCACAACATGGAGGTCAAATATTAATATCATAATCCCACAACCATCTACCACTTTTCCTATCATCCAACCAACCATTTAGCCTTAGAATAAACCATCACTACTGACCAAGACAAAAAATTTGATATTATGGAATAATTACAAAAGACACCAGCACAAATTTCTATTTTAGATTTGTTGTGAACATCAATAATCAACAAAAACATCTTGAATGAGTTTTTAACCCAATCCACTATTGTTAGTGACATATCCCTTGATAAATTTCAAGCTTTCACTAGACACCTAGCTCCAACCCAACAAGTCACATTTAACCAAAATGATATGGCTTCCCTTGGCCCACTTCATAATAACCCATTATACATATAAATTTGTATCAAATGGTATAAAGTGAAATGTGTCCTTATAAATAATGGATTAGGCCTCAACATAGTGTCTCTAAAGCTCATCAAGCTTCTTGGGTACATAATGGTAGATCTCCAACTAGAAACAATAACCATCAAAGCTTATGATAATTAGGAAAGAGAATCACAAGGCACCATTAGTTTTCTAGTTATCATTGGGATTTTGACCCATGATACACTTTTCCATGTGCTTGATCTTGAGTTATCATAAAACATGCTTCTAAGTAGGCCTTGGTTACATGAGATTCATGTAGTCCCATCAACACTACACCAATGTATCAAGTTTTCCCACTCGGGGATAAAAGTGAATATTCTAAGAGATTTACACCCATATGTACACTACAAACATCTTGAGTCCAAATTTCAAAGCTATAATTATCAATGTAGTATGAATCCAAGTTCCAAGCAGGATAAAGGAAAATCTATACTTATTGATCCTTCACTAGATAATTGCATAGATCCTAATACCTTAGATTCCCTTTCCCACATGCTACATCTTGAAGCTTCTAATCATTTCACCATTTCAAATAATGGATTGGGAGAGTATGTGACCCATGATACATTTCATATTTTTAATCTTCCATAGAATTTGAAAACCTTTGGGTGACTTAAAGTCACCCCACATATGCATTAGCAATAAAAGAACAAAGATAAGGGACCTGTCACATTTGTACCATCATTTAAATTATGACCTAACCCTCTTGAAGGGGATGAATCATGGTTATAAAATGACAACCCAAATGATTTTTAGAAAAATGCCAAGTATCCTATTCCTAATAGGATCATAGAGTATCACAATTAGGAAGGAAGAGGTATCAAACTAAATCAACAAGGAACCATTGAGCTAATTTTCATGATTAAGTATAAAAGGCCTTATGGACTTAGATTTTAAATACCTAGGGGTGATCCCAAATATCTTATTCAAACTCCATCACCAATAACTAATGATGATGATGTTAACATTGAAGTAGGGTATGATCATAGTCTCACCTTTGATGACCTAGTTGAAACCAATTTTTTTGATAAAAATGCCATTTGTACCCTTACCTTTGCCATTCCTCACAACCATTTGCCATTATATTAACCCCAATTGATATATTGGGACCAACAATAATTCAATCTATCAATTGGTGAGTTCTAGAATGATGAGGCATTCTATGATTTCTTAGGCTTTAAAGACAATGTTCTATTGGGAGATCATTAATTAGGATTCTCAACCACATTGGATCCTGTAGCCTATTTTGGAGAACAAGTGAACACCCTTATCCAAAAACAAATAAGTAAAACATTAAGGTCCTAGAGTGAAAACCTCTTTGAGGTGATTTTTGACCAGCGAAAAAGTAAAGATAAATGCCAATCTAGTGGTGAAAACCTATTTTAGGTGCCATTAGATGGGGGTGTTCATCCTTCTTTGAATTCAGACTAGGAGACCACCAAAGCTGAACTTTCCTATGGATTAGAGTTTATCTTTGAGAAATAAAAATTATTTGACTAAATTCTTCAAGAATTTTCAACTATTTTTGTCACATGGCTCGATCTTTGATTAGGAGACTCAGATTCATCATGCCTAGGAGAAGTTGAAGAGCAAGTCCCAATAGAGGACCTTGACATAATTTAATAGTTTAAGTCACTGCCTACTATCCTAGAAGATGGTTCAACCCTTCTATTTAAAGCTACAAAAGAGGTTAATATCAAGACTCCATCAGACTTGAAAGGGATAAAATTAGGCACGTCTCTCACTGAGGAGGAACATGACATCTTTATATCTCTATTGAGAGAATTTATAGCTATCTTTGCATGGGCCTATTTTGATATGATAGGTTTAGATCCCACCTTAGTCATGCACCACCTTATGGTTAATCCTGACACCAAGCTGGTAAAATAAAAGATACATAAGATGCATCCTTACATTGATATATTAGTAAAGAAAGAGTTAGAAAAACTCTTAGAATCAAGATGTAACTGATCCATTGACTACTCAGAATGGATCTCTAATGTGGTATATGTTAGTAAAAAGCCTGAAGGGATCAAAAAAATTATTGATTTTTGAAACATCAACAAAGCTTGTCCTAAATATTATTTTCCCTTGCCTAATATTAACATGATCATTGACTCCATGGTAGGTTATGAAATTATTTCACTCATGGATGGCTTTTTAGGATATAACTAGATTAGAATAGCACCAAAAGACCAACATAAAACAACGTTCACCACTCCATGGGGAACATTTTGTTATCAAGTAATGCCATTTGGCCTTAAGAATGCTGGAGCTACATATCAAAGGGCCATGACTATCATATTTTATGATATGATGCATGATATTGTTAAAGACTATGTTGATGACATATTATGAAAATCCAAAACCAGGGTTGACCATCTAGCAGTGCTGCATAAGATATTTGAAAGATTACAGGGGTACAAAGTTAGAATAAATCCAAATAAATGTGTGTTTTGTGTAACTTCAAGCAAACTACTTAGCTTCATTATGTCTCATAGAGGTATTAAAGTCGATCTAGCTAAAGTACATGCTATAACTAAGATGTTACCACCAACCAATTTGAAGCAACTCCATAGTTTGTAGGGTAGGATATATTCCATATAATGTTTCATCTCTCAGTTAGTGGATAAGTGCCATCCATTTACACACCTTTTGAAGAAAGGAATTATATTTCAGTGGGATCATCATTGACAAATATATTTTTAACAACTTAAATACTATCTTGTTAATCCATCTATTTTATTACCTCTTATACTAGAAAAGCTATTTTTGTTATACCTATCATCTATCGATCATGATCTAGGGGCACTCTTTGTTCAACATGATGATAAAGGAAAGGATCATGCTATATACTACCTAAGCTATACCTTGGTTACATATGAACATAACTATGTACCTATTGAAAAAGCTTGTTTGGCCATGGTTTTTATAGCTCAAAATCTACATCATTACATGTTGAATAATAAGACCATGATCATTTCAAAAGTAGATCCACTCAAGTATCTACTATCTAAAATATCTTTGCAAGGAAGAATGGCTAAATGGATCATGCTTCTCAGTGAGTTTGACATAGAGTATGCCAATCAAAAGGCAATCAAGGGACAAGTTCTTGTAGATCAACTTGCTAAAGTACCTCCAATAGACACAAAACCACTCACATTTCAATTTTTTGATGAATCTATCATGACCATCATTGACACACCCCTTGACGAGCAGCCCTAGAAACTATACTTTGATGGTTTATTCACTACACATGGATCAAGGTAGGTATATTGTTTATTATACCACAAGGGGATCTAATCCCTAAATCGTTTAGAATGAACTTTCCTTGTACAAACAACATGGCTAAGTATGAAGCACTTGTTTTAGGACTTTGAAAATAAGTGCATTGGAATATATATCATTTCTAAGTTTATGGTGATATTTAGTTAATCATCAATTAGGTTAAAAATCATTTTCAGACGAAAGATGACAAGTTGGTTCCATATAAAGCCATGGTCGACACTCATAAGTAACAAATTGCCAATATTTAGTTTGATTACATATTGAGGGATAGTAACAAAATTATAAATGATATGGATACTATTGGCTCTCTAATTTGACAAATAGATAAAGCTAGAGAGTATCATTTCCTCATCAATAATTTGTTAGCACCAGCTCATGAACCTTTAATTATTGTCATGATTTGTGATATTGTTGGTCCTAATTCTATCTGGTACTCAGACCTTTACAACTACCTTCATGATCATGTTCTACCACCTAATGTATCTTAAAAATAAACCAAATCCTTCATTCATCTCTCCACTCATTATACTCTACTTGGATACACCCTTTACCATCATAGTTTTGATGGAACTCTTCTTCATTGTTTAACTTTGGCAGAGTTTATGTTAGTGTTAAGAAAGGTTCATGAAGGAATATGTGGAACTCATTCTATTGGGGTAGTCCTATCCAAAAAGCTTTTGCGTACTAGTTATTATTTGCCCATAATAGATGCAAATGCCACTGCATATGTAAATAAGTATGATAAATGTCAACAACATGCTAATTTGATTCATGCCCCAATAAAAAATCTAAAACTGATGTTGACACCATGACCATTTTCTACATGGGGACTTGACCTCATTGGGAAGATTAACCCCACTTCATTTGATGTCCATAAATATATCCCTACCACCACTAAGTATTTCACTAAGTGGGTTGAAGCTATACCCATCACGTGACTGGAAAGAAAATTTCCAAATTCATTTTTAACCACCTCATTTGTTGCTATGATATCCCCTCTGACATTATATCTGATAATGGATGATCATTTAAGAACAAGGATGTAGACCAATTATGTACTGAATACAACATCACACAACATTTTTATACAACATATTACCCTCAAGGTAATGGCCAAGCTGAGGCATCCAAAAAAACCATTATCAACATTCTTAAAAAGATTGTCAATGATGTCGATCATGATTGGTAACTTTAGATATTTATTGCCCTTTGGGCATACCATACCAATCATTATACCTCCAAAGGAGCCACTCCATACTCATTTGTTTATGGTACTAAAACCATCCTTCCCATTAAGGTTGAATTGCCTTCATTGCACATCTCTTTCAAGCATGTCTTGGATGATCATGACTATCAAGTAGCTCACCTGCAAGAGCTAGACCTACTTGATGAAAAATGTACAACCACACTCAACAATATTTAAGCATTTTAGAACTTACTCAAATACCACTATAATCAACATGTTAAGTATAAAACATTTGAACTTGGTGATCTTGTTCTTAAAGAAAACCAAAAGAAAATCATGACTGAAAAGAAGCATAAATGGAAATTCAAACCAAAATGGATAAGGATTTTCATCATCATTGTAAATTATGGATCAGGAGTATATAATCTCACCACACCAGATGAAGACAAAATTTTAAAGCCAATGAATATTATTCATCTCAAGTAGTACCATGCTTGAATGCTAAGGTTTATTGTTTATAGGGACCATTTCAGTTATACCATTTTATCACTATTCTTCTTTATCCAAATACCCTTTTTATCCATCTTCTTCATCATATCTAGTTTTTGCTTCCATTTTATCGACCTAGTCTATTATAAAGCCTAGCCCATTTGACCTTGGTTTTTTTCCATTCATTGCATAGTTTCAACATCAAATTATTTGATCATTTCATTAGTTAGTTTAATTAATTTAGATAGAGATCATATTTTAGGATAATGTGACAAATGTTTTGGCATTTGTATCCTTTGTTTTTTATTCCTTTCTTACCACTGATCTTTCTACTAATTATAACTACCTTTGGGAAAATTAGTACCATTGATCTATGCTATTGTATCTTGCTTATAACTACCTATGGATAAACTAGGGGAAACACTAAGACTTGATGTACCAACTTGCCACTTCCTATGCCACACTCTATTTTTTTACCAACTGTGCCTATTTTGTTTGAATTTATTGTTACACTAGTTGAGTTCCTCCATTGTAAGGGTAGAACTATAGTGACTTGAGGTCCTAATCTAGGATTAAGTATGTATCACTCAATTCTTGTTGAGGTCAGCTTAGTCACCCTAAGCCACACTCTCACTATTTTACGAGTATCCTAAGCCATGTTCTTACCATTTTGTGAGCAAGTTAAGCTACACTCTCACCATTTTGTGAGGAACCTAAGCTACACTCTCACCATTTTGTGAGCAACATTAGTTTAAATGATCTTTCCATTTTATGATCTTGAACCATTTTAGTGTCTCATCATTACTTGATCATGTTGAGATACTTCAAAAAATTCCAAAAATAGGTGAAAAATCATTAGAAAAGAATAAAAATATTGACCACTTCTTTGCCTTAAGGAATCTAGGAACCCTTACTAAGTTACAAGTAAATCACTTATCATTTAGTTTCCCCATCTTTTTTGGCCTTTTTATCTCATGCTCTTTCCATTCTGTAAGACCATTCTTATTCTTCTATCACATCCATTCTATTTGTTTTCCTTAGTTATCATATTCTTCCCATTCCTTGGGAGAACTACATTTGGCTTGAAGATTTTTTATTAGATATTACATCCATGGAAATATGTAGGCATCATCCACTTGACTAGTGCATATGGAGACAGCTCAACCACCCCTTAATTTTCTTCTATTCCCCCATTTTGTTTGTTTGTTAAGTTTTCATCTATTTTCTAGGGATAATATTCATAGGGTTTTTATTGCATTATTTATTTGTTTATTTCTACTTGTTTTATTTATTTGCTTTCAACACTATTGCCTTGATTCAATTTGTGTGTGTTCATTGGGTTATTCCTTATCCACACTTACATTTAAATCAATCCATATTCATATGTTTACATTATCATCATGATTTTATAATTGGTGCATTATTTTCTATTGAGTATTGGGTTACGGGTGTTAGTCCTCATGCATATTTCAGCCAAGTCCTCATGATGTTATACCATGATGCCTACCAACACATGCTATAACAAACCTCAGCTTCAAGAAGTCTCTTCAATAATGGCATCATCTCTTTAGCATGGACATCTTGATTCAATCCTAATCATATCCCAAATAAAGTAATTAACCATGAAAGAATTTCAACTTTTACTAGTTTAGATGAGCATCTCCCTACTAGTAGGTTGTTCTAATTCATCATTGCCCTCTATCTTAAGTTATCATCATCTTTGTCCAAGTTTGTCATGTTTGTCATAATCAAGGTCCAATGATTATAACCACCTATGGGAAAATCATTGCACACCATCCCACCTATATTTTTCAATGATTATAACCACCTTTAAGAAAATCATTATGTTGTCACCACTTTAATTTTTTTGCCTATACAAGGGCATGTTGTTATCTTCTTTGTCTATCCTAACTAGGGTAGCTCCATCTTCTTAATGATTATAACTACCTTTAGGCAAATCATTGTGTTATCATACCATGTTACCACTATCGAGGTACAATGCCTATAACCACCTTTGGGCAAACCATTGTACACTATCCCACTTGCATTCTTAGTGACTGTGACTACTTTTTCAATATCATTGTGTTTTTACCCCATCATCTTTCCTTTCTTTAGTCCCCTCATTTCACTTCTTTCTTTTCAAGGGACCGTTTGTTGACATACTTGTGCCAACCATTCCCTCAAGGGGGCATCATATAGTTAGTTTATCATTATTTTAGTTGTAGGCATATAGGACCTTTTAATTATTTGAGAAGATGTTACTATGCTTATATCTTGTAATGCCTTCCCAAACTAGGACAAATAGTAGACACCTAAATCTAGCCACTGATAACCTCCAATCAAGATTTCAACTAATTTATACCCAAAATGCACAATTTGGCCTAAAAACACTAAAACATGATAAATGATATGAAACTAACATATTCAAGTGCCAATTTTGGCTAGGGTATCCCTAAATGAGGTAATACAATTTATGGTCCAACTAACTTTGATCAGGTCATTTTGAGTCAAAATGCCAATTTTGCATCTACGTGCTCTAGATTGCTCTTTCCTATCAAATATTCTACACAATATGCATGTTTTTGTTATTTTCTATTAGTAACAACATAAATGGGATAATGGATCCAATGCATTTGAAATTTCCTTCCATTTCTAATCCATTTAAATTTTGGACCAATAATAAGGCATTTTGATCAATTTGAGTAATTTGTGCACAAGGTGCTTAATCATGCTTAATATATAATTAACCCAAATCAAGGCATAATAAAAAATTCCATGGAAACTTGTTGAATAATTATTTTTCTAAATTAATATGTAATATCTACATCATCAGGTGACCTAATTTCTTAGGAAGACATCCCCAGGCCATAAATGCCATAAATATCAAGATTCATGCCCTCCATGCCTCATTAATGCCTTCCATGATTCCATCCATGCCTCTTAATTTTCCCTTTTTTAAATTTAATGATGAGGATAATTATAAACTTAATTTAAAAATTTGAATTAATCCTCAACCACACATCTCAATCTCAGGATGGATGGTTTAGGTTGATTCTAAACATTCTACAAAATCTATAAATAGGGAGGCCATGAACATCATTTCTAAGCTATTTTGGTGAAAAGTTATTATGCTCAAATATATTAAAGGATTAAATTACACAAATTTATAATTTTGAATTGATTCCAATCCAATTCGAGCTACAAGTCGAAGGTGCCAAGGAGAGATGAAGGTAGCTAATCTTCCATTACCAAAGACTTCATGAGTATAAGCTGAACAAGCCACCACTAAAAAGGTATTTAGAAAATCCAAATAAGGTGAAGGAATTATTATATTTTATTCATTACCTTTTAGTTGTTTTTGTTAATTATTTTTGTCAACTAATCTCTTCCTAGTATCTACTCTTAGAGATGTTATGCTATTAGTGTGTTTCTTTCATTTTGTTTTTATTTTATAACTAACACCATACTAACCATCCTCCCTTGAGTCAAATTCCTAGATCATAGGAGTCACACATATGAGCACTTAGATTGACATGAAAAAACTTTGAATTGACCATAAGAAAACTGACATTATAGAAAACACACAAAGAAAGAACAACACGCACAAAATAAAATCAAAACACAAAACAAAGACACACTTGTGCTACTAAGACTTAGGGAACACAAAGCACAACTAAAAACAAACTAGTATGTACATCCATCTTGATCATACTCCCTTGTTGGATCAAAAGGGGAATATCTTGAATCTCCCTCCTCATTAGATGAATGAGGATTCCATGTATGCTTCCTTTTGGGTGTGATTCTAAATGACTCATGTTTTCTTTTTATTCCTTGACTTATCATGTCACTTGATGAAGTCATCTCAAATAGGTCTCCTGTGTATCTAAAATCCTCTTGGTTTTAGAAACATGTCTCACATTATTGCTCTTTTGTCTCCTCATAGAAAATTTGCATGTCCATATAGAGGATATCTTGTTCCAAGTTCATGTCTCCTTGATAGATCACATCTTCTTTCTCAATTATCACACCTTATTCAAACTCTCCAAGAAGTATTGTATCATGTAAATTCATAAGTATCTCTTGCTTAAATTCCTCTTTGATGATGGTGGAGGTAGCTTCATGAGTGATTGTAGGATCAATTTTCAAATCACCTTCAAGAGGCCCAAGATCACAATATATTGTTCCATCCTGATCCAAACTCTCTTGGTGATAATACTCCCCAACACATACCTGATTTCCAAATTCTAGCTTGTCATGGCTTGTGGTTAGTTCTATAGGAATTTTAGGCCCCTTTTGGCTTTCAAATTCATTTCATATGTCTTTAAACATCTGCCATAAGCCATCATATTTTTATTGATCTACATCATGGAAAGGAATAATGAGAGAAAACATTTCTTCTTTAAGATTCAAGAGAAGTCCTTATAAGGCATCATTTTCAACACAGGGATCATCATTTTCAAAATGAGTTAGATCTTTCTCATCATTTAGCCAATTTTAAACCTCTATTACTTCTTCACATTATTATCTACATAGGTTAACTTGTTCCGCCATGATGTCTTCCCTCTTTTGGTTATTCTCTTGGATATACTCCCAAGAAGAGAAATTTTGGGAAATGGACAAAGAGTTTAATGCATCTTGAGACTACCAAGATGTATTGGTTTAATGGGCTCTTAATCTCTCCTCTATATTGCAAATTCGTCTACAAACCTCAAGAACCTCATAGGTATAATTTTACCAATTAAACTCCTTTATATGTATCCACTCCTTTTTGATTTGTTCCAACTCATTCCCTACACTCCTAACACAAAAACTAGGAATGACTTGATCACCAATATATCTGCTATCAAGATTTATCATGTATTCTTAGTAGCTAATAAGAGATTGTTTGAAACTAGTAATGGAATGACTTGGAGGAGAACTAGTTAGACTAGTTGGATAACAAGATGGAGAGGACTGATTATTGGCTACATGAGACTCATTATAATCTTGGACAAGTACTTGTTCATCTTGAGGAGGAATAGGCAACGTAGGACATACCTATTCTACTTGATGATCTTTATTTGTAAGAGGAGGTATAGGAGTATCTTCTTCATGCACACAATAATCCCCTAAATAAATATCTTCCATGAATATATATGGATCATGCTCATATATTTCAGTACCATACTCATCAAGGAAAAGGTAAAAAACACCTTCAAGAGAAGATGATGCTTCACCTTCCATGGCACCTTCTTCTTTTTCACTAATCACACAATTTTAATTTGAACTTGACTCCATGTATGGTTCAATATGAAACCTTTCCAAAGGTTGTGTTCTTATGGTTACCTTAGTCCCATATCTTGTTCTAAAATTTAGAAAATCCTAATCAGTAGAAAGGTATCCTCCTATTTTAGTTGTGAAGTCCCTTGACAATAAAATAACAAAGTGAGTTGGGAGGTCTACCACCACAATGTCTTACATAATTGGGAATCTTAGAAAATCATGTAGAAAAATTTCAATACTTTAGTGAATCCCACTATCTTGGTTGGAGTTCCATCAAGTTGTAACACACCTTTACTATGTGGTTCATACTTTGAACCCAACTTATCTACAACCACCTTAGGCACAACCATGGTACTAGCCCCACTAATCACAATGCAATTATGAACCAATTTGTCTCCTATAATGAGTGTGAGGTAGAAAGGTGGAGGATTTTAAGATTTGGTGTAGGGTTCTAGGACATGACTTGGTATATTTACAAGGGCCACACCATGGTACCTTGGAGCTTGACTATCTACATTGATATTGACAAATTATTCTTGTGGGAGTTCCTTTTGACCAGGCATTTTCAAGACTTCCCAAAGAGATATGCTAGTCTTAGTATTCTTCAAAGAGTCAATTATGTTTATAGGGGAAGTATTTACCTTTTCTTACGTCCTTAGAGGTAGTGAAGAGTCTTTAACTTGATGCATTGTAGGCTTGACAACCTTTCTTACATTTTGAATTTGATGAGGAATGTGACTAGTAGTAGGTGGCCTTATAGATGCATCACTTAGAATCACATTTATTTGAGAATGTCTCCCATAGATCTCTTTTTGGCTATTGTGTTGGTTTAAACTATTTTACTTTGACTCAACACATAGTCATCCTCCTTTTGAAAGTTCATGAGAATATTACTTTGGTTGCTACCTTCTCCATGAGTGTTCACTTGCATGAGATGTTCTTTTTTTGATGTAATGTAAGGAATGGCTCCTTCTTGTGCCACCAAAGCATGATATCCTTTTCCACCATCATACCCAAATTGACCTTGAGATTATCCCCAATGATCCATATGTTCTTCTCCTTGAACCAAATTAGAATGGACTAGAACAATATCCCTTGTAGATGGAATAAAATTAGGATTATAGGCATTGGGCTGCCTATTGAAATCCTTTTGACCTTTTCCTCTTCCTTGGTATTTGTACTAGGGTGGAGGTATATAGGTTTGTGAAGGATAGTATTGGGGATTAGGTGGAACACTTACATGTAATTTAGATTTTTTGAGATGAGCTTACAATGACTAAATCATTTCATCTTTGTCTATAACATTATCCACCTTCTTAGGAATGATTTTAGGCTTGACATTGGTATTGGGAACTTGTGTTATACTTGGAGCTTAAACTAAATTATGAGACAATAAGGGCATGAAAAATATTGGGGGTAATATCATAGCTCATATAAAACTATTCTCAGCTTCAATAGTTGTCTCATATGCCTCAAGTAGAGTAAATTCTCCAATTGATTGTAACATGACTACCACATCAGTGATAATAGCTTGAGATAAGTGGGGAACACAAATCTTGGAGGAGGACTCATGATAGGTGTTAGCCTATGCCATGTTCTCTAAAATATCTCATTGAAATATCCCATGGATTCACTAGAACCTCTCTTTATCACATTTAGTTGGTGGATTAATGAAGAGTGATCACTCTTATTCTCAAACCTACTCACCAACAATTCCCCAAAGTCATCCCAATTATTAATGCAACCACCTTCCAAAGTTATATACCAATCAAGTACCTAATCCTTTATAGACATGGAAAGTAATCTAATCACTATATTAGCTCGGGTGATATTGTGGAAGTTTTAAAAGTTTGAAATGTCCCTAATGTGTTTAGATGGGGTAATAAGATCTTTTTTATTGTAATTAGGGAGACTTTTGGTAGCATTAGGAGGAATAGGATTATATGCAAGAAAGTTAATTGGATTTTGGGTGTTGAAGGCTGAGAAAGGATGTTTCCAAACCATCTCTTCTCCTTCCTCTTGATATGCTATTTCTTCAACCTCCTCTCCTTCCTCTTCAAAAACTTCTTATTTAGGATCTCTAAAAGTTAGGAATGGTTCAAGATGTTATTCTTTAAGAGGAGTTTTAGGTAAAGGGACTTGATTGAAAACTATACTAGAAGGTGATATAATGAGGACCATGAAGTATAATGTGGAAAACCTGATCTCTAATTAGATATTCTCATGTTTTGGAGTCACCAAATGCTGGATTAGAAACACTTCTTCAACTTTGGGCTTGTCAAGACCAGCATTCACCTTGACATGAAATAATTAGGACCAACTATCCCACTAGGCATTCTATAACTATTTTCATCAAGTTGTTTACCCTAGGACACTCTATGAATATCCTTCAATTTGATGCAACATTTAATCATCTCTCAATTTTGTGGGAACTTGTAAGAGAGATGAATATCTAGGATTGAAAGTGCTAGCTCCTTAAATTCTTCATAGTAATCTAATGCTTATTCATGAAAAGAGTTAAGATTTTATATAAAATTAAAAATATACTATAGAGGTGATCCAAAAAGATATATCCCATAGACTATCATACTTATACTAATCAATAATTCTTTCCAAGACCAATTTTATGCATTGAAGGATCCTAACATAGTATTTCAATGTGAAGGTAACATACTTGGGACAATCAACAAGATACTTGACCTAGGGGTAGATTACACACCATAGAGATAATTACATAATTGAAATAGATATTATTACATTCAACACACTTCACATGACCTGTTAGCATCGAAACTCTTTCTTAAACATGAATGATAAAGGGAGTAAGGATGATGCTATCACTTAGCTCCACTATACATAACTCAAACACTTAGACAACATGTTAAAAACTTATAATTAAACTTTTATTTAGTGTATAAAATCAAAATTTAATGTCATTTTAGTAGGTCTTTTCCATACCAACTATGGTCTCATTCACAATGGCCAAAATGGATCAATTTATAAAACTTTGAGGAAGAGAGAGAGAAGGGGAGTCCAAGACACACAAAGACAAGTGTCCAAAATATTAAATTAGTTAAAATTCATGTGTATGAGGATATGGGGTGATCCATACAACATAAAGAGTAACAAGTTTCATTTACAATCATTTAGGACTTGTAAAATGTCTAAAAACTCTTTCTTTTGCATAAAAAACTACCTTACATGATTAGCCTTTTAAAACTACCTTATAACTAAAAATGATCAGGTATAATGATGGATTTGAATAATAAGTCTTATAAAACATTCCTCACATGTATTTTTGAGGTCATAAACTAATCATGATAATTTGGCCATGCATAATCATCTTTGGCAGTCTCAAAATAACCCCTTTCTACACACCTCTCAAACTTGGCACCTAAAAACTATTCAAAATAGAAATATGATCCATAAAATTAGAGGTATTACATTTTTACCAAGTTTATATGGAATCATTTATAATAAAAAATCCTTAAAAACGTTTCTAAATTAAGATTCACCATTTTCTCTAAATCTTTCCTAGTTGGTTCACTAGACTAGCTAAAATGGGAGAACTAGTAGGCACACTTATGAGCTTATAAAATTTATAAAATTACCATGAGGACTTATAAAAAGTTCTAAACCTTCCTCCAAAATTTATTTGGCCTCTTTAAAGTTCACCATGCCTTAAAAACACTAAGAATGGTCAAAATAAGCCCCCTATTTTGCCCTATTCTGTACAGGTCCATACACCTAAGTCACATGTGAAGAATATATAAGAGTATTATACATCATCCAAGTTTTTTCATGGTACCTTCATACTTTCTAGATGCTCAAATTGCCTCATCTTCCTAATTGGGTCACTATGGAGGTTTTGCAAGGGTTTTGAAGTGGTTTTTATTCTTAGCATTTGTTCATAGCCATGACACATTAAAATTATGATAAAATGAGACTTATGGATAATTATGGACCTCCTTAAACTTCTTTTAATGTATCAATATCCCATGAAAATCTTGATGAAAGTTTTAAGCAATTGAAGTTTACATTTGAGCTCATTTTTGCTTCTTGGTGGGATCTGAATGCTTCCTAAGCCAAAAATGGCTTGTTGTAGACTTTATTTGCAAAAAAAGGGTTGTAAAATATTTTTATATACCCTAAAAACTTCTTCCAACCATTATAAATTATTTATAAAATGTTGAAATGGAAATTGACTCCTGTTTGGGTTTAGGCCTAAACCTTGCCAATAGGTTTGCCTATATCTTTGAGCTCCTCTTGACCCTCCAATGGTTATATTTAAAATATTATGGATTAAAAACCTCCAAAATAACTATATAATCATTAATTTATCATTTTAAAATTATATATTAATATTAAAATTCATATGACCTCCAATTTGGCTTCTAGCCCTAAGGCTTTCCTTCACACTTGATTGTAACCCTTATTTTGCAAGGTGCCCTGTTTGATCTCAATAATTATATAAAGGTTTATTAGGTTCATATATGTGTCTCATATATTTTAAAACCTTATTTACTAATCCAATTGATCTCTATTTCACCATTCTTCACTTTTCCCCAAAACTACCATTCTTGTGCACGAAGGGATTGCCCTTGATCTGAGACAAAACAAAACATATTAGGCCTATTTTTTTTTAGGAAAAGTGAGTATTTTAAAAGATTAAAAACTTCATAATTACCAATTTTACCAATTTTTTTGTTTTAATCCATGGTTATGGAGTCTAACCATCTCAATCTTCTCAAAAAAGGGGAAAGAAACCTTGTTTTTTGCATGTTTTGTCCAAACATCCTCATGGATGCTCCTTCCAAAATTATTTGATGCATACAAGGTGTTAATACATGTTATTCACCCTAATTTCATGATTATTTATTCTATTTATCCACCAAAAATATCTCTCCCAAGTATAATCCCATATTCACCTCTTGAACCAAAGGTTTCCTTACCCTGCCTATACAGACTAAGCCTATTTTGCTTGTGGGAAAAGGGCCTTGGATAGATTGAGGATGTCTTGGAAATTTTATTTCCTTAATTTTATCATGATGAATTCATATCACACTATTTTAAACTCCCTCTTCCTTCCTTGGCCATCAAACTCTCACCATGTTCCTCTCAAGCTTATGACCCTATCTAACTGTGATAGTATATAGGGTATCTCCTTTTAGGTGCCTTTATTTAGATATTATAACCAAGGTTTCAAAAAATTATATATTAATTTTGACTCACCTTCATACCAATTTAAACTAATATTAAAACCTATCATTGTCCCTTTATGGATTCTAATTATTTAATGTCCTCTTAGACTAAGACAGTCCTAGGTTTTTGCTTGTAGGTGTTTTGGGGTTGATCATTAGCATGAAAATGACCTTGATTGATGTTCCTATAACTTAATTATATTAAAATAATAATTAGGTTTGTCATTTCCACATATTTTATCCCTAAATTTCTTTAAAACTTCTCTAAATTCCATAACCTCACTCCACACTTGTTGTCCCAGCTGTAGGTGGCTATTCTTTCATTCATTTTAGGCCTGTAGGTGTTTTATAAATCAAGATAAATTTGTTCATGATGCAATTAATGTATAGAGATATTTATTTTAATTAAAAACATAAAATTTCCTCATCTCATTCATGATCATGCATATCTTACAAACTTTGACTTTTTTGCCCATAGGTGATTCCTCATAGTCCTGTGTATGGATAGAGAAACATGTATTGGGGTTTTAGACATTGGATTTATCCTTATCTCATTCCCACTTATATTTAAAGAATAATTTTAGCCATTATCATCATTAAAATTGATATAATAGTCTAATATCATCAAAATGGGATCCAAAGTGAACTTTTTGATCAATATCTTGTAGATAACACTGCCTTGTTTTAGTGTTTTTAATCCATTTTCAGGCTTCACAAAATCCAATCTCCATTCATCCTTTGCTTCTCAAAATTGGAATATGACTTGTCTTAAATTATTAATATATTATTCAATCTTAAATATGCCTTAGGATACTTAAGGTTCATACTTAAATAGGTCATATAAAACCTTATGGACCTCTGCTTGGTCATTGTGGAGCAAAAGGTCCTGATCACAGTCCACCTTCCCATTTGATGTTTTGACACCTTTCTTGTCAAAATAGGATGATAAATAGTTCTTTATAGGCCTTAACATATAAATTACCCTCATATTGTATTTACCAACTATTGAAACACATCCAAAAGGCATGTTTTTATATTATGACACCAGTTGTAGATGATCATTCCTTTTACATAAGCAGAATTGAGACCATTATCTAAACATGCAAGTTTGTAGTGCATACATTCCTCCATAAAACATTTAAATGCACATTAATAGTCCTAATAGGTTAAGGACCATGTCAAACCTTCAAACTTACATTTGTGACATAAACATGCTCCTGAAGGTGGAGTTTTTTTACTGTGATATATAAGGAAATCATGAAATGACAAGAAATATGTAAGGAATGCTTTCAAAACACCTCAAGATCAATTTTAAAAACTTTAATTCCTAACCTACACTAGGATCATTTCTAAAACATCATTAAAACATCATATCCAATGTGAATTAAATATTTTCAAAGCAATTGAGATGACTATGAATTTAAACTAGACATTTTGCAAGCCTAAAAGAGCCTTTCTCAAACAATTAAACTCTCCAAAACAAAAACAAGAATTGAAACATCTTTAAAATCATGTATAGACACCTAAAACTCTTAAATACATCAATACAAAGCAAGAAACTCTGAGACAAGCTCAAATAGTGGCCCCCTCATGGTTGAACATGCATTAAAATCTGCCTAGAATCAAACAAATTGTTCATAAATGAGAGTGAAAAAAATTTCACTTTATTACTATGAAAATTAAGTGCACTCATAGTACTATCCACCCTAGAATCACTCCTCCCAATTTTGCTTATATGGCCCATGCCAAGTTCATGAAGCTTCTCCTTCTTTACTTACCAAGTGAAAACAAAGTAAAACAAGCTATAGATGAAATTTTTCATATTATTATTGAAAACCAAGAATTTAAATGGATCATGAGAGGTGAACATTTACTCTTCCCATGTTTTTGGTTGATGATGGACTTGAGAAGTCTATACAAGTGCCCAAAATCTCTTATTTTTTAGGGAAAACTACCATCCACTAAACTTAACTACTTCTTGTCTAAAAAATAACTATTACTAACATGATTCAAATTTAAAATCACCTTTGTGTCATATTTTATTGCATGAAAATATTATAAGTCATTAAATGGGCTAAAATATGACCAAAAGGCCCCTTTTTCCACATGAGACATAACCTATGGCCAATTTATGACTTGTAAACATATTAAAACATGTCAAGGACCACCTTAGGCTATTTTAAACATAATTTGACCCTTTGAATACCTTTGAGTAGGGTTGACCAACATTTGGCTTTAGTTGACTAGCCTAGCACAAAGAGGGTGGACTTCAACAAGGACTAGGGAGAGGATGAGTATGATAATAGACCAACATGACACCATATAAGACACATGGGAACCTTATTGAAAGCTAAAAATAGTAGGGTTTGAGCCAGATTTAGATTAGGTTCAAATTTTGTCAACACCTATAGAAGAGGACTTTCTTGTAGCACCACAAGAAACTATAGAATAAAACCTTCTTGTAGTACCACAAGAACTTGTAGAAGAAGACCTTCTTGAAGATCCAAAAGAACCTATAGAAGAAGATATTCTTGCAACCACATAAGAACTTGCTGCAAGGACAAATATTTTAGAAGGGGATTCCATAAGCAAAGAATATAAAATAAGGAAGAGAAATCTCATTCTCTAACTTGACTCTGAGGAATCTGAAGAGCTTCTACCTTCCCCTAAACAGGATAAGTTCAAATCTACTCCTCATAAATACCATAGATTAAGAGGAAATATTAAAGGTAAACTAAGAACTAAATTTCCTATTATAGAAATTAGTGAGGAATCTAGAGAAGAAAAAATTACCAATAGTCATGAATCACTAGAGACATTTAGTTTTGATAACCTAGAGACTAACAAGGAAGAATGCTCTTAAGAAGGAAATAAGGGTATAGATCAAGTAGAACACAATCCTAAAGAATTGTGAGAAGAACCAATGTAGATAGAGGAAAAATAAATAAATAAAATGACCATACAAGTGGAATTTCCTACTTTGGAGCAAGGACTATAGGAAATAATTTGATTAAGAAATAAGCTACAGGATCAGTCAGGAGGAGGACAAGATGTGCTTACTATAGCGGATTCTTAGTTACAACCCTCTATAGAAATCTATCCTATAGCCATTGTTTCACATCCTCCTGTAGTAGAAAAGTAACAAGAAAAACCTACAACTACCCAAGTTATCAAGTATAATTCCTCATTTACAGTGTCTTCTAAATTGATGAGATGGATAGATAGCCAGTATGAAAGTTTTAGGTCATTAAAAAGGATAAAAAGAAATTGAAAGAAGAGGTTAGGTTGAAATAATAAAATATCTCTAAACTATAGGAGAAAGTTGAATATATAGATAGTCTTACTCAAGCGATCATTGATTGCAAGCCTCTTGTAAGGGTATATTTAGTTTATCTTGAGGAACAATGGCATAAGTTTAAGTTCATAATAATTTACTATGACATGCCTTATGAAATAATCACTCCTCTCTCTTTCTTTCAATTATATAAAGATATATCACAAGAAGAACAAGCACAATTATGTGATTTCTAAATTCATAACTATGTTGTGCCTCGTGATAGGGAATGAAATTCTAACTTGTATGTTGAAGATGTCCTTTTAAAGGCATTTTCATCATATCTTTTGAATGAGCATAGGAGAGGATGAGAGATGACTAAATAAAAGAAAAAGGGAATGGAAAGTCAATTGATTATCAAAAGAGAGTCATCTACACCTAAGATTATTTTGATAGAATGGGATAACATTATGTTGTAGAAGGAAGTCAGGGCTTGGTTTACCAAATTTTTTGATGCAGCCCAAGATTTATACTTGGGGTTAAGAACTTATGTTATACCTATAGTAAATTAATCCTACATAAGTAGATGGAATGAGCTCACTCTTGAGCTAAAAAGGAAAGAAAAATATTCCCCTTTCAATTTAAAGGCAACATTTGATATAGTCATAAGATATATTTTGCTTATAGGTGAAATGGGATCTCAACTGTTGGACATAAAATTATAGCCCCCTCTATTTTGGTATCCTATTCCATATTTTTAGGATAAAAATCCTTTAGATGAAGCCAAGGAGGTTATAAACTGGTAGCTGTATGAATAATGGTCTAGATTTTATGCTCACCTATCAAGTGGTTCCATGGAGCCTATGGATTTCAAAACTATTTATGAATTTGAAATGAGCAAGTTTGTTGCTTGAGGACAAACAAGGTCTTAAGTTGGGGGGTGTGATGAGCCATAGAATTTTCTTGTTTTTATCCTCATATATCATGCTCATCCTTCTTATTTATCATGCTTCTAAACTACTATCCCATAAGTTTTTATCCTCAGACAACCATAATCTTGTAAATAACATTATGTTCTCATAATCTTTGAATAGTTAGAACTTTGTCTTGGAATCAAGTATATAGTATTTATATTTTAATATAAGATGATTTTATCTACCATATGTTTTAAATATGTTTTTAAGTAATAGGTATATAGCAGATACCATCCTACAACAAAGGGATCTTATCATGTGGACACATCCTGCAGCCACTACATAATCAAAGCCATAGACAAACAAAATTTGATTTCTAATTCAATCGACTCAAAGAAATGATAAAAAACTCCATGTAGAGTAATAAGGATGTGGTTTAAGGATGAAACAACTTTATTTGTCTGAAGATAGTATTACAAGATTCACATGAATGACAACCTTAGTAGAAGGAACTAATGTTTGTTATCCTATAGCTGAATGTTTCCTAGTTTGGAATGCATATTGTTTTGTATAAAATAATATCCCCTATTATATATATTTAGGTAAAAATAGGGTTGAGAGATATTAGAGATAAATTGGATAAATATATCAATATTATATTTTGTAAGACAATTGTTATTGTAATTTCCTTGCAACAATTCTTTGTTGTATTTTGATTAATATAAATAATTATTTTTGAGCCCATTTCATTTTTTTAAGAGGAAGGGTTGAATATATAATTTGAAGGAGGAAGGGCCCCCTTTTAAATTCTTGAAGCAACAATCCATCCCATTAAATAGCTAAGCATCTTATTTATTTTATTTACGTGTTGTGTATTTTATTTCTAAATCGCGTGATTTTTAGTTTTGCATAGAAATGTTTTAAGGAAGCTTCCAAACATAAAATAAGTGTAATAATTTAATTAATAGTATTATATGAGTGTTTAATTCTATCATTCCATTTCTTGCATGATTTTTAGAAACTTAATTATAATCAACAGAAGGTCAAATTAGAAGATTGAGTGTGCACATATAGTGATGTCATCCTATCAAGTTTACATCCTAGAGTTGATAATTAAATGAAAATAGAAGATATAAGTCTATGGTAACTCTCTTTGTTCATTTGAATCAAGAGAAGTATATTTGATTGTAAATATACTGCTAGTCAACTATGTCGATGACATATTAGGTAAATTAAAGACTCATGTTGATCATACAGTCGCATTATGTAGAATACTTAAGAGTCTTCATAAATATAAGGTCAGACTTAATCCTATGAAGTGAATATTTGGTGTCACTTTAGGCAAATTTTTAGGCTTCATCATCTCTCACAAAGGCATTGAAGTTTATCCTACCAAATTATGAGCCATTATTAAGATGCTACCACTTTCTAATTTGAAAGAACTCTACAATTTATAGGTTGATATTTAATCTATCAGGTGATTCATATCACAATTGGCTAATAGATGCCATCTATTTACACATTTGATAAAGAAAGGTGTTACATTTATTTGGGATGAAGACTGTCAGAAAGCCTTTCAACACCTAAAGGAATATCTTTCCAATCTAGCTATTTTATTACCACCCATACCAAGAAAGCCATTTCTAATGTACCTATCTACCAAAAATAAAGACTTAGGGGCAATTTTATCTCAGCATGATGATAATGGGAAAGAACATGCCATATACTACATAAGACATACATTGGTCATGTATGAACACAATTATACACCAATAGAAAATTTTGTTTAGCTATGGTCTTTGAATCCTAGAAGCTATGGAATTATATGCTTAACAACAAGACCATAATTATTTCCAAAGTAAAACCACTCAAGTATCTACAATCCAAGACCACTTTACAAGTTCACATGGCTAAATGGATCATGATTTTGATCGATTTTGAGATTGAGTATGTCAACCAAAAATCTATAAAGGGACAAGTAATTGCAAATCAACTTGTTGAAGCCCCCCTTCTATATATCATACCCTTAAATTTTCAATTTCTAGATGAGTCCATCATGACCATGATTTAAACACCTCCTGAGGATTAGTACTAGAAGCTATATTTTGATGGATCATTTACATCAAATAGATCAGGGATAGGCCTATTATTTATTACACCACATGGGGATCTTATCCCTAAATCATTTTGTATTAGCTATTCTTATACCAATGACATTGTTGAATACAAATGACTTGTTGTATGCCTTTATTAGGTAGTAAAATATAATATTTAACATCTCATGATTTATAGTGATTCTTAATTAATCATCAATCATATTACATACCATTTTTAGACCAAGGATGATAAGTGAGTATCATATAAGGCCATGATCAACATGTTAAAATATTAGATCACCAACATATAGTTTGAACACATACCTAGGGCTAGTAATAGGATAGCAAATTCCATGGCCACCATTAGTTCTTTGATTTTCCATATTGATGAGGCAAAACAATATCGATTCAATATTGAAAAATTTCTAGCACCTATTCATGAACCTTTAATTGTCTTAATAATCTATGATATTATTGATCCTAGATCTATATGATATTTAAACCTCTTTACTTACCTTCATGACCATATCATGCCACTAGACCTATCATGTAAATAACTAAAGGCCTTTTCCCACCAAGCCTCATGTTATACCTTAGTTGGCCCAACCCTTTAATTCCATATATTTTGTGCAAATCTAGTTTGTTTTTTAAATTTGGTAGAAGTAACATTATCATTATGGGAAGTTCATGAAGGATTATGTGGAGCCTATACTAGCAGGGCCATCTTAGCCAAAAATCTCCTACATACTAGTTATTACTGGCTAACTATGGAAGCAGATGTAATTAATTATGTCAAAAAGTGTGTTAAGTGTCAAAGGTATGCCCATTTGATTAATTCCCTAGATAAAACACTAAAATTGATGCTTACACCATGGATTTTTGTAACATGAGGAATCAATCTCATTGGGAAGATTAACCTTACCTCATATGATGGCCATAAATGCATCCTTGCCACTACTGAATATTTTAGTAAGTGGGTGGAAGATATACCCCTCACTTATGTGACTAGAAAATAGATTTACAAGTTCATCTTAAATCATCTCATATACCAATATGGTATCCCATCTGAAATTATATTTGATAATGGTAAATCATTTAAAAACAAGAATGTCAAGACAATTTGTCCTGAGCACAATATCACCCAACATTTTTCTACCACATATTACCCTCAAGGCAATGGCCAACTAGAGGAATAAAATAAAACCATTATCAACATCCTTAAAAAGATTTTCAATAATTTTGACTATGATTGGCAGCTCCAAATATTTTTTACCCTCTAGGCATATCACACCAATTATCGTACTCTAATCAAAGTCACTCCATATTCCCTAGTTTATGACACTGAGGCCATTCTTTCTATCAAGGTTGAGTTACCTTCTCTGTGGATCTCATTGAAACACATCTTAGATGATGAAGATTACATAGTATCTCACTTTTTAGATCTAGAGTTAATGAAAAATGCATGGTCAATGTCAATAGCATTTAAGCATCCCAAAACATACATAGTGGCCACTATAATTGGTGGGTCAAAAATAGAGAGTTTGAGCTTGCTCATCTTATTCTAAAATAAAACCAAAAGAAAACCACAACTGAAAAGAAGAAGAAGGGAAAGTTTAAACCCAAATGACCAACTAAAAAATACAATAAAATCATTATCAACATCCTTAAAAATATTTTCAATGATGTTGGCTATGATTGGCAGCTCCAAATCTTTTGTACCCTCTAGGCATATCACACCAATTATTGTACTCTGATCAAAGCCACTCCATATTCCCTAGTTTATGACACTGAGGCCATTCTTCCCATCAAGGTTGAGTTACCTTCCCTATAGATCTCATTGAAACACATCCTAGATGATGAATATTACATAGTATCTCACTTTTTAGATCTAGAGCTAATGAAAAATGCATGGTCAATGTTAATAGCCTTCAAGCATCCCAAAATAGACATAGTGGCCACTATGATTGGTGGGTAAAAAATACAGAGTTTGAGCTTGCTCATCTTATTTTAAAATAAAACCAAAATAAAACCACAACTAAAAATAAGAAGGGCAAGTTAAAACCTAAATGGATAGGCCCATATGTCATTATTACAAATTATGGCTTTAGAGCATACATGCTCGCTACACTAGATGGAGATGAACTTGATAAGATGATGAATATCATACACCTCAATCATTATTTCACTTGAGATAGCTAGTGTATTGTCTATGATGCTCATTTACATTGTACTATATTGTCATCTTATTTGTACCATATACTATACCATTCTACCATACCTTCCCTATTTACCAAATTTATTTTTTAATTCCCTCCCCACCCCTTTGACCTTGGTTCCATTCCATTGGTTCTTCAAGCAACTTCAATATGGGGATTTAGATCAAGTTTTAGTAGTTGATTCAGTATTCTATACTGAGGTAGTATCTTAGACTAGTATGATAGTGGTTTGTTATTTATATCCTTCATTTATTATTTTATTTCATTTAGAGTGTTATTGATTATAACTTCCTTTGGGAAAATTAGTGTCCCACTCTATGCTACTAATTATAACTACCTTTGGGGAAATTAGTATCATTGACCTATGCCACTATTACCCAATTATAATTTCCTATGGGAAATTCAAGAGAAACACCTTTACCATGCATTGATGTATCACCTTGCCATTCATATTGTCATACTATGATATTTTCATAATTTGAGAGCTTGCTACTACCTAGTGGAATCATCCATTTTAAGGTGGAACTACAGTGACTTGAGGTCCTAATGAGACTATGTAGGTAGTGCTAATTTTATGTTGATATTAGCTCAGTTACCCTTTCCCATGATCTCACCATTTTGTGAGAAACCTAAGACATACTGTCACCATTTTGAGAGCAACCTAAGACATGATCTCACCATTTTACAAGTTAGACCATTTAGTATATCATAATTCTCACTCAAGTTGAGATGATTTGAAAATTCCAAATACATTTTTAAATGATATAAAAATTTCTAAAAGTCATATAATCATGAAAATTGGATTAGAATCTCCATGAGGGATATAAAGCCATACAAATTTTTAGGATGGGCCATATTGTTTATTCATTTTATTTTAGACCACCTTGGTCTTTTACCTCCCATTTTTGGGATCACTACATTGGCCTAAGGTTCACACAGACTATGTAGGCAACACTTAGATACATGGGGTATTTTGAGTTAGCTCAATCACACCTTTCTTTTTCAGCCAATTTTTTGTCATAAGGATCTTGGGAGTCTTAAATATTTCATGAGTAACCACTTGTCTTTTAGTTTCCCCATCCTTGTTGTCCTTAATCCTTATGATCTTTCCATTTTATGAGTATTATCTATTTCAACAATCTCACCATTTTATGAGACTATTCCCATATTTCCTATACATCACCAATCATTTTTTTCTCGGTCATAATTTTTTTCTATCCTATATCAAGGGATAATTACATTTGGCCTAAATTTCATGTTTGATCTTGTGTCCATAGAACTATGTAGGCAACATCCACTTGCATGTGTATTTAGAGTCAACTTAGCTACCCCTTCCTTTTCTTGTATTCCCCCCATCTTTATTTTTTTGTTTCATTATTTCTTCTAGCCTAGGGGTAATGTCTATCATCTTGTTTATCTTGTTGCTTCCTTATAGCCTAGGGGAAACCTTGTGTCACTATTCTTGTGATTTTATATTTGTGGCATTGTTGTCTAGCTTTGGGGTCACACTATCACCAAGAGTAACACATCTATTACACATGCATGAATAATTTGTCTTCTATTTGTGTTAACATTGTGATTAACCATATTTGTGTTTATTTGATGTTTTTTTTTTTTTTTTTTGCACTTTTATATTCCTTGGTGTTTTGTTATAATTTTTATTGGTGTTTTGTCTTCTTGTTTGTATGTTTTTTCATTTTTGTTTTCTTTATTTTTTGTGTCTTGAATTAGTATACATGTGTTTACTAGGTGATTCCTTGTGAATTATATTTAAGTCCATCCATATTCTTAAATCAACATTATTTTCATGGTTTTCATAATTGTTGCATTATTTTCAATTATTTATTGGATCACGTGTTAGTGTTTATGCATATTATATCTAAGTTATAATTTTGTTTTATATCATGATGAATATCATTATGTGATACATAAAAAATAATCTTGAGAAATCTTATAAGCAATGATGTCATGTCACTTCTACTTGGTCACCTAAACAATTCTCAATCTATCCAAATCATTTCCCAAATACAGAGTAATTAAATCATTAATGAATTTTAATCCTTGCTAGTTATGAGGTGCATCTCCATACTAGAAGGTATCCAAAATTCATATTTCTCCTTTGTACTAAATTAATATTACTCCATGAGTATGGATTTGGTATGTAAGCCCCCTTTTCCAATTTTCCATATTATTCCAAACTATCATAACAATGATTATAATTGCCTTTGGGAAAATAATTATATTTCAATATAACCAAATGTTAATAATTATGTCTATATTTGGGTAAATCATTATCCTTCTCTACCCAACTAGGGCACATATTCATTGTGTTAATTATTATAAACATCTTTGGGCAAATCATTATCTCTATCCACCCAACTGGGGCATGTTTTTATTTTTCTAGTGATTATAACCTCCTTTAGGGAAACCATTATCTTTTTACCTTTTCCTTTTGATAATTATTATAACTGATTTTAGGTAAATCATTATCTTTTTATCTTGTTATGTTGATGATTATAATCACCTTTGGGCAAATCATCTTTTTCATCTACCCAACTAGGACATCTCACTATGACACTAATTATAACCACCTTTGGGAAAATCAATCTTTTCCACCACCCTTTAACTTGGGTCCCATCATTTTTATTATTTTGATGGATCGATCACTGACCTTCTTTATTGATCACTCCCTTAAGGGGAAATCTAGGGCTCATCCATTTTTTATTGGGGTATTATGATTATATGACCTTTTCATTCTTTGAGAAGATGTTACTATGCCTATAGATTATAATGCCTTCCTAAATAGGGCCAAAGTGTAGACACCTAATTTTGCTCACATCTAGCTTCTGACCAGACACAAGATTGATTTCTACCAAACATTTCAAATTGAGCCTAGAAATCATCGAGCATCCCAATTTTATCCATGCATCATTCATTAATACTAAAAATCATATTGAGTCATCCCTATTTAGGGTATTATACCTTACACAATAATAACATCCCACATATTCATCCACAATCACCTTGTGACCTAAAAACTAGCATTCTAGCCTTTTGACCCATTAAACATGGCACTTGAACAATTCTTAAAAGAGATAAAATGTTAATAAAAATGAATCAAATAATTAAAGTAGATTAAATTCTTAGCTAAATTATCTATTTTAAATTAATGAATATCTAAAAATTAAAATTTCAAAATTCAAAATATCTAGCCTTTTCTTTATTGCCTTTATGAGTTGTCAAGCACTTCCAAAATATCTCAAAATATCTAATTTGAGAACCATGCCTAGTAATTGAAAATCATTATTACATGACAAATTTTAACTCAAATAGAGTTAGCCTCAACTTACCTAGGGTTATTTTAAATTCATTCCACGTTTAAACCCAACCTTAACTCACCTTGGGTGAGAGTTAACTTCGAAGGCTATAAATATAAGGCCCTACCTATTGACCTCTAATATTTTTTGGTGCAAGGTTATTATGACAAAATACCTCTAAAAATATATCATAAGATAAATTTATAATTTTCAAATATATTTAAGAAGCCCTTAAAATATTGTTACCATGCCAAATTCATAAGCTAAACAACCAAGCCAAGGTGTCAATGATAGAAATAAAAAATGGAGCTTCATTGATAAATAATTATTGATGTACAAACCTAAGCAAGACACTTCAAAAATCCATTTGGAGATATAAGGAAGGTAAAGGATGATTTCTTTCATTTTTTATTTGTGTTTTAATTTGTATTATTTCTACATATGCTCTCCCTAGTGTCTATTCTAGAGGTGTTAAGTGTTTATTATTTTATTCTGATTTGTTTCATTGGACTAAAAATATACTGACCTCCCCTCTATGGATTCCTATGTTCACAATTATTTTCTCAACCATTCATGCTATGACATATAGTTTATTTTCATCCAACGGTTCATGTTACCCATTTATACTCCTTTTATTCCTTTTTACACACCTTTTATCAATGTCACTAGCCTATCCAATGGCATCTTGTAGTTCCCCTTATTGGTTGACATCTTAATCTAGTCCATTCACATTTTTTTCCATTAGACACTTTTTGATGCCATCACCTATTCTAATGGTGTTGACCAAGTTTGATTTGTGAATTGTGGTTTTGATCCATATTTATATGGTTTCCCTTTGTCCTTTATCAAAATAAATGCATTTGATCCTATTTCCTTGCAAAAAAACTCCATGTTAGTAAGAAGAAGAGGTATTAGAGATAAGGAGTTTACAATTATTAAAGCCTAGTTTTCATAAAGACTTGAATATATTAAGAAAATACATTAAATAAATAAGTAAAACATAGTATTTAGAGTCCCTAATTAATGATAATTAGGTATTAGTCTGTCCATATTTAATGCACCCATAATTATCTCTCATTAATGTTCCAATTGAGCCAATGGGGATATTAATGGGTCAACAAGTCAACCTAATGTAAGTATCCTAACCCTATAATCATTATTTCATTACTTTGGTAGTTAAATTATCCTAACCCTATAATAATTATTTGTATTTTATTTAATATATATGTGAAAAGTGAAATTTTATCTTTTGTGTACTCAACCTCTCAAAGTTGGGACAAGATGAGTGATGAAGAGATTATATGCAATCAAAATTGCATGATGCATAATGAATTAATCTTGGATATGATAAGATAGAGCACACATACACTTTTTATTGGGTATACACTTGTTAATTAGGAGAATGACCAATATGGGGATCTGCTAGACCTAATTAAGGGATCAATTGTATCATTTGTCACAATACATCATGCTAAGAAGGGTTCTAAAGCCTAAATTTTAACACAATCACACAATAACTCTAAAAGATACCTATGATTTGATATTCAATTATGCTAATAAATAAGAAAGTAAAATATTCTAATAACAAGAAAAGTAAACCTATCTAGTGCACACCAAAGCTTGTGGCACAAAGTGGGGGTTAGAACAAAACAAATAAACAATAACTAAACTAAACATGCATAGGATACATATACTCGCATCAATGTATATGGAATCTTAATACATGGAAGATAAGAATATATACTACATTATCTATCTACTCTTATAAAGGAGAAATGAAGTTAGGAATACTTACCTTTGAAGATGAACCTATTGAGTCTCAACCTCTCCCTTGGCCAAGGTGCTTCACAAGAGATTGTTTTGGCTAATAAGGACAACCAAGATAAATCAGCTCTAGGATACATGACCTACCCAAACATCCAAAATACATATCCATAAGACAAAATTAGATCTCTAAAAAAAGTATTGAACCCTAAAGCTTTATTCCTCAAGTAGAATGGTCAATAAGTATATGTTCATTTGCACTTCTTTGCTTGATTCTTCTATTCTTTTGACTCTTATGAAATGGTGGCAAATGACCTTGTATATATAGTATTATCTTACCTAAAAACCATTCAAACATGTCAACTATATTAAGTTGACCAGGTAAATCTAGTACATTCTCAGGCTAATGCCTAAAGTCTATGTTAGGTCAGATGGGATGCAAACAAGTCAAAATAGCTAAAATGTCCCCAGAATACACTAGGTCAACCAAGTCAACATAGTGTACTAAATAGGTAAAAAGGGTAATAAGGAAATAAATTAAGGAATAAAGCATGATAATGATTGGAATAGATAGGAAAGAGAAGAACAAGCCTAAGGTTTATGGTTTTAGGGAGCTAGCATGTATATATAAAGTGGAAAAAGGAACAACAATCTTATGAATCACTAATGGTTTGCTCACCCCTTTCCTGGTGTACCCCTTAAGGCATACACTTAGAGATATTGAGACTTGATGAGTTATTGCAAGATACAAAGTGTCAATAATCAAAAAAAGTTTGAAAATATTGTGTATACAAAGATGATGAGATGTATGGTATATCGATCTAGTTTGTTTTGTTAAGGTGGTTGAGGTGATTGAATGGGTCAAATTGGAAGAGATGGAAGGAATGGTTTGGATGAGCTATATGCATAGGTTTTTGGGTAGTGAGTGGTAGTGGATAACTATGTCTATACCAAAATAGATCAACTTCATCAAATTGTATTTTAAAGCAATAAAAATGTGGTGTAATGATATCCAAATAAATATAAAGTTTAGGAGAACTAGGTAGCATAAATCTTGGTCTATGTTAGGTTCTCTAAATGGGTTGAAATAGGATTGGATGACTTGAAGTATATAATTGGTATGTCAAGTTGGGATTAATAAATAAATTCACATGTATAAACAATTAAATTACATGAATTTAGACCTATTTATGAACAAAAATGTAAAAAATTTAGGTTATGGGTTTGGCGAGCTAGGAGGTGAATTTATCTAAATAGTTTGATGTTAGTCAAATTATTTTGTTCAGTATAGCATTTAAATAGATAACAATGATGTTATGTAAGGTATTTGATATTGATATTTTTATCCTAAGCTTAAATTCTATGCCTATTGGGCTATTATGTGATGGCACATGAACTTTTACTTGTGGAAACATTCATTCTCTATGCAAATTCACTTGTTTAGGAAGCATCATTCAAGAGAAAGGAAATAATTCATTTAAGGTTATTGAAATGTATTGTTTAATTTTATTTTATTCTATTTTCAATAGACTTTTATCGATTGATTTTTTTCCCCAAGGTATGTGCTTTTGTATTTTTAACTTAAATGTTTTGTTTGATGATGTTTCATTGCTTGTTTGTAAAGAGAAAAGCTTTAAAATGTTTGTATAAATTATGATATTATTGAAAATGAAAGTGATGAAATTAAATAAATTAAATATATTTTTTCTAAATAATAGATATACAAGTTTTAATGAATATAAAATTAAAACTAAACTATGTGGGCATCGATTTTCCTTATTTCTAATTTTTGAAAGTTTAAAAATTTAACTAATACTTGTTGAAAATGAATGTTTTGATTTATGTTTTGGAATGAATGTAATTAAAAATGAATGGTATTATAAATTTCATGTATTAAAATTAAATATATGTCTAATTATATATATGCCTACAACTTCATATTTTCATACATACAAACAATACTTCTAAATTTTGAAAATCTAAATTTAAATGCAAAACTAGAATACAATTTTCTATTTTTATTTGTTTTTATATGTGAATAGATAAAATGTGAAAGAAAATAATTATGGTTTATTATTATAGCTATTAATTGAATAAATTTTATAAACATGTAAGAATAATAAATAAAAATCTAAAAATTCAATTTTTTCTCTTTCTTTTTTTAGGTTTTCTATGCAAGTGGGTGTGAGGGTGGTAGTTTATTTTATATGTGAATGTGTGTATGCTATAAAGTAAACTAAAATATATTTATTTATGTAAATTAAATATTATGTTTCTCATATAATTCTAATTTTAAAATTCAATACTATTATGGTTTCATATTTACTATATAAAAGTCAAGTTATGAAATATTGAATGTTTTTCAATGCAAGAAGAGTATGAAAGATGAATTAACTATTGGTATTTTTATTATTTTTTATATTTTGATATTTAAATTTTATATATGAAAAATAAATTAATTAAAATCAATAATATAATCTAAAAAATAAATAACTATTAAATTAAATTAAATCTAGCAACATGATCAAATTAGAGGAAAGGTGGAGAAGAAGAGCTTGATCTGATAATGAAATAAATTGATCCTCACATTACTCACTCCATATTTTTTGATTAATAATTCCATACAAATTTTATAACAAGATAAACACAAAAAATAAATGAATAAATGACCACAAATTAAATTAAAGAGGTATATGGACTATGGTTGATATATCATGAACAACAAAGTGTTGTGTTGCAAACTCCTTAGATTTCTTCCTCTAATTTTCATGGATGGCCAAAAGATTACAATATAAGGTAGAATATAAATATATATAAACATATATGATCAATTATTAATGCAACTTTTTGATTTGAATTCAAGGTAAATTGAGTTATTTGTAATAAAATATAAGAGGTTACATGTGGGAGTTAATAAAAGCTTGACTAGGAGCTTCTTGAAGTTAATTTAGAGTTAGTAGAAATTGTCTTAGATATGAATAGAAGTGAATTGGAAAATTAGGAAGTAAAGTGAAAAATAATAATAGAAAAAATGAACATGAAAAACACATTGAAACATGTGTTTTGGGAATTAATAAAAAAAAATGCAAATGTGGTGAAACTGCCACTTTATGCAGGCAACGGTCATATAGACAACCATAGTGGTTTTGAGACCATTATTTTAGTTTAAATAACCACTAGGGTTGTTTCATAAACCATCAAAAAAAATTTAAACCACCACAATTCTTTCACCATGCCACACTAGAACTCAGGGTTTTAAAAAATTGAACTTAAAACATATAAATTTGACACTTGGGTAATTCCTAAAAATAGGTAAGGAAGAAAAGAGGAAGAAGACCAGATATGAGAATATTTTATTTTTTTATGTCCTTGTATCATCATAAAATATCAAAAAATTATATATTGTAAAAAATTTGGTTGTGTATAATTACAATCTAATGACACCCATTCAACCATTAGTATGGATACCTCATGGTTACTATTTAATGAAATTGTAGTTTTTTTTAAAATTCAGTTTGAAATTATTGGTTACCATATAATGACACATTATATTTAGTTAGGTTTATAATTTTTATTGTATATGTATATTACCCCATTAAATTCCTTACAACTTCTTTTGATCATGAAACATGTCTATAAATCTAGACTTCTTTTTTCATTGACACATTGCATGTGTATTGGATCTAGTATAGTATTCCACATTTTTGTATAATATAGGACCTTTGTATTTTTTACAAATATTAACCTCCATAAATTTTGGTGAACCTAACATGAATATTACCCAACCACTATGTTTGGTCATTATGACATTTTTTTATTTAGCTTCTTAGTGTTATCAATTTTTCAAATATACCTTATTTTGAAATTTATTTTGATCCTTTATAAACCCTAAAGGTTATATTATAATTCCCATAACCAATTATATTTATGAAACTCAAAATGAATCCAATCATGGTTTCTCTTCCTTTTAAGGATTACATACCAACAAATATTTCACTATGACCATCACCAATGTCAATAAAAAATGTTTTCACCTACTAATTCTTTGGTCAACACTAGATCTAGAGAAAAAAATCATTATTACTACATAAAGAATATAAAATTTATAGTAAACAAAAATATTACATGGATTATATTCCTCAAACATAAATATTGTTAAATAATCATCCCAAACACATAGGAAAACATATATAATAAATTCACATTGGTATGGTTTCATCGTTTCACAAGAGTCCTCCTTGGTTTTCCTCCCTCTAGGATTTATAGTATGTCAATCCATTAATGAAAAAATCCCTTATCAAGCTAGAGCTGAAGGTTTGTACACATAATTCAATCAGTCAATCAACATTTTATTAAACATGATATTAAAAATATATAGAGTTATCTATTATAACACCTTAACCACTCTCACTAATCTAGGATGGTTATTTTATAATTTAGGTTCTCTCTAACCACTAACAATCCCTATAATCTCTCACATCCTATTAACCAATATTAAGAGATATATTATTTTCTATTTATAGTATATCTAATTAACTAACTATTATGCCCAATAATAACTTTATTACTAACAATAAATAGCTATTTACTACATAATAAAAACTAATTACCATGGAAACTCTAAATTCCCAACATTCCTTCCCTTAGAGGTCACATGGGAAGAGGAATCACAAAAACTAAATATTATATTAACCTCCCTCAATATTTACATGTGGATGTCAGGTTTGCTTGAAAATACATTTGATACATAATTTGCAAAAATTACTTAGGAAAGTAAAATATTATAAAATGTCTTTTCAAAATAGGCTTATTTGAAGCTTGTAATTAAAATAGACTTGACTCAAAAAACTAAATATGAATCTATTATATAAATTGAACTAGACTTAATTCTATCTAAAAATAAATGATTCAAACCTAAAAATCAAATTCTAAAATAAATGACTAAAAAGACTTATTTTTTAATAATATAAAAATCACTTAAAAAATAACTGACCACTTTATTTTTGACAAAAATAAAAATGACTCCTAAAAAATTAATATATAAAATAAAAACTATGGACCCAAATCTAATATCAAATTATATAACTAATTATAAAACTAAAAATAAAACCCACGAACCATAAATAATAAAAACTACTATTAAAACAACAAAACAACAAACTAAAACTTAACAACTATGACATAGACCATAATGCCTAAAAAAATTAAATGAAAAACAAATTTAGAATTTAATCATAAAAATGTAATCCCTAAACATATGACAAATAAAACCAAAATTCTTTAAAAGCTTTAACTATTAAAAAAGACTATACTAAACATACCTAAATAAATAAAGTATTATGTACTAATTACAACTCACATAAAAACAAATGAAACTAAATAACATACCTAAAAATAAATCAATCATAATATTCATTATAGAGATTTATGTCATCATGTAGATTGGATACCATGTATTGGGTCAAGCTACTGAGTAGAGGGCAAATGAGAGGATGGTGAGTCACAAGGAACACCCCAAGTAAAGATTTGTTTATAGGTCACCATGGATTGTTGGAAAGAGATTGATATTTTTTTAGTGAAAATATATGTATATGATTCACAAATTTCAAAGGTAGATATCAATAAATAGACAATATAGGTTAGAGTGCCATGTGGGGTAGAGGATAAACATTGAGATTAGAATGAGTCTAGGTCACCATGTAGTAGGATGGATCTCAATAGTATACAAAACCCTTTAATGTGATATTGAAAGAAGGGAAGTGAGCTACATGAGATTTCATTGGAGGAATATATATTTCCCAAATCCTAATATGTGTAGGTCGATGTAGAAGAAATGGTTGTATTTATCATGGATCATGGATTACATCATCATGAAGAGGATGCCATAGGAGATCCTAGGTTTGTTTTCAAAATTGCTCTGCAAGATTATTCAAACCTATATTTGCAAAATTCTTTGATTGTAAAAATTCCTTATTATATAAAATTTGATGTGTGTGTGTGTGTGTGTGTGTGTCTTTTTATTTCAATTTTTTGAATGCATACAGTGAAATGTAATGGGTGGATAAATTGTGGAAAGAATGAGTAGGGTAGAAGTAAAAAAGAAAATGAAGATGAGTGGTGAAGCCAATAAATTCTCACATGGTTAGCTCTGAGAATTGATTACCAATTTGTAAGAAGAGTGAATTAAAATATGAATAGTATTTGCACATGGTCTTTGCAATAATACTATTCAAAGATCATTTTGGTATAAAGTCATAGGTGAACAAAATGTATAGAGAGGTCCCATTAAGGTGCCTACTCTAATACTAAATAATGAAAATATCCTTTATCAAGCCAAATATGAAGGCTCATACACATAATTCAATTATTCAATCAACCAACATGATTTTATAAACATGATATTAGAAATATATAGATCTAGCTATTATAAATCTTTTAACCACTCCCACTAATCTAATATGGTTGTTTAAACAATCTAGGTTCTCTCTAACCACTAACCATCCCTAGAATATCTCACATCCTATTAACCAACAATTCAAGATATATTGTTTTCTAGTAACAATATATCTAACTAACAAACTATTCTACCCAATAATAACTTTACCATATTGACCATATGATAACTAACAATTAAAAGTAAATCATTATTTACCACATATTAAAAACTAATTACCATGAGAACACTAAATTCCCAACATCCATGACTTGCTCCATTCCTTATACCTCAAAAATTCTAAACATGGTGAATGTTACAAGTATGATCATTATTACATTTATCCCCCCCATAGAAAAATTTGAATGTAATTAAAATATCTCATTTAAATCAAAATGCCTCACCTCATCCCACTTAGATAAATAGATAGTATTGGGCCATATGGCCCACATGAAAACAACTAGTGCCACTCAATTCATGAAAATACATTAAAAAAAAATTGTAAATGTAAAATTAGCATTAATAAACTTAGTGGGGAATGTCAAATCAATGCCCTACCCTCCTCCCTTAGGGATCATCTCAAGAACCCAATTCCATAACCACCCCTTCAAAATAAAACACTTTAAATTTTGTAAAATTAACCATTACTATCTCATATTTCAGCCATGGAAATTAGTGGAATCAATCCAACCATCACTTATAATAGATTTACCAAACGCATACTATGTCTTAAGGAATTTTAAAAACTTTATAAATATTTTCTCAAATTTAACACCTATAAAACTAATAAACTACTATAAAAAAACCTAACCATTGATGATTTCTAATAGTACAATTAATTCAAGGGAAACTCTATTGTAGAATTATAAGGCTTGGTCAATGCATTTGTTTAATAATTATAATATCATGACTTACGTGAGAACAACATAGGTAAATTCATCAATTTTAAACAATCCATTACCTTTTTGACTGACAATGCCATTGAATAATGGAATTCATTGACCCATAAATACAATCATAACATGACCAAATAAATTCCATTCAAAAAATTTACAACTACATTAGAACCAAATTAACAATACAAATTTAGGTACTTTTCTCCTAAAATATTGGAAGATTTTTTTGGCCAATAATGTAGAAAAGATCATCTCATGAGATTATTTGATATTTCTTAACCTAAATTAAACACACAAATTCATATTTTCCCTACAAAAATAATATGATGATCACTTTTATTTTAAGAGAAATATTCATGAAATCATGCTTGGTGGTGCTCAAAATGTGGTGATTTCACAACCACTTATGGGAATCCCTTTTAAACCATTTTATTTTAATAATTACACTCATCATCCCTAACATCAAAAGAATATATAAATAAACTTCTTAGACCCTAAAAAATATATATGTATCCTTCATCACCAATAACTCAATGGTATGATACTCAATTTTGTTTTTGGGGGGGTTCCTGATAATTGAGGCCAATCACATTAGAATTGTCATTACCTTCATACCATAGCATATTATTTCCTAGTTATCAAAAAATTTAAGAATGCTTATATGTAAAGAGAATGATATAATGAATTCCTAAAATTATAAAAACATCAATAAAATCCTAAAAATAATGAAGTAATTCACCAAGCCATAGCTTACTTAAGCATATACATTAATTCTTTACTAGATAATTCTAAAGAAAATACATACAATTTTAAAATAATACCAATCTTATCCCACCTCAAAACCCTCAAAACCTAGATCTAGCCACCAATACCATATAAAATAAGACTAACACTAATTCCTCAAATCATGAACAAATCCTAGTTCACATGAATGGTATGAAGCACATCATATCTTGTGTTAATTCTCAATGTAATAATAGACATATTTATACTAACTACTATAGAACACACATAGTGTTTTAGACTTACCATATATGTTACATTTATATTATAACCCCATTGATAACAAAAAAAACTCATACATCTTGAATAATTATGATGTCTTCAACTAGGTGAATGTTGTTCATAACTCTAACTATTCCCATCCAATGCCATGGACCATGCCAATGACATTGTATGAGTATTCCTATATAATTTTCATGGTTGATAATGTAAACAAAATTAAAATAAATTAGATACAACCCTTCCCAAGGCTAAATATACTATTTTTAATTTTTTTTCTCATTTATAATGAATTCTAACACAACCTAGCTTTAAAGAATGGGATACCATTAAGTAATCATTTGATATTCTAGGCAAGATTGATTTTATTGAGCTCATATGAACTTATCCTAAACACCAAAACTAATTAATGGAAACATTTTTTGTTATGAATATTTCTCAACCACCTGATATGGGGTAAGATGATCCATTGCATTATTTTGATGAATGTATCATGAAAAAATGTGAAGATATATTTATTAAAATTATTTGAAACACTTATAAGGATTTATTACTTATGTTTAAAATTTAAAACATGGTTCCTAAAGAAATATTATTTCATGTGTGTTTTGGCCAACACAACCCCCCCTTTTGGAGAAGTGAGGGGTCCCTCTAAAAAATTTCAACTTAGAAGTTTCTCATGGATATAATCTTCTTAGTCTTAGTATTGAAATGCATGGAAAATTGTACCCTTATTTTTCCTTGATTTATTGAGTGATTCATAACATTTGTGATTCAAAAGTGATCACCATTGAGATCCCTTCAATTGTCTATGTTTATATCCATGTTACCCTTTTGCGTTTTACAGTGAAAGACTCTTCATGTTTAAAATATATTACACTAACTATTATTTTACAAAGCCAAATGTATGTTGGCCATACTATAATGATGTCACCATGGATTACATCTTAGCATTTCATGAAAATTTGATAGTGGGTAGGTAGGATTTTAATAATTGCATGGTCTTTATTTTAACTTAATCATTTTTCATGAATCTAGTAGGAGATCCTAGTAAATGAGAAGGTGCAATGCAAAATTTATTAGACCTACCAATATCCTAGGGTGTCAGAGTTATCAGATCCCTATAAGAGCTCGATGAATAAGAATATGTCATGTGGAAGCTATCAGACCTACCAGTCTCCCTTGGATGTTAGATCCCTATGAGAGCTTGATGAATGATAAGATGCCACATGGAATCTATCAAACCTACCAGTCTCTTTGGGGTCTTAGAGTTATCATATCCATGAGAGAGCCTTGTGATTGAGAAGGCACCACATGGAAGTTGTCAGACCTACCACTCTCCTAGGGGTGTCAAAGTTAGGAATAATTACCTTTAAAGATAAACCCATCAATATTAAATCTCTCCCTTGGCCAAGGTGCTTCACAAGATGTTATTGTGGTATGTAAGGATAATAAGGATAAGTCATCTCTAGGCTACATAAATTATTTGTGCATTTAAAAGTATTATCTACAAGACAAGATTCATATCTCCAAATAAAGTATTGTAACCCTAAGCTATGTTCCTCAAGTAGAATGTTGGATAAATAGATGCATAATATGGTATTATTCTTCTCTTCTCTAATAGTTGATGAAATGAATGTGTATATATAGCTAAATCTAAACCTAAACCTTTTCAAAAGTTTTACCGATAGAGTCAGCCCAATCGGCTCTATATCTTTATTGATAAAAACAAATTAGGTCTTGGTCTAGATTGACTAGGGACCAACCTAGACCCTAACTGAGTTTTATCAACTAGAGTATAGGGTAAATGGGGTTGAAAGTGTAACACAAACTATTAAAAAGGTTTTTATGCTTATTTAAGGGATAATTAAGGTGGAAAATGGTTGGACAAGAGTTAAATATATAATAATAAGCTTAGGGAGTGTTTTAGGAGATGGTTGTGTAGATAGAAAGTGATAGTATAGGGAAAACAATCCTACAAAGCACCAATGGTCTACCCACCCCTTTCTTAGTGTATCCTTTAAGGAATTCACTTAGAGAGACTAAGACTCAATGGGTTATTTTAAGAGAAAAAGCATCAGTAATTTATAAAGTTTTAAAATATTATGTGTATACATATGCCCCATTCTAAGCTTATCATGTGTCACTTAGGTGCAATAGGGGATTTTACTTCAGGAAAAGAACATAGAAACACACAACACTAAATCTAAATAAATTTTAGTAATAATCAAGTAAGATAAATGAAAATAAAAAATTGTAAAATACATACCTTTACTTATATTAGTGATGTAGATAATAAATAAGATGCAAGAAATGTGAAGTTATCCAATGTAGCGAATAATAGGTGAACCTATAGAAATTAGAGAAAAAAATGTATTTTTTTTACAAAATGTACATGTAACATGTAAAAAGATTCTCTACAATTTTAGTATTCCATATCATTTTATAGTTTTGAAAAAGAGATATTATAAATAAAGATATGATCAAAATATAGAATCTGGTGGTAAATATTTGATAGGTAAATAATTTTGAATAGTAAATATAAATAGGGTAAAAATAAATCATTTGTTATTTTTACTAATCTAAGAAAATAGAGATTTGAGAGACCTAATTTGAGACCAAAAAGATAGCATGGTGAGGAGATGACAACTGAGACAAGGAGGATGTCTATCAGCCACAATGAGTGTAGTATAGGTAAGTAATTGTGAATTTTAAAAAAATGAGTAATTCTATTTGATATTGCTCTAGATATAGAAAATTGATTGGTAGGCAAAATATAGGCACCAAAACTAACCCTAATTTTTTTTAGGTAGACTAGGGTAGAACAAGATATTGGGTAGGAAGAAATCAAACCAAAAAATGCCTAAGACATTTATGATAAATGGTGAAAAAGTCATAGGTGTGAAGGAATAGAGTCAACCTAGTCGACTAAGTTTATAAGGTGAGCAAGAGATAAGGGTTGACTACCTAGCAATAAGCCAACATAGTACTCAAATGGTGGTTGAATACGTAGTAGTAGGCTGATGTAGTTGGAAAGGAGGAGAAGGTGGTCTCCCCAAAATTTCACACTTAGAAATTTTGGGTTACCCCTATTTAAAATTTTGAATTTTGTCTTATGTGAGTTAGTTGTCATTGTTAAACCAATCTCTTGAATAAAGTCTTAGTCTTTTATATTTTTTTAATTGTTTTCTTTACCCAATTACTTTAAAATTTCTCTAGAAGGTTGAGAACATCTACCAAAGGCCATCAATGAAAAACCCATTTACTCATCTTTCCTAAAAGATAAAAAATGCTAAGTGGTTAGGTTCATTTCCAATACAAATCAGGTTCTCAAAGCTACTTAACTTATTAAACAAGAATAAAATTAATCCTATAAGTCTAAGTTGTACTAACTATCTCAAACCATAAGTATAAATAACAACAACTTTGATTGAAGAAGTCCCTGAGTTAGTATTTGAAGAAATCCTTGGGCTAAGTAGGAAGGTTAAAATAGAAACTAAGAGAGCCAAATCATAAGAGCCAACGATGAAGTATGAGTATAAAGGGTACCCTATTGAATATTGTATCACTTCTAATTTAGCTAAATTAAGTGATATAGATATGGGACATGTGTTAGTGATCAAGTTATTGGAAAGATAAAAATCCATAGCCAAGACTCTACTCATGTAGGAAATGACTAATAATGGGATTCTAAAATCTACATCTTTCCTAAGCTCAACTCAACTTCTTGAGTTTGTTTTAAAATGTGAAAAATAATATGAATCCTTCACTAAGACAATCAAAGATACTTTTGGCAATGTAGTAATAAGGTTAGATTTTAGAATACATTAACTACTACTTCAAGATACCAACAACATCTAAAATCCTAGATGTGATAATGGAAAAAGATAAAATTTAATGGTATAATAAAACAATAGAGTGCATTAAGATAATGAACAAAAACTACCTAAAGAAAGCTAAGCAAGCTTTAAGATTTCCAAAGTAGATAGGAATATTAGACTTGGTTCAATAAGTTGATGACATTACTCAATTATTATGCAAAATCAATGAAGAAAAAAATGACAAGTGCTTTTCAACTTGGATGTATGTGTACATTAAGGCCATTAATGTTAATAGGAGTTCCTCAATGATTGAGTGGGCCAAGTTGATAAGTGACAACATGGACCAATAGTTGAGCAATGTATTATAAACTTTTGACTTTAAGATGACCTCATATCTAGTATATATTGTAACTTCAAATGGAGCCTTTTCTAGGCTAAATACAAAAGGGATGATAGCAATTAAACCAATTTATGAATAGTATCCTCAATTGGTTCTTTCTAAGTATTAAAATCATTATAAGATAGTGAATGATAAATTCTCCTATGAAATCATTTGCAAGTTGAATGTAGCTCTGAAGCACAAGAGAGTATCTGATGCAGCATGGGATGTAGTTTCTCAGTTTGGGTACATTTTCATTTAGTTTATCAACTTCACATACATCAAAGATGGTGGTTTCTCAAGCATACCAATAAAATTACAAAGATACCCCAGTGATAAGTGGATTCTTATCAAATTATGTAGGTGGATTATTGAATTACATGACTTATAGTAAAAATCTCACTGTCCCATTGTTAATTTTCCTACTGTTATTGGTCAATACCATTATTTCAATATTTACAATGAAAAAAGCATAAAAAATGATATGTACCATAATTACAATCAAACCCATTTTAAATTTAGGGAAAATTGTGAACATAGAGGTTTAGCCCAAAGTATAATTTCTCTTGAGTATATGCACATTCCTACTCTTGAGGACTATTAGATTGATTGTAGGGATGAGTTTGATGTAAGGAGAAGGGGAAATAATAGATCAAATATTGAAAAAATTCATAATTTTTTGTAGTCACAATTCTTAAGGACATGGAAGATGATGAAATTATAACCAATGATGCCTACCATGCAATAAGGGAGATAATGCCCCAATTCTAGAAATTGTTTTTGGTAAAAATCAAGTAAAACTATTATAGACATAACTTCAAATGTTATGGCCATGACTTCCATATTTATTCTCAAAAAATACTACTTTATAAAGGATTTGATGAAAAAAATTACTCATGTAAGGCAAAATAGGAAAGAAATAGTACAAGGAGAGAGCAGCCAAGAGCTGAAGAAGTTAAAGTTGAAGAAAAATGTTAATGACTCCTACTCTATAGTAAAAGATAAAGAGCCAATTTAGCTAGTTATCTCCACACCTCCATTTTTTTCTTCTACTGACACCACTACTCCTATTATTCCCACTATTCCTTCTTCTACTATAACTATCATAGATCCATCAATACTTATGCCACCTCTAAAGTCTCATGGCATCAAGCCTTCTAAGAAACCCATTCAAAAGGAAACTGATGTTCCTCCTCCTCCATATTCTTTACCTACCTCTCCACCTCCACCTCTTTTAGAAGATCAACTAACCACTAAAAATGAGCCAGAATAGGTAACTACCAAGAATTGACCCCATCTGAGGAGTCACCACAAGAAAATTAGAAGGAAGTAATTTAACCTAAGAAGGAAGATATAGAGGTGGGAAAAGAATTGTAAAAGGTGGAAGATAAGGTAGTAAAGGTAGAGGTAGTTGTATAAAAAGTGGAAACTAAAACAAAGGAGAAGGAAGTAAGGATAGAGAAAGTGAAAGTGAAAGAAAAGGAAATAGAACCAAAAAAATATAAAATGTAATAAGCAGAGAAAGAGAAGGAAGTAGAAAAGGGAAAAGATGAATAGATTGTTACCAATATGGTTTAAAAAATTCTAGATTCACATGAAGTTGCTTCTCAATAACTAGTGGTAAGGAATAACCAATGATAGATAGTGATTCATGTAGACACTTCCATTAGTATGGATTTCTCTTCTTGATTGGTAATGCAAACAACTTTTGAGTCTAGAGAAGTGATAAATCTAGAAGAAATTTATTTGCATCTATTGAAGAGTTTAGATAGAAAAGGAAAGAAGCCTAAGACCACCATGGTAACTTCAAAATTGATAATTGAGCCTACAGGACAAAAAAAATTAGAGGTATCAATCCCTACACAAAGCATGAAAAAAGGTAAAGTCATTGAAGGTGGCTTAATATTTACAAATATATCTCTTGAAAAAATTACCACAAATAGATTAAAATAGGATACATAAACCTTGATCAACACTATTTTTAAGAAGATCAATGAAGAGAAGGCTACCAAAGCTAAATTAAAAGATAAAAATGCTAAGTTGTGTGAAATAATTGATAAAGTTGTAAGGTTTATTTCACAACAATCAATTCTTTTAGGAGATTCAATTGGCTAACAAGTAATAACTAAGGTGGAAAAAACTAGAAATAAGGCTAATGTTGTTAATGAATGGATGGAGAAGATGTATCAAACTACCTAAAAGCTCTTTCTTAAAGTCCCTGGTATTCATGCTAATATTGTAAATAAATTAGTAGAAATAAAGGAAATAATGAAGGAAATAGAGAATGAGAATGGAATCTCTGAGTTGCAATAGAAGATTATGTAAAGAATAAGTACTTTGAGTGAGAAAGTTTTGATTGAAGAGAAAAATAAAGTAAAACAAGAAGAATATTTCCTATCTTTTTGCATGCATATTCTTGAGTTAATGTGTGAAGAAATGAAAAATTTAGAAGAAGAAGCTTTCAAATGAAAAGGTGAATCTAGAAGATTGTCTATTTGGTCTCACTAAAATTTGGTATGATAACACTCCAAGGACATCTGAATAGTTATATCAACAATTCAATAAAATAATGGAAAAAGCCACAACTCCTTTTACAACTAAATATATAAAAGAGTTAAGCAAATGTCAACATGAAATCAAGAGGCTTGAACCAAGTCTTGAAAAGGTAAAAGCTCATAATAGGAGATTGGAAAGATAAATGCTAATATTTGAGAATGAAAATCAATCACTTGCTAAACCAAATGATGTAGCAATACAACTCATGATGTCTCAACACATTAAATATAGAGAGAAATGTAGATACAAAGTTAATGAATTGGAATGATTTTAATATTTCTTCTACTTCTTCTATTTTCTTCTTTCAACCTGTAATATATTTAAGTAAATTTGAGTTAAGTAATTACTTGTAAAAGTAAGTTGTTGAAAAATTTAAGACTCAAGTAACTTGGCTAAATGCCATTACTTGAAGTCATTTTGTAAAATCAAATTACTTAAGCAAGATTTGATTTGCATGTAAAGAGATTAATTTTATTTCAAACTATAAACCAATTAGTGATACATGTCATCGGCCATTGCATGCCCTAGAGGAGAATTTATAGGAGCATTCCTCTCAATGGTTCCTAGTTTTAGTGCAACACATGGAAATTCAAGGAGTTGTGTCTTATTTATTTTTTACTTCTAAAATTATATAAATATAAGTGTAGGCCTGTGTGCTTGAGGATGATGGTAATTTTTGTATAGCAATTGTAAATAAAGTAGGAGAATTTAATATATCTAAAACTTTGTGTTTATATTTCTATGTTTTTCTTTTGTATGAAGTTGGTTTAAAGTGAATGAGAAAGAAGTTGTTTTCTATGAAACTTTATGTCTTAAGAGATAATTTAGTGGCTTTGTGAAGATTAAAATGGTAAAATTTGTTATATCTTTAAATTTGAATGTGAATTCCAGTCTTTCTTAGTCATTTGCTAAAAATATTATCAACTCTTGAATGTTTATTTACTTGTATGGATTTAAAAAGATCTATAAAACTACTTATTATGAAGTGCAAACTTCTTTCTCCTCACATGTTCTGGTCTTTCATTCTTAATTTCCCAAAATTTATTTACATATTCTTTGAAATAACTACTTACTAGCTATAAAATCACCTTGTTATGGTCCATGAATTCTGTGATTAAAGTAATAACCCCAAAAATAAGACAACTTGCACATAAACTATATAATTTGTGAATAAATAAGAGATATGAATAATTAGAAGTAAATAAACATAAACATATGAGAGATTCACCATTAAATGAAGGGGATTTAATCCCATGACTACCTAGGTAATTTTCTTAGCCTAAAAATTATCTATATAATAATTTATGGCAACTCCGTTGGGGAATAATGAGCTAAACTCCCAACTCTAAAAAAAGATTACTCCTTCAAGTTCAGATAGGCACAGTTAATGTTTAGTTTTCTTAAATTTGTGTGATTTTTAAATCATTCATCTTAAGTGTTGCATGTAAAGTAACCTCTGAGTAAATTGTGTCCTTGTTGAAATTAACTCGACTTTCTAAGAATAGATGTGTCACTTTTTATTAGATGATTGTATGTCCAAAAGTTACATTTTGTTTAACACCTTATTTATCTTGAACTTGCTACATGTCAAGTAACCACCACCTAAGTCTTTGTCTATAAACCAAATTTCTAGAGTAATCCTTAGAAATTTTGTACTTCAAACTGGAAAATTGACCTTTTATCAGAGTAAGGAGAGATCAAGGCCAAATAGATGATTTCTTTGAATTGCAAGAGTAGTTCAATTTCATCTTTCCTATTTAAGCCAGAACATGAAGAGATAGCCTCTCACTTGTGAGACAAGCAAAAACTCCTATGAATCATTTATAGCATAATTCCTTAGTAATAATTCAATCTTCCAATCCTTAATTCCTTATTCCTAGAAGAATATCAAAACCACTTCCTATCCCTTGGGGAGTAGTGACTGGTCTTCTCAATTTAACTCCTCTTCATGACTTGCAAAAGGGTTCAAAAAAGAATTTTCCAAAGTTCATGGGTGATGGAAAACAAAATATAGATGAGCACTTGGCTAATTTCTTTGTAGCTTGTGGAGTAACTAGAATTGAGCATGAAGATGTCTTAGTTAGACTCTTCATTGATACCTTGAATGACTTAACTACAAAATGGTTTTACCATTTGACTCCTCACACTATAGTTAATTTGGCCACCTTGCATGATTAGTTTGAAAAGAGATTAAAAGCTATAGAATATTCATAAATGTTACTTACACAACTAACTTAGATCAAGAAGGAACCACATGAGCGCATGAAGGATTTCATTGTCAATTTTAATTAATTACTCTATAAAATTCCTTAAGATGCATTGCCCATTAGAGATAATTAAAAATGATTCTTCATCAATACCTAGTTACTAGAGGTTAGTTATCAACTACATCAAGCACATCTGACTGATTTAAAAATAGCTCAAAATCTTTCTATAGAGGTTGAAGATAACTTGATAATGGTTATAAATATCAAGAAAACAACTTCTAAGGGTGATTCTTATGTTTTAAGAACATCATAAACCACAGATCCCCTATTACAAAAGTTGGATAATGACTTGTTGCAAGTCAAAATATAAATTTATCAAGGTACTCATGTTACCCATACTAAGAATGTACCTACATTTAATTTTAATAATAAAAATAGGAACCACATTATTGGTCCTACATAAAGATTGGAAACTGAAAATGCTCCCAAAAATCACCTTGAGATGAATGAAGAATATCAAATGACTGATGATACTCATCAAAGTCTTGCTGATGAAGATAAGTTTCTACATCTTGTTGGTGACTCCAACATAAGCTACCTTCAATATCAATCAGAAAGTGATTATGAAGAAGAGTTGGAAAAAGATCATAGTCACTCTTTTATGGTGTTTGCAAGGTCATAGACTTAGCAAGCTAGTGAAAAATCCTCTAAGGAGAAAGAGAAAGAGAAAGAGAAAGAGAAAGAGAAAGAGAAAGGAGACTCTAGATTAGATGTAAGCATTCTTAAAATAGGTAGTCATCTACCCTCTTCTCTAGCTCTAAAAGATAAGTATGTATCTTCTTCTTCTAAAAATCATAAGCTAGTGACTCATACTTCTAAAGCTAATCTGAATCTATCTTCATCTATCCCTTTTTTTGATATAATTGATCACATTAAAAAAACCAAAATTTGACTTCAAAAGCTAAATACTTGAGGTCTTATCCAAATCAATTAAATAGACTAGTCAAGTATGTTTAAAGTAAAGGGTCAAACAATTCAACCAATGCCTCTAAGGGTATATTGCTTACTCCTAAATATTTTCTTTCTTAGAAGAATGTTACAATTATTTCTTCCACATATAAAAGGATAGAGCCATTCTACATGTCTCTCTTGATTAATGGGTTTAAGTTAAGCAACTACATCTTGGAATCTAGAGCTATTGATTATGTCATGCAAGCTAAAGTAGTTAATACTCTTGACCTCACTTTGACTAAGACAATAGGAAGATGTTACTCAATGGAGAAATAAGTTTCCTAATTAGATAGATCAAATATGTCTAAGATATCTTGGTAGCTTCCCCAAATAAAAGACTCAAAATGACAATTTTGGTAGTAGATATTCCTATCTCTTATGGAATATTGCTAAGTAAAAACTTATAAAAAGATATAGGAGGATATTGTAAGATGGATTGGTCATGTGCTCACATTCTAACCAAAATAATAAATTAGAAACTTGAGCCTAAATATAATTCCAAGTACATAGTTTCCAAGTCTGGTGATCCAAGGTCACAAATCCTTTTTGAAGAATCAGACCATGGAGTTTACTATCTCAAATTGGGAATGAAGATACAAGAACCAGAGGAAGTAGTAGAAGAAGAAAAATAAAAGATATGTAATTTATAATTTGATGGTAGTTTTATTTTTCTTGGTTTAGATGATGGAGTGGTATTGATATCACCTAATGGTAAAATATTTCCTTACTCCTATAAACTCATGTTTGAACATACTAAAAACATAGTAGAATATGAGGCACTCCTATTAGGACTTGAAAAAGCAAAGGAAAAAGGAGTAAGAATCCTAAAATCACAAGGTGATGTTGAGTTAATAGTAAGACAAATTCATGGCCAATATCAAATGAAAAAATACAAGCTAAGGCACTACTGTGATTGAGTTTTGAGTGTAACACTTGACTTTGTAGCTTTCTCAATCAACTCAGTTCTTCATGATCATAACTCTAGAGTTGATTCACTTGTAGTTATTGCATCTCAACTTAGGATAGATCAAAAACCTACATGTTTTCAATAAGGTAACTATAAATTATAAATGGTTTATCATCTAGAGGTTCCAGATAATGTCAACTAGTGGCAAGTTTTTAATGATGACAAGTAGATAGCTACATTTCTTGGGTAACAAGATAACTTTGAGTAACTGTACTTTGAAGGAAGTAGTTCATTCCCATGCTAGATGACAACTGGTATCATTGACCCTAAGCTTACTAATAGTCAAGATATAAATCAATTTAAGGTAAATAAGATCCCTAAAGGGTTAGTTTCTTTAGAATAAATCTTTGACAAGCATGATCAATTTTTGAAGAAAAAGAAAGAATATGGTGATAGTTCCTCTCTAGAAGTATATTAGACTAATTTAGGTAGAAAATAAGAGCCTAGGATGGTCAACATTGACAAAAGTTGCTCTCAAGAATAAAAGGAAGCATTTATTAAGCTTCTCAAAATATACATTGATGTGTTTTCTTGTTCTTATAAAGACTTGAAGAACTTCCATCTAGATGAGGTACAACACTATATTATACTTCAACTAGAAGTAAAGCCTTTCAAGTTAAATATATGCCACAATATCCCAACCATATTAGGTAATATCTATGATAAAATATATAATATTCTTAATGTTGAGATCATATATCTAATTCAATATTCAGAATGGTTATCTAACATTGTTCTAGTGAGAAATAAAAATGGAAAAATATGCTTATGTGTTGATTTATGCAATTTGAATTAAGCTTCTCTAAAAGATAACTACACATTACCCATTATGGATCACACCTTGTAAGTAGTTATAGGTTCATATACGTTATCTATGTTAGATGTATTTTTAGGATATAATCAGATAAAAGTAGTTGAAGAAGATCAATATAAGATTGCTTTCAAGATGCCATGGGGAATGTTTGCTTCTTAGAAGATGCCTTTTGTGCTTATCAATGTTGGAGAAATTTTTTAATGAGTAATGGATCTAGAATTTGTACATCTTAAGAACAAAATTATAGTGGTATACCTTGATGATTTGATAGTCTTTTCTAAAAATATAAGTAATCACATGGCTGATCTAGAAGAAGTACTCATCTAGTGTAAGAGACATGGGATTTATTTAAATACTAAGAAATCAATATTTTATGTGACTAAAGGAAAAATTATTGGTCACATAGTCTCAAAAGATGGGATGAAAATTGATCCATAATGAGTTAAATCTATTCATAGTTTACCTATGCCTACATCTGAGAAAGGAGTGCATTCAATATTTCGTAAGGTCAATTTCCTTAGAAGATTCATTCCTAATTTTGATAATTTGACTTACCACATCTATGAAATGATGAAAAAGAGGAAAGATTTGAAATGTAATACTAAAGGTAATTTGGTGTTTGAAAGGATAAAATAAGTTATAGATAAAGCTCCAATGTTGGTTTCTCCAAATTTTAGTAAAGAATTCATTCTTTACTATTACTCTTCTAAACATATTATGTTAGCCATACTCTTATAGAATAATGATGAGGGTATTGAATCCCTAATATATTTCATGATCCAACCAATGAAAAACTTTAAACTAAATTATTCATATATGGATAAATACATTCATGATGTATTCAAAGCATGCAAAGTTTTTAGGTACTACATTTTATCTTCACATACTAAATTCTATGTACCTAACACTATAGTCAAATTGATTATAACACAATAAGAACTAGGATTACTAAAAGGCACATGGGTAGCTAAGGTGAAAGAGTTTGATCTTAATATCAAACAAATAAAGCTAGTAAGATAAAGAGTCTTGTGCCAATTGATGATAGAGAAAAAACTTGATAACATAGATGCAGTGGCATCTTCACTCCAAGTTAAATTAGATGAAGATTTACCTATGGTGATTTTTTTTAATCTTATGGATGAATGGTATAGTAAGATTGCTTACTTCCTAACTTATGGAAAATGTCTAGTTAATCTGACACATAATGAAATTTTTACCATCAAGTTAAAATTAGAGGATTATGTCTTTTGGGATAATGGTTTGTACAAAATAGGAATTGATGGTGTTTTCCTTTGTTGTGTGGATAAATAAAAATAGAAAAAACTTTTGGAATAGTTTCATGACAAATCATGTGGATGCCACTTCTCAACATGAGTCACAACACACAAAATCTTACAAGAAAGGTAATTTTGGCCTACCCTTTTCCAAGACACTTCTAATTAGGTTGCTAAGTGTCAAGCATGCTAGCACTTTGTGGGATGTGTAAATTTGCCATCTTTTCCATTAAAACTAGTTGTAATAAGCAATCCATTCTAGTGGCGGGGCATGGATTTTATTGGCATGCTAAATCCTTCTTCAAGTGATAGACATTGCTATGTTTTAACTATAACTGATTACTTAATCAAGTGGGTAAAATCCATTCCTATCAAGCATGCCACTTCTAAAGTTGTATATGATTTCATCAAAGAGAACATTGTAGTAAGGTTTGGTGTCCCATACAAGATAGTAATAGATAATGTAGCCAATTTTTCTTTAGTAGAACTAACTAATTTCTATTACTCATATAGAATAGACTTGGTTCATGCATAAAATAATTATCCTTAGGGAAATGGTCAAGCTGAATCAAGTAACAAGAACTTGATGACCATCATTTGTAAGGTGGTGGACAATAATCAATGAACCTAGCACAAGAAGATGTTTGATGCACTATGGGCCAATAGAATCACTACAAATAAAGCCATAGGTATGTCTCCTTTTCATTTGTTATATGGAAAAAATGCTAAGATACTAATCACCATAGATTTCCCCACTTTATAATTAACCAAAGCTATTAAAGATGCAACTTATCAATATTCACTTGATAATAGGATCATGTTTCTCATTGAACTGTAAGAGGTTCATATTCAAGTTGTTGACCAAATAACTAATCATCAAATGAAAATAAAGAAGATATTTGATAAGAAGGCTTGAGATAGATAGTTTTAAGTTGGTGACTTGGTCCTCCTAAGGGATAAATATAATGAACAAAAAGGGAAGCATGGCAAATTTGATTCCCTATGGAAAGGGCCTTTTAAAATAAAGAACATTGCTAGAAGAGATAGCTTCATACTATCTTATCAAGATGGAATTGAATTTTCATTTATATTAAATGGGTATCACTTGATGCTCTAAAATAATTGAGTAGCAGGGTAACACTTGTATGTATATAAATAAAGTTTTTAGTCTTTCTTTTATTTAGTTATTTTTTATTTATTTTTTGTATGTTTTTTTTGTATTTTTTGTGATTGAGTATTTGAAAAGACTCCATACACAATAGGAAATATTCCAAACCATAAATACTAAGATCTCATCCTTGTTTCTTTCTTCCTAATAGAAACAAAGATGTCCCCAATCAGAGCCAATTAGTGTCTCTAAAATTTCACACTTAGAAACTTTGGGTTACCCCTATTTAAAATTTTGAATTTTATCTTATGTGAGTTAGTTTTCCTTGTTAAACCAATCCCTTGAATAAAGTCTTAGTCTTTATAATTTTTGTTTTGATTTCTTTATTTTCCCAATTGCTTCAAAATTGATCCAAAAGGTTGAGAACATTTTTCAAAGGCCATCATTGAAAAACCCATTTACTCATTTTCCTAGAAGCCCAAAAAAGCTAAGTGCTTGGGTTCATTTCCAAAACAACTTAGGTTCTCCAACCTACTTAACTTATTAAACATGAATAAAAATAGTCTTGCAAGTCTGAGTTGTATTGACTAGTTCAAACTGGAATTACCAAGAAACTTTACTTTACATAACAATCTAAGTAAAGTAATCCTGAAAACCCATCAAATACTGCATAAAGCAAATTGAGTTTTTGAAGTAGCTTTACTTATCCAAAATCACAAGTAAAAGTAACAGAGGTTGATGAACCCAAAGTACTCACTAGTTGAGACCAACTTGGGATTATGAAGATGCTTAACTACCAAAAGCAAAATTAAGTGAAGTAATCTAAGAAACCTGATAAAATGCTAAGGGTTTATGTGGATCCTTTACACGTGTCCAATCCATGTCATTAATACATTGGCAAATATAAATATCAATGAATCCTACCTCATTTCCTACCTGATATTTGAGTTGCTTGACCAAGCTACTATACCTATGAAACCCAAGTTATGCTATTCAATCTTCTAGAGTGATTTGATTCAACTCTTCATGACCCATTTGCATTTAAGGTAATTAGATCTTATTCCTTTTTTTTTATGCTTTTATCCTAGTCATTTTATTCTTGTTTTTATTCGGTAATTTTTCATTTGCCACCATAAAGATTCTACTATCTATGGTCATTTTGCTTGCATTTATTTGTTACCTTTACATACTTTAGTAGTGTTGTAAAAACCTTGTAATAATTCATAAAACACTAATTATGTGAAAAATCCCCTCAAAATACTCTAATGTTTGATCCCTAGATTAAAAACCTAACTATTGAAACTAGACAAGAAACCTAGGTTCCCCATTACTGCTTACTCTATTCTTGAGCACAAGCTACTCATCTCAAGAAACTTGAGACTCTCAAAGTTCCTTACCAACCTAGATTTTCCTTAACCTATTACTTGTTTGAACTCATGACTACTCATTACTTCTACTTCTATAATTTTTTTAACCCAAGTTGCTTGCATTAGTAAATATGAAGTCTGGAAACTTGAGAAACCTATAGAACTACCCAAGTGGAACCTAAAATTTTAATTACTTATTACTTCTACTTCAATTTTTCCAACTTGAGTTACTTGCCTCAATAAACCTGAAGTAGTTTCCCTCAAGAGACCTAGCTTCCTCATAACCCACTACTTACTTGGAGTTCCAAACTCAAGTAACTAGTCAAGATAAACTCAAAGTCACAAGTTAAGAGAAACCTAAAGTTGTCCATGCCTATTACTTATTACCTAACCAAATTATTGAATGCTTAAGACTTTTATATCATCTATATCAACCTAGGATTATGATACCCTATAGCTTACTATGAGTTACATTGGGTTTTCAAGACTTTCTACTACTTGAAACATAAATTTGGTTTAGAGGTATTGTTTGAGACAATAAATTGATTCATTTCTTCAACTTTTTATAAACCAATAGGAGTAATCATAGAACTTTCAAGAGCACTTTTCAAGTTTTATAGTGATAACTAGAGAAAATATTGGGATCAAAAGGATTAGAGGAAGAAATAGTTGGAGTAGAAGTACAAGAAACAACAAATTTGATTGAAGAAGTCCCTGAGTTAACACTTGAAGAAATACCTGGGCTAAGTAGGAAGGGTAAAACAAAAGCTAAGAGAGCCAAATCACAAGAGCTAAAGATGAAGTATGAGTATAAATGGTACCCTATTGAATCTTGTATCACTTTCAATTTAATTAACATAATTGATATAGATATAGGACATGTGTTAGTAATTGAGTTATTAGAAAGATCCAAAGACATTTCCAAGACTCCACTCATGTAGGCAATGACTAATAATGGGATTATGCAATCTACAGCTTCCCCAAGCTCAACTCAACTCCCTAAGTTTGTTCTAACATGTGCTAAATACTATGACTCATTCACTAGGACAATCAAAGATACTTATGGTACTATAGTAATAAGGTTATATGTTCAATATCTTAACTATTGATTAAATATACTAGAAAAATATAAAATATTATATGTGATAATGAAAAAAGTTCAAATTTAAAGGGAAAATAAGATAATAGAGTGCATTACTATAATGAACACAAACTACCTAAATAAAGCTAAGCAAGCTTCAATATTTACAAAGTAGATAGTAAGATCAGACTTAGTTTAGGAAGTTGATGACATTACTCAGTTGTTTATAGAATCAATGGAGAAAATAATTCCAAGTTATTTTCAACTTGGATGTATGTGTACATTAGGGCCATTGATGTCAATATGATTTTCACAATGATTGAGTGGGATAGGATGGTAAGTAACAACATGGACCAATAGTTGAGCAATGTATTATAGACTTTTGAATTTAAGATGACCTCATATCTAGTATAAGTTGTAGCTTGAAATTGAGCCTTTTCTAGGCTAAATACAAAAAGGATGCTAACAAATGAACCAATATATGAATATTATCCTCAATTGGTTATTTCTAAGTATTACAATCATTATAATATAGTGAATGATGAATTCTTCTATGAAATCATTTTCAAGTTAAATGTAGCTCTAAAGCATAAGAGAGTATTGATGCATCATGGGATGTAGTTTCCCATTTTGGGTGCGTTTTCATTTAGGTTCTCAACTTCACATACATCAGAGTTGGTGATTTCTCAAGCACACCAATCAAAGTGCCATATAACTTAGTGACAAGTGGATTATTATGGAATTATATAAGCAACTTGTTAAATTACATGACTTACAGTTCTAGGTTCATCATACCACTATTAATTTTCTTATTGTTATTGGTCATTGCCACTATCCTAGTATTTATAAAGCAAAAAACATACAAAAGGAGATGTACCACAATTACAATCAGACCCATTTGGAAACTAGGGAAAATTTTGATTGCATAGGTGTATCCCAAAGTATAATTTCTCTTGAGTATATGCACATTCCTACCCTTGAGGAATATTAGATTAATTATAGGGATGAGTTTTATGTGAGGAGAAGGTATAATAGTAGGTTAAATATTGAAAAAAAATATACTTTTAATTTAGCCACAATTCTTAAGGACATCAACGATGATGGAATTATAACCAGTGATGCTTACCATGCAACATGGGGGGATAATGCCCCAATTCCAAAAAGTATTTTTGGTAAAAATCAAGTTAAAATAATTAAAACTATAACTTCAAATTTTATATCCATGACTTCCACATGAATTCTCAATAAAGGCTACTATATGAAGGAGTTGATGTAACAAAATACTCATGTAAGGAAAAAAAGGAAAGAAATAATATAAAGAGAGAGAAACCAAGTATAAAATAAATTAAAGTTGAAGAAAAATGTTGATGACTCCTAATCTATAGTAAGAGATAAAGATCCAATTTCGCTATTTGTCTCCACACCTCCATTGGTTTCTTCTACTGACACCACTACTCATTACATTCCCACTATTCCTTCTTCTACTACATCTATCATAGATCCATCAATAATTATGCCACCTCCAATGTCTCATGAAATAAATATTTCTAAGAAACCCATTTAGAAAGAAACTAATGTTCTTCCTCCTCTTCCTCCATCTTCTCCACCTCAACCTCCTTCAGAAGATCAACCCACCATTGAAAATGTGCCAGAATAAGTAACTACAAAAGAAGTGACCCCATCTTAGGAGGCACCGCAAGAAAAGAAAAAGGAAGAAGTTAAACCTAAGAAGGAAGCTACAGAGGTACCAAAGAATTAGAAAAGGGGGAAGATAGGGTAGTAGAGATAGAGATAATTACAGAGAAATTGGTAGAGAAAACAAAGGAGAAGCAGTGTTAAGCATGAAATATATTGAGGGGGGGGTGAATCCATATATTATATATCCTTTTACTTAATCAAAGTATTTTTATTTAACCACTTAACCACACATTAAATGTATTCAATAAAATTGAAACAATAATATGCACCACATGAGAGAGAGAGAGAGAGAGAGAGAGAGAGAGAGGGAGAGAGAGAGAGAGAGAGAGAGAGAGAGAGAGAGAGAGAGAGAGAGAGAGAGAGAGAGAGAGAGAGAGAGAGAGAGAGAGAGAGAGAGAGTAGATTTTTATGTGGAAACCTAAAGTGGGAAAAACCATGGAGAAAAATCTTAAGTATATGAATGATAACCAACTCAAATTACAAAGTTTACAAGTACCAACTTGTAGGAGCACCAACCCCTTTTATGTGCACCAACACAACAACTATTTGTGAGCACTAAATCACAAGAGCACCAACCCCTTGGAAATATTTGTGAGCACCAACCCATAGGAGCACCAACCCCTCTTATGTATAAAACACAACTATCTCTCAATGTTTCTTACTCAACAAATGATATAACTATACAATATCTCCTACTTTTCTCTCTTCAAAAACAAATACAAACCATACTCTCTTGAATATTACAAATGGCTTCCCAAGCCTTTATTTATAGCTTTCCAAATGACCTTTGGCATTCACCCTTTGTGACTCTTCAAACCTCATGGAAAATGGTGCCAAACTTGCATGACCCTTTGTATCCTTGCATTTAAAAAGTCATATGGTGACCCTTCATAAGTAAATGTGTCCTTTCCTATTTTGTCTTTATCTTGGTGACTTTTTGTATTCCTCAAAGTGTCCCTTCATGGAAAAATGTGCCAGACCCTCTTTTTTCTTCACATGGTGACTCTTGGAATTCCTCAAGATGGCTCTTCATGAGAAAATGCATCTCATTCCTCTTTTGTCTTTACCCCGTGACTCTTTGACTTCTCCATGGGCCCTCTTTTGACTTATATGCAACCAAAAATATATTCATTAACATTAATTAAATATTAACACACATTAGACAAGATATGAATATTAAAAACACCATTAAATGCTATGGGGCTTTTATCACCAATAATTCAAGACCTTTGACATCAATGATAATATTTCCAACAATCTCTCCTTTTGTCATTGATGACAACCTCAAACTAAAACTGCCACATCTTGAAACCTATACTACACATGTCAACCTACACATACTACCATCTAAAAAACATATATTAACTCACCATTACTATAGAAACTTGTACCTATTCTCTATAATTGTTTCTACACCTATACCTATTTTTGTTCTTCCCCCCCTTTGATATAAATGGCAAAGGGCTTACCTGGATCTAACATTTAGCTCCCCCTCAACTGATGTTGATCCTCAATGGTAGGAAGTAAAATAAATTACTCCCAACTTCTCTCGTAAATACTCAAATGTGTCTTTTGGTAGTGCCTTTATGAAAATATCTACAATCTACTTTGTAATACTGATATATTCCATCTTAACTTGTTGATCTACAACCTGCTATCTCAAGAAGCAATATCTAATGGGGATATGTTTGTTCTTGAATTCATCACTAGATTTTTCAAAATATTAATAGCATTTATGTTTTCACAAAAAAATAGAAATAGGTTCATCATATTTTACCTTGATATCTTCTAAAATTTTCTTCATCCAAAGCACTTGAGTAAAACATAATACGACTGCAATATATTTTGATTTAACTGTAAAAAGTGATACTAAATTCTTCTTCTTACTTATCCATGATACTAAGCTATCACCAAGGAAGAAATATCCTCTACTTGAACTCTTTCTATCATTGAAACAACCTACCCAATCTGAATCTATATAAGCAACCAAAGTGAAATCTCTACCTATGGGATACAACAATCCATAATCTAATGTTCCCTTGATATATTTGAATATTTTTTTCAACAACTAAACATCACTATATTTTTGAGCTGATTGATATCTTGCAACCATACCTACTATATGCATGATTTCTAGCCTTGATGTTGTCAAATATAAAATACTACCAATCATAGATCTATAAAAAGATTAATCTACAATAGGTGAATCTTCATCTTTGCTCACCTTATTTCCTATACTCATTAGTGTGACAACTGGTGCACAATCCTCAAAAATAAATTTCTTCAACATTTTCTTGGCATATTTTCTTTGAGATATAAAAATTCCTTTATCCGATTCAAATATTTGCAACCCTAAGAAAAATGACAATTATCCAAGCATAGACATCTCAAATTTTTTTTGCATATTATCAAAAAATTCATTTGTCATATTTTCAATATTTTCTCTAAAAGTAATGTCATCAACATATACCACAATAATCAATTGATTCTCACCTTCTATTTTGATGTAGAGATTACTGTCAGCAAATCCTCTCTTGAAACCTTGATCTTGCAGGTACTTATCAAGTCTTGCATACCAAGCTTTGGGAGCTTGTTTCAATACATACAGTGATTTATTCAATCTGTATACATGGCTACTAATATTTGAGAGAATAAATCCTTTAGGGTGCTCAATGTATACCTCTTCTTCTAGATTCCCATTTAGGAAGGTAGATTTAACATCCATCTGAAACAATTTGAAATTTTTAAACATTGTATATGTAAGAAACATTTTAATAGCCTCTAGCCTTGATACTGGTGCAAAAGTTTTTTCAAAATCTATTCCCTTAATCTGAGCATATCCTTTACATTCTAATCTTTCTTTATTCCTAGTCACTTCTCCATTTTATTTCAACTTATCTTTGTAAACCCATTTTACTCCTACCACATTATGATATTTTGGTCTAGGCACTAATTCTCAAGTATCATTCTTTTCTATCTGATTTAATTCTTCATCCATTTCCTTAACCCAATGCTTATCATGTCTAGCTTCTAAAAAAGTTCTAGGCTAAATTTTGGATAACAAAAAAAAATTAACTTACTCAGATTCACTTACCATCATCCTTCTAGTGTGAATTCCTTCATTTATGTCCCCGATTATGTCAATTTCATTATGATTTATCTAAACATATTTTTATGATTTTTTGGTGTCCTTTTTCTCCTTCTTCTCATCTTCATTCAATTCTTCAAAATCTTCCTCTTCAATGATTTCAGGAATGTTTACTAGATCACTGGTTCTTTGTGTTCCATCTTCTTCTATCTTGACACTTACACTTTCAAAAAAATTCTTGGTTCTTTTGTTATAACATTTATAAGTTTTAATTTTTTAAGAATAACCAAGAAATATACCTTTATCTGCTTTGGATTCAAACTTACCAAGTTTTTCATCGATTTTCTTTATGAAGCATCTGCTATCAAAAACTCTAAAATAATCAACTATTATTGGTTTGTCTTTTCATAGCTCATAAGGAGTCTTGTCACTATTGACTCTAATTAATGATCTAATTTGAATATGAACTTCTACATCAACTACCTCTCTCCAATATTTATTTGGTATCTTAGATTCATTTAGCATTGTCCTCACCATCTCCTAAATTGTTCTATTTCTCCATTCAACTACTCCATTTTGTTGTGGAGTTCTAGCTACTGAATAATGTCTCTTTATTCCATGGTATTCAAAAAACTCAATAAATTTATCTAACATGAATTTTCCTCCTTGATCTGATCTTAGACACTTAATCTTCAAACTAGTTTCATTCTCAACTAATGCTTTGAATGCTTTAAATTGTTTGAAAGCTTCTTATTTTTTATTTAAAAACATTACCCAAGTCATACGTGAAAAATCATCAATAAGAAACATAAAATATTTCTCACTTTGAGTAATTTGAGTTCTCATAGGTCTACATATATAAGGTTGAATAAGATCTAACATCTAAGTGGTCGAGTACTCTTTTGTTTTGAACCATCTTCTGGCCTACTTCCCATGTTGACAAGGTCCACAAAGCATGTTGGATGGATTTGTAATCTTTAAAAGATTTATGACTGCTTGCTTCTTGTTTATGTTGAAAACAATGTCAAAATTTATGTGTCCCATTATCCTATGCCATAGCTAGCTTTTTTTAATCTAACTTAAAAAACATCTTTGACCTTTGATGTCTAATAACATATACAAATTATTGCTTATTCTCTAAGCATCTGTAACCAACACATGTAAATATTTTCTCCTAATTTCACAACCTTATACATAAAACTTTAGTGTGTACCTTTGATCATACATTTGACTTACACTTAAAATATTATGCTTAGGACCTTCTACATATAAAACATTTTTAGTTTTAGTTCTACCATTATCCAAACTAAGTGTACCTTTTTTGGCAATTCTGGCAGTAGTATTATCTCTAAATTTCATTGTGCCACCATTGATCTTATTCAAGGTTATGAAATTATTTTATATCCTATCATGTGCCTCAAACATCCACTGTCAATGAACCATGGTTTTTCTTAATTTCTTGCATGCAAAGCTATCTGTACCAACATAGATTTTTTAGGTTATTTCTTCTACCATGAATATGTCTAAACTTTTTTCTTAATGAATGGAACCTTGAAACTCTGGTCCTTCTTGACTAACTCAGACATTCTTCTATAGTACTGAGATATGTGTCTAAAGTCTTTGTACTTATAACACATTATGGCCTCTTCATTAAATCCTAATAGAGTTGCAAAAGAGTTGTGGCTTATGCTTGACTCTACATGGCTTTCCTTCTTATTTTTGAAATTATTAGCCCTTTTTCAACATTATATTTTCTTATGACCATATCCATTACAATAATAATAATAACCATAAAAATAGGACCTATTTGTGTATCTCTAACCTGATTACCTTTTGTAGCTTTGTTTCTTCTAGCTTTCTTTGTTTGAGATGTCCTTTGTTTTATTAATTTTTTCCCTTTTTATTTCCTCTTTTGTTAGAGCTTCAGCATAGCTATTTCCTTTTTCCTTATCTATGAAAGTAGTGGCCTCCCCTTTCTCTTTTTCAAATATAATACCTATCTTATTTAACATTAATCTTTGATTTTCTAATATCTTATTCAACATATTAGTGTTATCCTTAAATTTTGAATCATTGATTGCTCTATCATTGATTACTCTATTTGTTTTCTCAAGATCTTCTTTTAAAGAAGCAATTTCAATAACATACCTTTCACATTCTTTACTTACTTTTTACAATTGTGTTGTTAGATCTTCTTTTTTCTTCTTGGCTTCTTCAAAGTGTCCTTGTATATCTTCAATTATTTATTTTGACTCCTTTTCATTTTTCTTGATCTAGAGCTTTAATCTTTGATTCTTATTCTCAAGAGATTTTAACTCTTCTAAGGGACAAATGAGTTCTCCTTCTAGATTCACTTCAACTTCATCATGTTCTTTTAGATCATCTATACTTTTACTTGTAGAGGCATCTTCATGTATGGCCATGAATATAATCTCTTCTTCTGAATCGCTGACTCCACTATCTTTGGTTGAGCTAGGATCTTTAGAATATAAACTCTTCTTATTGAATCACTTATTAAATTTTCCTTTGAAATTCTTCTTGTATGTAGAATTTCCTTCTTCATTATCACCATTACCCTTATCTGGGCACTTAGTTGTAAAATGTCTAGTCTTTCCACAATTAAAACATTTAAAAGGTAATTTTCCTTGATATTTACTTGTGCCATTTTTTGGCATGCAAATGAATAGAGCTCCATTGTCATCTTTATCATCACTAGAACTGTCACTTGATTATTAAATCTTAGCCTTCTTTTTATTTTAATGTATTGAAATTAGCTTCTCTTTTTGAGGGTTTCTCTTGTTTAGTCTACATCTCATATGTTGTAAGAATACCATGTTGCTCATCCATCTTTAGCTTGGCTTAATTTTTCATCTCTTCAATTGCCAAAACTTTTGCATCATTTCTCAATGGTAGAGATCTCAAAACTTTTTGAACCATAATTGATTCTTCTAACTTTTCACCAAGACCTTGAATATGATTAACTATTTGATGAACCCCCAAAAGATAACTTGCTATATTTTCTTCCTCTTCCATCTTCAAACTCTCAAATTGTCTTCTGAAAGTTTGAATCTTAGCTTACTGAACCTTTCCACCACCTTTTTAAATATTCTCAATTTTTACCCAAGTTTCATGAGTATATTTACATTGCATAATTTTAACAAATTTTGATTCACATAAACCACATAGAATAGCATTTAAAGCTTTATCATTATTTTCACTTGCCTTCTTTTCTACTGAAATAGTTACAAGTGTCCGTGGCTCTTCATATTCCTCTACCATTGCTTGCCAAATGTCAGATCCAAGAGATATCAACTAAGTCTTCATCCTTATGCTCCAAAAATCATAATTTGTCCCATTAAACAAAGTTGTCTTATTTGTAGAAAAACATTCATGTGATCCAACCATCATGCTTTCCTAATCTACCTTCAAGTTGTAAAACTTTTTTGAAGGAACCTGCTCTGATACCAACTGTTAAGCATAAAATATATTGAGATAGATGGTGAATCAATATATTATATATCTTTTTACTTAATAAAATTCCTTTTCTTTAACCACTTAACCACACATTCAAGATATGTTATAAAAATGAAACAATAATATGTGCCACATAAGAGAGAGAGAGAGAGAGAGAGAGAGAGAGAGAGAGAGAGAGAGAGAGAGAGAGAGAGAGAGAGAGAGAGAGAGAGAGAGAGAGAGAGAGAGAGAGAGAGAGAGAGACCATATTTTTATGTAGAAATAAAAAGTAGGAAAAAACCATGGAGAATAATCTCAAGTAAATGAATTATCTCCAACTTTTATGATCACCAACCCCTTTTTCATGCACCAACACAACAACTATTTGTGAGCACCAACTCATAGGAGCACCAACCCCTTGCAAAGATTTGTGAGCACCAACCCACAAGAGCACCAACCCCTCTTGTATATAAAACACAATTATCTATCAATTTTGCTTACTCAACAAATGATAGAACTCTAAAATATCTCTTACTTTTCTCTATTTGAAAAACAAATACAAACCATGCACTATCTTGCATATTACAAATGGCTTCTCAATCCTTTATTTATAGCTTTCCAAATGACCTTTGGTATTCACCCTTTGTGGCCCTTCAATCCTCATGAAAAATGGCACCAAACTTATATTACCCTTTCTATCCTTGCATTTGAAAAGTCATATGGTGACCCTTCATAAGAAAATGTATTTTTTTCCTCTTTTGTCTTTATTTTGGTGACCTTTCATATTCTTCAAAGTGTCCCTTCATGGAAAAATGTTCCATAACCTCTTTTGTCTTCACATGGTGACTCTTGGAATTCTTCAAGATGACTCTTCATAATAAAATGTGTCCCATTCCTCTTTTTTTCTTTACCCCATGACTCTTTTTCTTCTCTATGGGCCCTCTTTTGACTTATATGCAACCAAAATTATATTCGTTAATATTAAATAAATATTAACACACATTAGCCAAGATATGAATATTAAAAACACCATTAAATTCTATGGGGCCTTTATCACCAATAATTTAAGACCTTTGACATCAATGAAAATATCTCCAACAAGTAGTTATGAAGAAAGTGAAAGAGAAAGAAAATAAAATAGAACCAAAAAAAGATAAAATGCAAGAAATAGTGAAAGAGAAGGAAGTAGAGAAGTGAAAAGATGAATATATTACTCCCAATATGGTTCAAAACATTCAATATTAATAGGAAGTTTCTTCTCAAGAATTAGTGGTAAGGAATAACCAATGACAAATGGTGATTCATATAGACACTTCTACTAGTATGAATTTCTCTTCTTGGTTAGAAATACAAACAACTCTCGATTCTAGAGAAGTTATAAAGCTAGAAGAAATTATTTTTTAGCTATTGAAGAGTTTGGATAGAAAAGTAAAGAAGGCTAATACCAAAAAGGTAACTTCAAAATTTATAATTGAGCCTACAAGACAAAAAATATAGAGGTATCAGTCCCTCCACAAGGCATGAAAAAAAGTGAAGTCACTAAAGGTGACTTAATAGTTACAAAGATATCTCTTGAAGAAATTACCAAAAAGGGCTTGAAGAAAGATACACAGACCTTGATCAACACTCTTTTTAGTAAGCTTGATGAAGAGAAGGCTACCAAAGCTAAATTAAAATATTTAAATGCTAAGTTGTGTGAAATAATTGCTAAAGTTGTAAGGTCTATTTCATAGCAATCAATTCTTTTATGAGATTTAATTAGCCAACAAGTAATAACTAAGGTGGAAGAAACTAGATATAAGGCTACGGCCATTGATGAATTGATGGAGAATATGTATGAAACTACCCAAAATCTCTTTCCTAAATTCCTAGGTATTCATGTTGATATTGTAAATAAATTAGCAAAAATAAAGGTAGTAAGGAAGGAAATAGAGAATGAGAATGGAATTTTTGAATTGTAATAGGAGAGTCTATAAATAAAAATTACTTTGAATGAGAAAGTTTTGATTGAAGATAAGATTCACCCTAAAGGATAAATAAATAAATTAAAAAAAGAAGAATATCTCCTATCTTTTTACATGCATATTATTGAGGTAATGTGTGAAGAAATGAAAAAATTAGAAGAAGAAGATCATAATGAAAAGGTGAATCTAGAACATTGTCTATTTTGTCTCACTAACACTCCAAGGACATCTGAACAATTATATCAATAGTTCAAGCAAATAATGGAAAATACAAAAACTCTTTTTACAACTAAATCTATAAAGGATTTAATCAAATGTCAACATGAAATCAAGAGGCTTGAACCAAGTCTTGAAAAGGTAAGAGATCATTGTAGGAGATTTGAAAGATAAATGCTAAGATTTTAGATTGAAAAGAAATCATTTGATAAACTAGATGATGCAATAATACAACTCATGATGTCTCAATAGATTAAATACAGAGAGAAATATAGAAACAAAAGTTAATGAATTGGAATGATTTCAATATTTTTCTACTTTTTTATTCTATTTTATTCTTACAACTTGTAATGTATTTAATTAAATTTTATTTGAGTAATTACTTATAAAATTAAGTTGTTGAAAAATATAAGACTCAAGTAACTTTGATAAATGCCATTACTTGAATTCATTTTATAAAATCAAATTACTTAAGCAAGTTATGTGTTGCATGTAGAGAGATTGTTTTTGTTTCAAACTATAAAACCAACTAGTGCTACATGTTATCAACTATTACATGCCATAGAGGAGAAATTATAAGAGGATATCTCTCAATGGTTCCCAAGTTTAGCACAACACATGTAAATTTGAGTTATCTCTTCTTTTTTTTTTTACTTGTAAAATTTTATAAATATAAGTGTAGTCCTATGTGCCTAAGGATGATGGTAATTTTTGTATAGCAATTATAACTGAAGCGAGATAATTTAAGTAATCTAAAACTTTATGCTTTTGAGTTTTTATTTTATATGAAATTGGTTCAAAGTGAATGAGAAAGAAGTTGTTTTCTATGGAACTTTGCATCTCAAGAGATCATTTGGTGGATGTGTGAAGGTTAAAATGGTAAAATTTGTGTTATCTTTAAATTTGAATGTGAATTATAGTCTTTCTTAGTCATTTTCTAAAAATACTATCATCTCTTGAATGTTTATTTACTTGTACATATTCAATAAGATATGTAAAACTTATTATTGTGAAGTGCAAACTTCTTTCTCCTCACATGTTCTAGTATTTATTTCTTAATTTCCAAAAAAATATTTAAAAATTCTCTAAGATAGTTGCTTATTTATTGCAAAATCACCATGTTATGGTTCATGAACTCTATGATTAAATTAATACCCCCATAAATAAGACAACTTGCACATAAACTGTATAATTTGTGAATAACTAAGAGTTGTGAATAATTAGAAGTAAATGGACATAAGCATATGGGAGCTTCACCCTTAAATGAAGAGGATTTAATCCCATGACTACCTAGTTACTTTTATTATCCTAAAAAATATCTAGCCAATAAAAGGGCGATTCCATACCAAGGGATTGATTCAATTGGTAGAAGAGGGTCAATATAGTCTATAAAAGAGGGATGACTATGTACTATAGGGATAATATAGTATGATAAATCTAAAAAAGGGTTGATTTAGTATAAAATAGGCTAACTTAGCTAAAAATTTCAATGGTTGATTTAGTATCAAATGGGTATAGGGCTGGTTTAGTATTAAATAGACCGATTGTGTAGGAAAATCAGAAAACATAGGAAAATAAATCAAACTAGCTAATTAAGTAGTTAATTTCTGAATTTTTAAGAATGTATTTTGATTATTTATAATATGGAGAGCTGATAGATCCTTTTTTTTTGATATTTTATAGAGACACTAGATATATTTGTGCTTAATAGATGCATCATGGCTACTAGATTTATTGGATTGTTTGAGTGACATAGACAGATCTCAACTGCTCTCTCTAGGTTTCAAAGTCATTATGGAGATGAGGCATATCCCATTGAGTTTTGATCTCATTGTCATGTTCATAAGAGCATGAGAATGGTTGACCAACACTTTTTTATGTGAGGTGGATGGGGACATCATTGATGTGGGTATCATTGTGGAGGATGTTCATGCATTGCTTAGACTTCCTATAGGTAGGACGTTAGTGATCACTAACACATCAAAGGATTTATATGAGAGACTAACACTAGCCCAATGGGAAACATGCTCAAATAACATTTACCTTATATTGAGGGTGAGATTATTTAATGTTTACATTGTAGCCATTATAGTCATTCATAAGGCAACGATAGGAGTTGTTATATCATGACTATTGTGTCACAAGTTAGATAACAAGGTACTACTATATGTGATAGCCTTGTGTCATTTGCTATTAGATCAAAGAATAATTTATGATTTTGGGGCTATCATCTAGGTCCAAATCATGCATGATATGTATGGGATGTTATCTAGAGGGTATAAGACCATGAGGCCTATATTTTTATTGAGTACTTGGATATATGAGAGGTTCCTCATATATTGTCTAGTTGGGTTGCCCCATGTGGTCAATGATAGGTTACCTTGGGTTATGAGGTGGAGATAGTACCATGTAGTGTAGGTTGTACCCCATGTGCCAAACTTATAGATGATTATAAGAGGGGAGATCATGTGGTGGTGTATATGCACATTTCTACTATATGGCCTAGTCGGTCGATCATTACTATAGGGTTGGTAGGGGTGTAGATCATGATCCACTATACATCATGGGTAGAGCTGCATCTAGTGACATACTTTCAAAGATAGTTTATACTCCCATACCTAATAACCCATCTAATAGTTCCTTCATATTAGGCATGGCATGATAGAGATCTAAGAGGGAGGGGAGGAGGAAGGGTACCAATGATCAGGCCTTAGTGTGTTAGACCATGGATTGGTTGAGCATTATAGTAGGTGGTAGCAGATCTAATAGGGGTAATGTTATATATGTTGATGTAGGTTAAATTAGTCACCTTAATAGAGGTAGCAATGACCACAACATCCATATTGGAGATAGAGGCACTATTAGTGAGGGGAGATGCAGGTGAGGGATAAAACATATGGGAACCTAGAAATTGTTCCAAGATATAATTGGTCCATATAGGCACCTCTAAGGAGAGGATCATGGTGTGCTCAAGTGATGGATCCTAGGTTTGTGTTGGTATAGAGGTGGCCTATGTAAGAGGTGTATAGTGGGTAGATAGTGATTGGTGACACCAACACTAGTGAGAAATGTTTTAATTCTAATAAACCCAAGGATAATCTATATTATTTAAATCTATTTTCAAGCTCTCATATACACTAAATCATGCTAGGTGGTATAATTATAGTTTCTAACTCCCTAAGATGGTTCATATGTTTTCAAGTCTCATGTTAGACCCTAGATGAACAAGATCTAGATAAGTGTCAAGATCTTTCTTCACATAGATCATATAGGTCATCGACCTAGGTTGATATTAAACTAGGTCCCATATGAGTGAACGTATGTCACATGGCATGAACTACCAACTTGATGACACATTGGAATCTATGTTAGTATTACATATGTTTAAATTTGACATTTTTATGGCCCATCAAGACAATCACAAAACTAGGATGCTTTGCCTTTGAACCAAACTATTTTAATATATTTAAGTCTTTCAATTGAGGGTCTAATTCATCCCTTAAATGGCCTAAAGTAAAATTAACTATGTTCATATGAAATTTAATCATAAGTATTCATCATTTATAAATTAAATGGATTAAATTTACTATCTTTGACTTAATCCTCTTTTAAATTATTATTTTAATACGATTTTCATCCTCTCTTTCAATATTTTACACTTAGTTGTTTTTCATGAAATTCATAAATTAATATCTTTTATTTAATAGATTCCAATGGCTAATTCTTTGTCTTATAGGTTTAGATCATCCAAGTATTCAAATCTTCACTATTCTAGATCACTTTGGATAAAGAGCTCACCCTTTGACCCTTTGAGTTCCTGGAATCATGCTAAGTGGAATAATCCTACTTTTATAGGTCCTTGGGGTGATTATGGCATAGTGAATATACATTATACCTTCTAGGTGAATGGGATGATGTCACATGTATTTGATGAGTGTCATCAATCTCCTCATTTAAATCAACTCAACTTGGTTGATGTCATATCAAACCAAGACCAATGTCTAAAAATAGTCAACAATAAGGTGTCCAAAATAGTAACTAACAATTATATATTTGAGGGGATTTTGGATAATCTATCCCTAAAGGTCTAATCTAATAAACTTGAATTGAAATCTATCTAATTACATAGAAAATAAAAAATCTATGAAAAATTAAAATGATGAAAATAAAAGTAAACACACTACTTGATAAAGGAAAACACATTAATTTATTTACTAAATTAAAATGCTGCTTGGAAGGAAATGCTTAGAAAGGAAATGATGGAGTTCAAAATACAAAAATCATCTTAAAGTATAAATTTACACATGTATACATGCATGCTAGATAAAATCACACATTTAACACAAATATGTATAAGATTAAATAATAGTAATACAAAACATAAAATACCACAAAATAACCATGGTTCCTTCATTGAGTGGGCCCTTGATCTTATCTGGAACAATATGTAGATAACACTTAGTCTTTTAAGAACATCAAATCTTCATTAACTTGAGAAAATGCTTACAATCTAGAAAATACTTCAACAAACTCTGTTTAACCTTAATATCTCACTATTTCTTACTAACTCTCCCTAAATTAACTAGAAGACATTGGTTATATTTCCAAATGTTTCTACAATTGAATAGAATAGGTAATCCCTAATAATATTATTAATTGTGGAAGATATGTGTAGGTGTGTATGTAGAGATCTTAACTATTGGTATTTACAATATCTTTAGTTGCAATCATGCATGATCTAATAACCAACTCTCACAATATTTATAGTGATGTCTTTACAAAACATTATTATAAATACTATGTCTATAAGAAGGAATACTATATTTAGTAAGTTTCCTCATGAATTTAAAATTGACTCACAATGGTTTAGAAGGTTCTTGACTAATCATGCATGATGTAATAATTTTTGGACTAATGCCAAAACATCATTCAAAAAGATTTGTGCCTAGCCTAAGTGACTCTAGAGTTAGACTAGCACACTCCAAAGCTAGATTGACACACTCCAAAGTTAGACTAGTAGACTCCATTTCCAAACTGGTAGACTCTAGAGCTAAATTGGTAGACTCTAGGGCTAGACTAGTATATTTTAGAGCTAGATTGATAGACTCTAGATTTAGTCTGAGTTTTTATATAGTGTTCTTTACTTGTATTCAATGGTCTGAATATTTGCCCAAATCATATTTTTTTATCATATTCTATTTGTACAATTTGTACATATAAAATAGATGTATTTTACATGTAAAAGGTTAAAACATAGTGGTAAAAATAAGAAACATTGACTCACACATACTAACCAAGGTAAATGTATTCATTTTATACTTTATTTAATAAATAAGCTATAAAATGCACATTCAAATCCATTGAGAGGGATATTATTAGGTGATAAATAGGGTCATTATTTGGATATAATGATCCATTCTATGAGAACATAATTCCTTCACACTTCACTTGTTTTAAGTCTTATTGTAAGTTAATAACTTCCATGCTCATGATCAAGCACTTACTTTTCCAAATTTTATTTGAGACCATAGATATCATATTATGTGTCCCAAATTTTCCCAAGTGGGTCAATAAACCCTTTATGTCTCTAAACTAGTGCTCTCCATTTTTTAAACTAATCAATGGATTGATATGATAATTCTTCCATGGAGATAAAGGTATAAGGATGATTAGAGGTCTAAATCTCAAACCTATCCACTCCTGACCATACATCTAATTGAATTTTTGAATTATCTAAACATCCCTAACTATTTTAAACCTTCATCTAAGGTTGGTGGGAAAAATAACTTCTCTCTATTTCAATAGGATATTTAAGGTATCCCATATTTTATCACAAGTAGTTAATGCTTCATTAAAATGGTAATGAAAATATTATTCAAAATCTATGGTTCTTTGTTATAGATGTCAGGGATAGTGATCTCTAAATGTTGTTTAGTAGATAAGGTTTCTGAACAACATAATTTTATATTTTTCATTAGGAAATTGAGCTCTTATATAAAGGTCCATAGTCTTTTCTTGCTCAAAATATTCAATAGTTCTTGTGCCCCATGAAATTTAGTTTTTTAGAATAAAAGTGTAAGCTCTAGGTTGGGACTTTCTGACAAATAGATTGATTATGAAAGAAAACATATGACCCAAGATAAAGCCACATAAATATAATTCACATAATAAATTATGTTTCTATGGGTTACTAATATTATAAGCTTCCATGAATTAGTTTTCATCCTATAAGTCATAAGGTATTCTATAGGAAATCCTTAGAAATTTCTATCTGAGGACATGATCATGGAGAAAAATATTATAGGCTAAGATAGGTCTCTTATAGGTTAAATTTTTTTCCCCTATCTCACAAGATACTTGAAAGGTAGACTCTACTATTTTTTATGTTTTCTTTCTTCTTCAAGATCTATCCTCAATTTTTTATTTTCTATCTTGGAATTTTTAAATTTTTAACAAGTTTCATTTGAAGTGTTCATGATGTCATGATAAGATAGTTATGTCTGAACTGCTTGCTCTTCTTCAATATCATTATATTTATTTAAATATTGAATCTTAGTTTCTTATAATTCCTTTTTTAATGATGAGATAGTGTCTTTATGACCTTATAGCTTAATTTTGAGTAAGTGAATCTCTTTCTCTTATTTCCTTATAGTAGATTCATCTTTGGACAAGATCAAATTTTATTGTACTTATTCCTAATCATCATAGCTGGAAGAGTGAGTCTGTTCTATCTCTATGATTGGGGTTTTTCCTTTATCCTTTGCTTTAAATGAATAATATGGAGGGAGTTCTTCCACAACTTTCTCAATGTTCCTTTCATGGTTGTAAATTCTTCAATGTTGAATGGATTTATTCTCACATTCCTTATTTTAAGTATCTTTATTCAATCCCTGGATTTTCAACAAGATGTGTCAAGATTCATATGATGTAAGTTATATTAAATTATGCATACAAGAGATCTAAATGAGAATTGGTAATCAAAGGCATATATCAAGGTGACACAATATGTAAATATTTACCATGGGAAAAATATTATAGGCTAAGATAGGTCTCTTATAGAAATATTATAGGCTAAGATAGGTCTCTTATATGTAAATATTTACCAACAAGTTATCTATATAAATTAGGGTTAGCTTTTTCACATGCAAGTTTTGGATCAAGTTTAATACAAACTTCAATAGGAGTAGAATAAGATTTGAAAATCAAGCATGTTAAACAAAATAATAATATTGTGTGCATACTAAGATTTTGATAAAACTATTAAATTTTCATCTTGAAATATAGCCATTCTTAAAAAATGGTTTAGAATGTATAAATCAATCATTTCAAAAATTTGACTTAGTTTATCCTTATATTTATGAATTAAATTAATTATATCACCAATAATCAAAAGATCATGAATATATAAAACAATTCAGATTAAATGATCATTTCTAACTTTATTAAATAGATCATTATTAGATTATCAATTAGAGAAACCCAATTCTTTGAAAAAAAGTAATTTTAGTATACCAAGATCAAGAAGCTTGTTTAATACCATACAAAGATTTCTTTAACTTGCATACATAATGTTATGTATTAATGTGAGTGAAAGTTTTAGGTTGAGTCATGTAGATTTCTTCTTCTAAATCACCATTTATAAAAGCATTCTTAACATTCATTTCGTGGATAACCCAACTATTTTGGTCTACAAGAGTAATAAGTAATCTAGTAATACTAATTTTTCTACAAGAGAAAAGGTTTCAATATAGTCAATCATGTATTTTTGAGTAAATTCATGAGCAATTAATCTAACTTTAAACTTGTCAATTTTACCAATTGAATTATATTTAATATTATAAATCGACCTATAACTAAAAATATGCTTTTTGGAAATGGAGGGATGAGATCCTAGGTCTCATATTTTAATTAAGGCATTATATTTAGCTTGCATAGAAACATTCCATCCATCATCTTGAGTGGATTTCTCAAAAAGTTGAGGTTCACATTCATACAGTCATTAAATCATTATAAAAATATTTACTTTTAATTAATTTATTAAGGTTATCAATATTAGAAGATTGGGTTATAGATTATGCCCATTTAGGTATTTTAGATTGAACAAGAAACTTAAGGGGTTCCTCAAACTCTAAGTTCTAAAGATGGATTAAATTAATCTAAGACATCTATTTCATCATAAAGAGAAACATAAGAGCAAGGTTCATCAAAAGAACACCATTGAGAAGGTTCCACAAAAGGTTCACAAAAATATTTTCTAAGAATTAAGAAAATCATTAATATATATAAGGATCTTATACTCTTAAAACTTTTTTTCTACCTCCACAACCTAAAAAAATGCAAGAATGGGAAATTGGATCAATCTTCTTTCTTTTAGTTTTAGGAACAAAGAAAGAAGAAGGGATACCAAAGAACTTAAGATGAACCACACTAGGTTTATTTTTAGACCAAATTTATAAAAGAGTAGAAAGATGAAAATATTTGATATGGATTCTATTCAGAATATGCATAACAGTATTCATGGCTTCAGCGCATAAAAACCTAGGAACGTTTGTAGATTACAACATTGTTCTATCCATCTCAATAATGGTGCATTTTTTCCTTTTAGTAATACCATTTTGCTAAGGGGAATAGGGAGTTTATATTTCCATTTTAATATCACAACTAATTAAAAAAATCAAACTCTTTACTCATGTATTCACCACCATTATCAGATCTTAATCTCTTAATAAAAAACCTAAAAGCATTTTCAACAATAGATTTAAATTATTTAAATTTATAAAACACTTCATATTTATTTTTAATGAAATATTAACATATCATTCTATTATAATCATATATAAATGTAACAACATACAAAAAATCATTAATATATATAACTTCAAGAGGTCCTACAACATCATTATGAATTAATTCTTAAGGATGTGAAGAATTTGCATCATAATTATTATGAAAGGGGTTAGTGTGTTACTTATCATGTAAGAAACCCTCACAAATTTCATGATGAGAAAGTACAAAAGGAATTTCAACAACAATATTTTAAGCAGACATATCATGTAAACTTCTAAAATTAACATGTCCTAATCTTTCATGCCATAATTGAGATTCATTCTTACTATGTGATGAAATAAAACATGCATAAAAAAAGGAGAAAATGTATAAACCATTATTTTGATCCCCTTCAACAATCAAAGACCTAAACTGGTTTATAATGAACTAGCTATCTTTAACCAATGTTACAATGAAATTATTATTAATAAGATGTGAACAAGATAACAAGTTCTTTTAAATCTTATATACATAGAAAAAATTATTAATAACAACATTCAAACATTTTTCCTTTTCTTGCTTAGTTTCTTCTAAAAATGAAAAATCTCATAAATAAACATTTTTAGATATATCTTTAGAATCACATAAAATATTAGATAAGTAAGTTATATGATATGATTCAATGCTATCTAAAATCCACTTATTTTCATTTGATGTAGATAAATCAACATATAAAATAATAAAATTTAGATTTTGATCCTAATTTTTGTTCTAATTAGGGTTTTGATCCTTTTATTTATTTTTATTAAATTTATTTCTTTTTTATTTTTAGAAGATTGATTGTTAACTATATCCTTATTTTTATAATAGGTTTCCCTTCTATGACCAAATTTACCCCACGGATTTTAACTTTTATTAAACTTAGGTTTATGATTCTTATTATTAGATATCTTGTTCTTGTTTTTACTTTTAGAATAATTAGGGTTAGGTTTCTAGTTCTCATTCTCATAAATAGGGTTAATAATGAGAAATGCATGAGTGACATTCTCTTTAGAATCAAAATTAGTTTTAACTTTCTCTTCTTGAATAAGGAGAGAAAACAAAGTGGTAAGGTTAGGAATATCTTACTTAGTTTGATACTTAGAACCAAAAATATAAATGAAATTATGAAAATTTTCATTAATTTTAAGCTAAATGATAAAATAAAACAATTTATCTTAAATATAATTATAGTTACAACCATCTAACTGAGCTTTAATATTCCTAAAATTAACAAGAAAAATAAAAAACCTTTTCATCACCTTTTAGATGTGGTCACCAATTCAAGAATTAACTTAATAATATTCAAGAGATGAGTGCCCTCATGCATGGACTCAAGGAGTTTTAAAGAATCACTATGAGACTCATAATTACCAATGTGGATAAGGAATTTATTCTTAACACCCTGCAAGATAATCGACATGGATTCTTATGATTTCTATTGAAATGTATTTGAAAGTTCAAGGGTATCATGCCATTCTAATGGGGATTTTTCAGTCCTGACAATAATATTCCACAAATTTTGGGCCATAAATTCTACTTTAATGCATATTTTCAAAATATTGTAGTTATTTCCATTTAGAATTTGAGATTTATCTAATAAAAAGTTAGGCAAAGCCATAGTTTCTCTTTAAAATGACATTATAAATAAGCTTAAAATTCAAGCCTTTTTAATCTGAATTATAACTTTATTTGATAGTAAAACAAATTATAAGTGTAAACACACAATAATTATTCAAATTAATACTAAAAAATAAGAAAATTATGAAATATTATGACAAAATAGGGTATCTCAAGAATCATAAAAACCACTAATGTAAGAATAGTTATTAAAAAAGAAACCTTATTTGAATGAGTTATTATACTATTTTTGTAAAATAAATTAAATCACAAGTGCACATGGAATTAAGGATCTAATTACATTCAACCTAATTCAAAAAAATGAAATGAAATTACACTAAACTAGGTGTCGAAATAGTTTCATTCATAACAACCACCTAGACACTATTATTAAAAGAGTTGTAAAAAATATAGTAAGAGGTTTTAAAACACAAAATAGTCCATGTATATGCATCTAAAAAGTGACAAAACCTAGGGATAGACTAGTTACATGACTATGTTTGACAAAACATTCACTATGTTGAATGTCAAAACAAGGTCGATAGGGGTCAACTAATGTTTTGAATGCATGAGAAATTGGCATGAAAACCAAAAAAATAATTGAAATTAAATTAAATTTGATCAAATTAAAGAATAAAAAGTTTATTTTAGGGGTTTTTAACACTAAACCTCCCAAAATATAATCGTTTATCAAAATTACTATCACTAACCCATATAAGAGCTTACTTTATATATATATATATATATATATATATATATATATATATATATATATATATATATATATATATATATATATATATATATATATAACTTAATTCCAAAAATTGAATTTATCCTCAACCACACATCTCAATCCTTGGATGGACAGTTCAGGTTGATTCTAGACATTCTCAAAAATCTATAAATAGAGAGGCCATGAACATCATTTATAAGAATTGATAATGCAAATTTATAATGCACAAATGGTTCGAAAAGCTTCTAGAACTAGTGTTACCATGCCAAATCTATTCCAAGCCAAGCCAATCCAAAGCTATAAGGTGAAAGGAAAGATGGAGGTAGACAAGCTTCCATTCCCAAGGACTTCATGAGGACAAGTTGAGCAAGCCACTACAACAAGCATTTTAGAGCATCCAAGGGAGGTAAAATAAGGTTTCTTTTGCATTCTAGTTGTGTGTTTTATTCATTTTTGTTAACTGAGCTCTCCCTAGTGTCTAGGCCTAGAGATGTTATGCTAGTTAGTGTGTTTATTTCATTTTGTTTTCATTTTGAAACTAACACAATACTAACCATCCTCTCTTGTGTAAAATTCCTAGATCACATATAGAAGGCTAAAAATATGTAATTTCTCAACATTTACATCTAAATAGATCTTATATTAAGTAAAATCAAGTCTAAACTCATTTTTCCCCACTTTTTTTAAAATTTCAAATGGACCATACCTAAGAGTCATAGGCTTCTTAGACTTAGCTTGGAGCCTTTCTCTACTCAAATATGATGATACTTTATCTCCTACAAGGAAACTATACTTAATCCTATGTCGATTATGTATTTATTTATACTTGTTTAAGACTCCTTTAACCTCTCCTAAACTTGGGGTTGAATTTGTTGAATCTTATCAATGAATCTTTCATATTTTGAACCTCTACATCAAATTCCAATTGCCTCTACATGGATATCCCAAAATAACATCAAACTAACATTAAGGTACATATCTAAAACAAGTTGAAAAATTAATTTTTACTTGTGTAATAATTCATTGACCTATTGTAGGAATATCGAATATACACCAAATTTTTATCCCAAAGATTAGGATGCTTCCTATTGTACCCTCCCAAGAGTTGTACTAATGTTTTATTAAAAACCTAATTTTCCCATCAATTTATGGGTGAAAATTATTAGACCATTTTAACTTAGTATCTATCTTCTCCCACAACCTGACCCAAAACTTCCATAGAAACCATGGATCCTAATCTAAAATAATAGAACTAGGAATACTAATATGAACCCACATAAAAAAAACAACTTAGTTACATCACTACCTTTGAGGGTCTTATTACAAGGAATAATAATGAACTTACTAATAAATTGGTCCAAAACAATGAAGAGATAGTCATACATCTTCCTTGACATAAGCAACCTACCTATAAAATCCATGAAAATGCTTTCCCATGGCCTAGAAGGAACCTATAATGGCATATAAAAACTCAAATACCTATTACTAGGCTTATTTTTAATACATAATACACATCCTATTATGAATTTGGAAACATCTAATTGTATAGTAGGCCAATAAACATAACTTTATAAATATACAACAATATTTGTAACACCAAAATATCTTAAAACTTTTAATGTGTTTACCTCATTAGCCAAAATGTTTCCTCCTTATCCCCATAAACCTTACCCATCTTGTATATAATTATGTCTTTAAGATAATAATCCTACTTTAGATCAAAATATACACCTTGGTACTTTTCTTGTTAAGTTGTGGAGCTAAAAGCTTCATTGATGCAAATGGAAGAGGTTGTTGAGTGTCAGAGTAACTGGCATCAGTTTGATCAACTGACGTCAGTCATATTTAGCTACGCAGTAACCCACATCAGTTAGGGGACAGCCAACATTAGTCAGATAGGAACCAATATTGGCAACCTCTGTGTGTGTGTGTGTGTTTGCATGTGTTTCCAGAACTGGTCTAATCTTAGATAGACAATTAGTTTGCATGTAAAGACTAATTTTAGTCTTGATTTTGCATTTCTAATTATTGTTTGTTTTGGGATCTATTTAATAGACTCATGGGGCTATATTGTAATTAAGGATCAAAAGGACTTGTCAAGGACAAGGAAAAGGGTTCTTCCAAGTGTAAGATCAGTTGATCTATAGGTGTGCAAGATCGGGGAGATCTACATGGTAAGTAAGGTCAGTTTATTTATAGGTGTGTGTGTGCAAGGTCAAAGGAGATCTACGGGGTAGCAAGATCAAGGAGATCTGCAACACAACAAGGAACAAGATCAGGGAGATCTACTTGGAGTACTTTGAGTACTTGATGGACTGGAAGTAGGAAACAATGGTTGAGTTGATTGTCACTTACTAGTGGAAACAAAAACTCGGTTATTGAGTTGATTGTGTTTGTAATTGAGAGAGAGAGAGAACTCTTGAGGGAGAATTACTATATGCCTAAGAGGTATGGGAAGAGTGTGATTTCTTCATTGTATTTCCTTTTAGAAGAGTGTTAATACAAGTTTGTATTATCTCTCATATTCTGTGCTATTTCTAAATTTTAGTTACATGTTACTTCTGGTTTAATTCCATGTTTAGTTTCTTATACAAAGGTAATCAATTATGCTCTTAATCCTAACAAGTGGTATCAGAGCCTGGTTTGGAGCAAGTTAGTGTTTGTTGATTATAGGTCACTCACAAGGGTTTCTATTTGAGTGGGAGTAAAGCAATGACAGAAGAAAGTAAGCTAAGAATGGATAAATTCAATGGTAAGAATTATCAATTATAGAGGATGCAGATAGAAGATTATCTGTATTAGAAAGATCTGTACTTACCATTGGGTGGGGTTGCATGCAAGCCCAGAGATATGAAAGATGAAGAATGGAATGTTCTTGATCGGAAGGCTCTGGAATCTATAAGGGTGAGCCTGGCATCATCTATAATTTCCAACTTATCATAGGCAAAGACAATGGTAGAGTTAATGGAATCTTTGGCAAATTTATATGAAAAAACCCTCAGCTTTGAATAAGGTATTTCTTATGAAGCAATTATTTAATTTGCAAATGCAGGAAGGTGGATTGGTACATAGTCATCTTAGTGATTTCCATGGATTAGTAAATCAGTTAATTTCAGTCAATATAGCTTTTGATGATGAAATTAAGGCTCTCTTAATCTTATGCTCTTTACCTAAAAGTTGGGATAGTTTGGTAATGGCAGTTAGTAATATTGCATCTGCTTCAAATATCTTGAAAGTTGATGATGTTGTTAGTGTAATCTTGAATGAAGAAATTTGTAGGAAAAGCATAGGGGAATCATTAGGTAATGCTTTAAGTGTTGAAAGCAGGGGAAGACAAAGAGAGAAGAGCAAGCAAGGGAAATCAAGGTCAAAGATAGGTAGGAGATCCAGATCCAGGTATGGCAGTATAATCTACTAGAATTGTGGAAAAAAAGGGCATGTAAAGAAAGATTGTTGGTTGAAAGAATATTAGCATGAAGGAATTGAAGAAGCAAAATATGTAGGTATAGTTACACAGGATGCTCTTGTATGTTTCTTGGATAAAGTGGAATCTTGGGTTTTAGATTTTGGTGCCTCTTTCCATGCAACCCCAAATAGAGAATTTTTTCATGATTATGTCCATGGAGACTTTGGAAAAATTTATTTAGGGGATGGTAAGCCTTGTAAAATGGTTGGAAAAGGGGAAGTACAACTGAAATTGTAGAATGGAAACACATGGGTGTTAAAGGATGTCATGCATGTCCCAGTCCTGAAGCAAAATTTGATTTCTGTAGGAAAGTTGGGTGATGAGGGTTGCACAATAACTCTCATAGTGGAATCTTGGAAAGTTTTCAAGGGTGCACTTGTTTTAGCAAGAGGTAAGAAAGTAGGTACACTTTATCTATCAACTTGTATTACTGATTCTTCTTCTATTTTATCTACTTCAGATGTAGATGCAAAGATGTGGCACTGTAGGCTTGGTCACATGAGTGAGAAGGGAATGGATGTTCTTAAGTCAAATGGTAAGCTTTCGGGTTTGAAAAGCATAGATCGAGATTTTTTTAAGAAACAAAAGAAAGTGAGGTTTCTTGAAATTAGGTCAACAAAGAAGGGAGCTTCTATTGGAGGATCACAGTATTACATAAAGAGGAAATCTAATGTTTTTGACAATGATAAGAACAGGAAAGCCTTGGTTTTCAAGGAGAAGATGATGGATAGAGATCAGCATAAGGGGTTGAATAATTTTGAGTAGGGCCATTTGGACAAGGTTATGATCCAAAGTGAGCTCACGAGTAAAAATCATCACTCATAGAAAAACACAGTTACTGACGTCGATCAGGTGAGAACTGACGTCAAACAAGTAGAAACTGACGTCGATCATGTGCAGACAAAAGTTAGTGATGTCGAGTAGGTGGAAACTGATGTCAATTAGGGAACTAACATCAGTGATCAGGTGGATACCAACATCAGTCAGAGAACTAACGTCAGCAGTCAGGTCAGTCACATGGAATCGACATCAATTGAGTGTAGACTGAGAGGTGACCAAGATTGGTCACTATTAGAATGGATTTTGGGTATATAGAAAGCTGTCAAGGAGTCTTAAACACCTATGAGGAGGACTAAAAGGGTAAGTAAGCCTCAAATTCATTATTCCCCTTCTTTACACTACTTGTTGTTCACTGATGGTCAAGAACCAGGAATTTTTAAAGAGGTAATGTAGGTAGAATCTAGGAAATAGTGGGAGCATGGCATGAATGAGGATATTGATTCCTTGGGAAAGAACCAAATGGGAGATTTGGTAGAGTTGCCAGCCAAGATGAAAGCACTAAAATATGAATGGGTTCATAGGTTAAATAAAGGAGAGAATGGATAGGTGAGACAGAAGGCCAGGTTATATGGTCTTGAGCAAGCTACAGGACAATGGTGTTTAAGGTTTGATAGGTGTATGACAAAGCATGGCTTTATTCAATGTCAATGTGACTATTTTTTTTATTTTACCAGGTTGGATAATATTAGCTACATTATCCTATTGCTGTATGTAGTGTATATGCTTGTTACAGGGTCACACATGTAGGAGATTATTGAGCTAAAGGTAAAATTAGCTCAAAGGTTTACCATGAAGGATTTAGAAGCAATAAATAAAATCCTTGGCATAAGCATTTCTAGAGACAGGGAAAGTCACAGGTTGATTTTGTCTCCAGAGGATTATGTGAATAAGGTAGTGGAGAGGTTCAATTTGCAAGATGCAGAATTGGTTAGCACACCTATGGTTGGACAGTTCATAGAAAAGTGTCTTAAATCACATGATGAGGTTGAGTACATGAGTACTAGACCTGATATTACCCAAGCAGTGGGAGTTGTCAGCAAGTTAATGGCCAATCTAGGAAAGGAGCACTGGAAAGCAATTCAATGGATTTTTAGGTATGTAAGAGGGACCAGTAGTAGGTATTTATGCTATGCAAGGTCAAGAACTTCTCTACATGGGTATGTAGATTCGGATATGGCAGGTTACTTGGATGATAGGAGAAGCACCACAAGATATGTGTTCACTATTGGTAGTATGGCGGTTAGCTAGATTTTAGAGAGGTAGAAGGTTGTTGTAGTCACAGAGGCTAGCAAGGATAAGAACCCTATGGAAATGTTAACAAAGCCAGGAACAAAGGAGAAGTTGAATCTTCATTTAACTTTTGTTGGTCTTAAATATTAAACATGAAGAGGGATATAAGCTAGGAAATAAAATTAGATGATGTATAGGTACAGGTACATGTGTAACTATTTATCTCCAAGTGGGATATTGTTAAGTTGTGGAGCTAAAAGCTTCACTGATGCAAATGGAGGAGGTTGCTGAGTGTCAGAGCAATCGACATCAATCTGATAAACTGATGTTGGTCATATTCAGCTATGTAGTAATTGACATTAGTTAGGGGTCAGCCAACATCGGTCAGATAGGAATTGACATCGGCAACCTATGTGTGTGTGTGCGTTTGCATGCATTTCTAGAACTGGTCTAATTTCAAACGGACAATTAGTTTGCATGTAAAGACTAATTTTAGTCTTGAGTCTATGTTTCTAATTATTTTTTGTTTTGAGATCTATTTAATAGACCCATGGGGCTATATTGTAATTAAGGATCAAAAAGACTTGTCAAGGACAAGGACAAGGGTTCTTCCAAGTGTAAGATCAGTTGATCTGTAGGTGTGCAAGATCAGGGAGATCTACATGGTAAGTAAGGTTAGTTTATCTATAGGTGTTTGTGTGTAAGGTCAAAGGAGATCTATGGGGTAGCAAGATCAAGGAGATCTGCAACACAATAAGGAGTAAGATCAGGGAGATCTACTTGGAGTACTTTGAGTACTTGGTGGACTAGAAGTAGGCAACAACAGTTGAGTTGATTGTCACTTACTGGTGGAAACAACAACTCGGTTATTGAGTTGATTGTGTTTGTAATTGAGAGAGAGAGAACTCTTGAGGGAGAATTACTGTACGCCCAAGAGGCATGGGAAGAGTGTGATTTATTCATTGTATTTCCTTCTAGAAGAGTGTTAATACAAGTTTGTATTGTCTCTCATATTCTGTGCTATTTCTGAATTCTAGTTACATGTTACTTCTGGTTTAATTCCATGTTTAGTTGCTTATACAAAGGTAATCAATTGTGCTCTTAATCCTAACATTTTTTATTGAATAAATGACTCCTTAAAATTTTCATCATGCTTATATCCCTCTATATAAGAATCACACATAAAATACTAAAGAAGAGTTATGGTGCTAATGGATGGAAGTAGAGGATGTCTAGATAGCATATCAACTACTTTTTTAGTCACATATCTCTTATATTTGATAACCAAAATTTTTTTTAATTAAAATCCCATCCATTTATAGTGTCAAATTTTTTGAAGTTTAGTTTGAGCTTGAAAATATTGGAGAGGTTGATGATTCATATGGATAACAGTTTCCTTACCCATCAGATATAGATTTTTTTATTGATTAACTAAAAAAGAGAATACCATTCTTTGTTATAGGTACAATATTTCATAAATATGTCATAAAATAACTCTAAATTGTAATATAATAACTTGTCACTTTGAAGTAGGACAAATCCCATATCATATTCATTAGCATATGTTTCCACGTCAATGGGCAGTTAAAAGTAAGTAAATAAAAAAATTGGATAATGAATAATATTATGTTTAAATGTATCAAATGAATGTTTTTTTATTATTAACCCAATTAAAAAATTTACCACCTATTTTTATGCCATGCAAAGGTGTGACTATGGAATAAAATTTCTTGAAGAACCTCCTTAAATATTGAACTACATGCACAAGGATTGTTATCTTAGTCACATTGGAAGGATTTTGCTAATTAATGATGGCCTATAACTTATTAATATCAATCCTTAGTTACCCATATGTAACCAAATTCCCCAATAAGATAAGTGATTATTGAAAAAACTTGCATTTATTCTAATTCAACACTAACTTATTCTCCTTCAAAACATGCAATTCTTTTTAATATGTTAAATATGCTCGTCAAAAGTTATGATAATAATAATAATATAATATAAATATATAATGAAAAAATAATCAATAAATGGCCTCTTTATCTCATTCATTAATTGAATGAAGTTATCTATGCATTGCATAGTCTAAATGGTAGATCCAACCACTCATACAACCCTCACCTTATTTTGAATGTTGTTTTCTAAATGTCCTCATTATTAAATTCATACTTGGTGATATATAAATTTAAAATCAAGATTACTAAAATATTTTTGATGTTAAATTTGATCAATATTATCATAAATCCACGGAATAAATACTAATTCTTTATGGTTAGATTTTTAAGTGCTCTAGAATTAGCACCCATTCCTTAGGAACTATATTTTTTAAGTACCAAAAAAATAAGAGAGCCACATGGATAATCACTAGGATGGATTAAACCTTGATTAATTAAAGATTTTTTTTTACCTCATTAACATCCTTCAAGAACTGTATGTATATATTTATCTTTAGAAGTGGATTTTTGGGTAGTAAATGAATTTGATGCTCACTAGGCCTAATCAATAACAACCCCATAGGCTCATGGAAAATCTCTTCAAACTATTGCATCGACTCTCCCATATTATTTTTCTATTTTTAGTGAACACTATAAAATAAGTCTTATGTTAATCTACTTATTTTTATTAATCATATCTTAAAAGAAGAAAATAAAACTTCCCACTAGAATTAAATTATTATTATCTTCAATGGAACTTACCAAATAGATTTTTGAATCAAATTTATAGGTTTAAATGATTTAGATCTTTCCATACATCACAAAAACATATTGGTTGGCTCTCCTCATGAAAATAACATCCTAAATATACATTTAAAGGATTCCAAACACTACACCACACACATTAATAGGCAAAACTTACACTGTAACTTCATCAATGAAATCTATATTACTATAAAACTTGAATTTACATTACTTTGCCACCTTGATTTATACACCTTTATTTAACCAACACAAATAATGTGGACTTGAATGATTGTAAGTCTCAAACCCTAATTTGTATACAAAATTTTTTCTTACCAAATTAGCTTGTGCATCAATATCAAAAAGAGAATCCAATTTTGTTTCCTTCATTTGAATTTTAATATTGAAAAGATTATAAAGTTCACTCTCTTTAGCACTACTACTACCTTCCAACATTGATCCTCAGAATGACTATTAACATCACATTTCTCACAATGTACTTTAGTGTCCTTATTATAAATTGAAGTAGCATTAATTTTACATTTATGTTTACCTATACCTTTTTTATTAGAGCTACCTTGTTACTTAGAATTACTTTGAGAGGTTGATGGAACCTTATCCTTGTCCATTGATGAGTTAGCCTAGAAATCCCTTCTAAAACCTCTTCTATTGAACCTTTTTCACTCAACCTTGATAGCTCAAAGTTTCCTTTTGTACTCTTTTATTTTATAAAGTAATAATGAATATATTTTGCATAACTTTGGTGTTTTATACTTAAAACTATTTATTTTATGAATAATATTGTATCATTTACTATTATTACTATTTTTGGTTTACTAATAATTAATAGTTATGAATTAAAAAAGGAATCAATGACAATGGAATAACATGATTGATCACTAGCTATATTAACCCATAGAAACTGGGTAGTCATCTCGCAGAAACTAGGTATGTTAACCCATAGCAACTAGGTAACCAAACCAATGAAATAATATATCAACTCATAACAATGAAAGGGTTAATTATTCTAACTTGTATCAAGCCATGATCATTTTTTTAACATATATAAATAGTTTTATAAGTTGAGTCTAACCCATAAAACTTTTATTATGGCATACAAAGACTAAAATGGTCAATAAATGGTTTAAGGTACATTTCCTCAACTTTTTGACAATAGGGCAGATGTTATAATCTAGGAGATGTCGAGATCAATGTTTAAATACATCATCAAAATTCCTTTTCTATTAGACCATGTCTCTAAATTGATGAAACCATGAAACAAACTATTCCATGCCTTGTTTCTATTATTCTTTGATTGATAGATGTGGATTTGTTATAGTGTACATGTAGATTATTTTTCTAGATTCTATTAAAACAACCATAAGGTAGTTTCTCATTATTTTTGTAATTAGCTGATCATAATAAACCTTCCCTCTTTATTTAAAGAGTAGATATGAGGACATAGGTAAGTAATTATATGATAAATAATAATCATTGATATATCTAGAGAAAGTATTGAATCTTGTTTTGTAATTTTTTAATTTTATTATAGCAATACTCATATTTATACAACTTTATTAGTGTAAGATAAGTGGTTTGAATTAAGAATTGTAGCATGAGGAATGGATTATTACTTAAAACCGATGAGGTAGGGCCCAATTGAGAGGTTTTTGGTAAATATTACATTGTTTAGGTCAATTCAATTTTTCATCATGTGTTACATTATTTATTTACATTATTGTTCTATTTTTCTCCATATACATTTTTTATTTCAACAAGTTCAATTCCAACACTATGTTAAGAAGCTTCCAAGATAACATTAGTTTTAATTTTATGTAAATTAATTTATTGTCATTTACTTTCATGAAAGTGTGTTATTTTGATTCAATCAAGTGTGTTTTCCTATATGCAACCTTAGCACCTCAAGCTTTGAATGAAACTATTGTTGCACATACAATGCCTACATCTTTCCAAAATACACCCCATACGTTAAAAATTAGTGAAAGTATCAAAATAAATAAGTCAAATGTCTAATACTAAAATGATCCCATTAGTTTTTAGGCAATTACAATTATCTCAACTAATTTATGGTTTAATTTTACTCAAAATTTTGGCATTATTTTTAGCAAAAGGTGTCAAACATCAATACCTAAGAAATTGAGTTATTTTCCCTACTTTATAGAGGAATTTATTTATTTATAATTAAGAGTTTAATTTATATAATTTATATTAATCATAATAATTTTGTTTCCCCATTAAATTTACCATGTGTAGGGTAGGAAAAAAATTTGTAAAATAAAGGTTGACCGAGTGTAAGAAACATGACAAGGATCACTTGAATAGATTCTTAACTAGGAGAATGAGTTTGACTATAGGAAAAAAATTTGAGGCATCATCCTTAGTAATAAAATTTTAAAGAATCACACATATATTTATCCCACCCCTATCACATACAATTATATCAAAAGAGCTAAAAGAGATAGTAGTTGAAAGATTCTTGGTTCAACTAGTCAAGTAATATAAAGTCAAAGTACAAGAGAATTTTCATGCCCTTGAACATGATATCCTTATTAGAGATCCAACTTATCCATCTTATACATAAGGATATGGTATTTATCCCCCTTTCCCTTAACCTAAAATTATATATAAAATATAATACCAAACCCTTTTTTCCCCAAAAATAAAGTCTAAACCTGTATTCTTAGACCTAATTGAGCAATATAATATCTTTATTGAATTTAGAAAATAATTACCACAATATTTCCTTCTATTGCCTCTAGCTAGAAGGTCTTCATTTCCCATAACAAATCCTAGATCCATCATTAATTTTTCTCTTTGGCTATAAAAATCTATAATTAATATGAAAAGTGGTTTGAAAAGGTCATTGTTACATAAGTGGTTCATACAATGATGAGAGTTATGTAAGATGAAACCCTTAGAAACAAGGACACAACATTTTAATTCCCCATCAATACCCCTATGAGTAATTCACATATGAAAAACATTCTCATATCATATCTACTTAACTTCAAGGGAATGGTATGTAAAGACTTGGATATATTCATCTTTGAGTTTGATGTCTTTTGTTGTAGTTATGAGTATAATAATTAAACCCACAAGTTGAAGTTATTTATATCCACACTCAAAAATGCAGCCCTCTATTAGTTCATAAGACTAGGAAATAATGTTGTCATGGATTGGAAGGATATGAAATAAAAATTTCTCTCCAAATATCAATATAATATATAGAATGAATGAATTAAAAGTGTGACATCTTATGGATGTCCTAAAATGAGGAGGGACCACTAGAAAATTATGTGGAAAGATTATTGTTCAGCCTTTAAAAATATAAACAAAAAAATTTGGATGTAGAGTCTATGAAGTTGAAATTTTTGAAAGGAATAAATGAGGTTGAATGTTTCAAGTTATCATTGATGTCATGGTCATTTATGTAAAAATGATAATGATATATGGTGATAAATTTTAATTTCTTGTGATGCATAGTGAGGAATGATGGAATAAGTGATTATAGGTTCTTGTTGAAGGATGATGTCATGAAGTGATGAGAAGAATTGAGCATGAGATATCTAGTCTAAGCATGATGGCTCTAGAAGATGAATTAAAAAAGTCATAATAAGATGTATAAGGAAATTTGAACATGATTTTGAGGTATTAAATAACCTAGGCATGTCTCATTGTATGACTATAGAGGTAAGACCTATAGGTCTAATATGCAAATAAGCTTGTCTTAGACACTGTCTGATCTAACTTGGGGTCCTTAGATGTTATAAAAACATATTGACAATGAATATTAGTGGTATAAAATATTATAAGGTGTTTTTAACATGTGAATAAGGTGAAATTACATCTATAGTGGCAAGAAGGCTAGTTTTGAGGCTTAGTCGTTGCATGGAAAAACTAGTATGAAGGCACGAGATTGGTAGCTTGTTGAGATAAGTAATATGAGACTTGTGTGAAGAAAGTGTTGGCCATATGATATTAACTCATTTAAAAATAGTAATTATGGATGTCATTTATATCAAAGTATTAGGTAGGATATCTAGAGAGAAGAGCATGTTTAAAGTTACACAGTGCAAAGTTGTCATGCTTTTACAGACACCATTTCTGAAACACTTAAAGTGCAATTAATAAAAGATATATTATGGTTTTTTCAAGATAATCTTAAATATATGGTACATAGGTTTAGATGAAGATAAATAAGCTCAATAGTGATTTATTTTATATCTTGGACATTACAAGGTTTCTCAATTAAACCCTAAGGGTTTAATCCATGGAGTTCACAAGCATGTTCTATTTTTATATTGACTAGATATATATGGGAATTAGTTAATTAAGTTATAACTTAAGTATTCCTCATCATTGTGTAACCATACCCTTTGACCTATTAATTATCATCTCAAGTAATGTTTCAAGACTTTATAGTTCCTAAGTCTTAGACTTAATAATTGTCTCAGCTCGATCAATGGTTAGTACTTAATCATACTTTGAAGATCCAATGAAGTGAAGAAAAGTCATTTTGTCAAAGGCACCTTTGAGTAAATGTGTTATTGACAAGTTTAAAAATCATGAATCTTTTACATTAAATCTATAAAGTGGTTTAAAGTCAAATGGTCAAGGATTAATGTGGGAATACCAAGTGTCTTAATAATGAGAATTGATAGCAAAGGTACAGATGGAATGTAAGAGTGCTAAGTGTCACATTCATGTGAGCTCATTAGAGATAAAGTTTGATCTTGTTAAAAAATTAAATGGTGAGCATATGATCATGCAATGAAGATATAACAAAGTGAGTGGAATTGATGAGATAAAGTGTTTGATGTTTATCAACATAGAGGTGAGTTAAAGACTAATTTAGTTTGATGAGATTGATAAAGTGTATTCATTCTAAATACTCAGTAATAAATGAGATGAGATTAAGAGATTGAGGTTTAATGTTAGATAGAGGTAAAATTCATGAAAATTTAAATATGTAATAGCATACAAGAGATCAAATCTAGAGATCTAATAGATGCATTTTAAATTTGGAACATTAAAGCTTAAAAGCATACAAGGATCCAATGGAGAGTATGAACCTATTAGAACTTGATCTAATGGATGCATTTAAAATTTGAGAAATTTGAATGAAGACCATTAGATCATGATTTAAAACTTAAGATCAATGGTAAATAATTAATTATATGTTCATCCCAATGGTCAAGTGGAGGAACATGCAAGGAAGCCATAAAATATGACACAGATAACAAAATTGATTATTGTAATCAATCAAATTTATGTAATATGGCATGTACATCAAAATTAGATCCTAGTATATGATAAAAATAGTAATGAGACCAAGAATCATGGTAGTGAAACATGAGTTTAAAACATGGGAACTTGTTACTAAATACAGGAACTAAAGTCTAATAGAATAGAGTGTGATGTGTTAGCAAACTAGTGTGAACATAGAAAAGATAAAATCCCTAAATTAAATGATGTGTGTGTGTGTGTGTGTGTGTGTGTGTGTGTGTGTGTGTGTGTGTGTGTGTGTGTGTGTGTACAGGAAAATGCTACTTGGGTAATTGAATTATGTCAAATAGATAAATATAGAGACATAGAGTCAGAGGGGTAGACAAGAAGAGAAAAGAGGAGAGAGATGTGTAAAGCATGAGTAGTTACAAACCATACCTATAACATAGAATGGAATTGGATTCATTTGATTCATTTTTGTAATTTGGAGTTGTAGCTCCATTATACATCTAATAGGTTGGTGCCATTAGATAAACTGAGTTGGTGCTTCCTTAGAGTAGGTTATCTTAAATTAGGGGATTGGTGTCTCCTTAGGGTTGGTGATTTTAAACATTATAACTAGTGAGGTTATTTATTTTGAGGTTGGATTATAATAGTAGATTCTAGTAGATATTCTCATGGTGGTTTTTCCCATATTGGGTTTTCCATAGTATATCTAGTGTTATGCATATTTGTATGTATGTGATCTCTGCATATATTTTTAGTCTGCATTAAAAGATTTTAAAATGACTAATTATTTAATATATTAATTAAACCCCCCTCTTAGTAGATAGTTATGGTCCAATAATTGGTAGCAAAGCCTTGGTTCTTTAGAATAAGCTTAATCAGCTCAAGTAGATCTTGGATGGTGAGCACAAGTGGCTAGTCAAGAAGGCTCTTCCTCAAACAAAACACCTCTCTTTGATGGACCAAAATATGCATTTAGAGATTTAAAATGGAAGCATATTTATCCTCATTAGGTTTTGATGTATGGATGTCTATTGTAAATGGATATATAGCCCCTGCTACAAATCCTACTGATCAAGCTTAAAATAAGGCATATGAGAGAAATGACAAGGACAATAATGTTATTATATGTGAAGTGTCTAATTAAAAGTTTTCCAAAGTAATGCATTGTAAAAATTTACAATATATCTAGAATAAATTAAAAAAACATCTATGAAGGTGATGAAAAGGTAAAGCAATCCAAGCTATAAACATTCAAAGGCAAGTTTGAAAGCCTTAAAATGAATGAAGAATAGAAAATTGTTAACTATCTCTTCATAGTAAATGAAATATTCAATACAATTAGAGGCCTTAGAAAAGAGATGAAAGTTATTGTCATTTTCAAAAATGTCATAAGTCTATACCATCAAGGTATGACTCAAAAATCTATGCAATAGAGGAAGCAAGAGATCTGGATAAACTCACTATTGATAAGTTACATGGAACATTCACAGCCTATGAGATGAGAATGGGAGAAATAGATACCTTTAAGAGAGAATTTTCATTCAAAGCATCCAAACTAGTAAAGATAGAAGCACCTACTTCTATATTTGAGAAGACTAATGAATAAGAATCCAACTTTGTTAAAATATTAAGAAGAGGGTCTAGAAATTACAAAGGTAAGTTACCCTTTAAATGTTTTAACTACGGTAAAGTAGGAAATTTTGACACTAAATGCCATTATAACAAAAAGGATAAATTTTATCAATAAGAGGATATTAAAAAGATGAAACCCCACTATTTCAAGAAGAACTTATTTAAAAACAATAAAGTCCTATACATAAAAGAAGATCATGATTCATTGGATGATAGTGATAGTTTTGATGATGACCATGATTATGCCTTTGTGGGAAAGGAAAAGGAAGTCCTATTCATGACATTAGGATAAAATTCTATTGATCAAGAATAAGTTGAAGAATTAGATGGAGAAGAAGGAGGAGAAGTGGATATAGATTGTGAACTCATATATGCTTTAGAGAAAATAGACAAGCCAAGAAAACTCAAAACAAAAGAATCTTGGACAAAAGGAGATTGAGAAAATGTCCAAAAGTCTTAAAAAATCTGATCAGATGGTGGTTAGCCTAAAGACACAGGTTGAAGAGGCTAAAATAATAGAAGATGTAGTCAAAATTTAACTACAATATAAATTTGATGAGTGCATTAAGTTACATGTATAGATAGTGGATTTGAGAAAATAACTTGAGAAAGATAAATATCAAATAGACAAAGGTCTAAAGTTGAAAGGAGGATCAAACATTCTTAATGATTTGGTCAACTCTCAAAAGCCTTCAAAAGAGAGATATGGTTTTGTTTATTAAAAAGGGAAAATCCCGATAACAAGTAAATCTGCTAACCTATATGACAACTTCAAATTAGAAGGAGAATTAGGAGCAAAGATTAAAAAAATTGCAAAAATGCTTTCAGAGATATAAAGATAAGCATTGTTTATATGAAGAAAGATAAAGGAGAAAATAAGATTGAAGAAAATAACACAAACATAAATGGTTACACAAGAGTGAGAGACTTGAAGAATCTAATGTTTAGAAGAGCTCCTCATCCTGTACAAGGAAATGCTATGACTATGTATTCCTCATCTTTCTATGGTTATTGTTATACCTATACTCAGTTTGGGCATAGGGATATTAATTATAGAGTTGTACCTAAAATGAGAAAAAAAATTGTAAGTATAAATTCATTTTCACCCTTGTTAGATACAAATTTAATATCCTATAATTGTAATAATTTTGGTCACATAGCTAAACAATGTAAACAAACTTTATAAGACCAAAAACACAAAGTAATAAGAAAGGCATACCTCATAGTGTGAACAAAGGTTCACAAGTATCTAAAAAAGAGAAAAATAATTCAAATAAGAAACCTAAGGATGTGTGAAAAGTGAAAGATCAATATATGATTGCTCAAATTGTACTCCATGCCAAGGAATAGAATTTGTGGGTAATAAAGACTAGTTGCTCAAAACATATGACTAGTGACAAGAGAAAGTTCATCAAATAAATCAAATTTAAGGAATGACCTATTAGGTTGGGGTATAACACTACAATAAATATCTAAGGTAAAATAACCTTGAACATAGATGGAAAACTACCTACACATGATGTCCTTTATGTTGAAGGATTGAAACATAATCTACTAAATGTCAGCCAAATGTATGACAATGGATATAAGGTCACAATTAATTCACAAAGATGCAAGTTAAGGACATCTATAAGACTAGTTATAAAAGGGAAAAATAACTTAAAGCAATATTTATAGTTGCTTGATAGGAAAGATTGATGAGAGTTGGTTATGGCATAGAAGAATGGACCATGTCAATTTTGACAACATGGTAAAGGTAATCTCAAATAAGTGTGTTAGACACATACCTAAGATAACCAAACCTACAGACATGACTTGTAAGGAATGTCAATAAAGCAACCAGACAAGGGTCATATTTCAAATAAAGGAGTGTAAAACTATAAAGCTTCTAGAATTAGTTCATATTGATCTTTGTGGTCATACTAAGACAAGTGGATTTAAATGAGAGAGATAATTCATTCTATTTATATATGATTACTCAATAATGACATGGGTAACCTTTTTGAAAGATAAGTCTCAGGCATTTGAAAGATTCAATATCTTTAGGGACATGGTAGAGAATGAGATTGGATGAAAAATCAAATGATTAAGATCTGATAAAGGTGGAGAATTCACCTCAAATGAGTTCATAAAGTACTATGAGAAATATGGAATCAAAATACATTACTCTACAACAAGGACTCCACAACAGAATAGAGTTATTGAGAGAAAGAGAAGGACAGTCAAGGAGATGGCCAAAATAACGTTAAAAGAGGCAAAGTTACCTAATAAATATTAAAGAGAAGTAGTCCAAATAGTAGTATATAAAGTTCAACTAAGGGTAAACAGTGATAAAACTCCTATGAACTATGATATGGAAAACCTGTCTCTGTTAAGTATTTTAGAGTGTTTGGAAGTAAATGCTACATTAGGAGAAAAGAATAAAAATTAGGAAGATTTGAATCAATATGTGATGAAGGAATATTTATTGGTTATTGCACCCAAAGCAAAGCCTACATATGTTACAACAAAAGGCTACACAAGATTTTAGAGAGCATCAATGTCAATGTTGAAGAAGGTTTGAAACATGTTAAACTCGACATATAAATCTATATTGAAGAATTAGATTTTGAATAAGAAGTAGCTAATGAAGATCATGAAGAAGTAAATGAAAAGGCACCTACAATATTTGTTCAAAAAGATCATCATAGAGAGCATATCATTAACAATAATAATGAAGGATTTCATATAAGGAGAAGAGTTGAAATGAATAAGGAGCAAGTAAGTTTTTCTCTAATGTCTAAAATTGAGCTTAAGAACTATGCTGAAGCTAGCAAGGATGTTAATTGACTAAAATCCATGGATGAAGAACTGAGCCAAATTACAAATTAAAAAAATTGGGAATTATTTCTAAGACCTACAAATAAGAATGTAATAGGTACAAAGTGCATTTTTAGAAACAAGATCAATGAGGATGGAGATGTTATAAGGAATAAGGCTAGATTGGTGTGCAAAGGATATGCACAAGTTAAGGGTAGGGGTTTTTAGGAAACATGTGTTCTAGTTTCTAGATTAGAATCCATAAGAATGTTTCTAACATTATTTATTTATAATAAGTTCAAATTCTATCAAATGGATGTTAAGTCTACTTTCTTGAATGGGAACCTAGAAAAGGAAGTCTACATAGGACAACCTAAAGGTTTTTCACTATTAGAGGAAAAATATTATGTGTGTAGACTGAATAAAGATCTATATGGTCTAAAATACCTAGATCATGGTATTATAGATTAGACCAATATCTACAATAATAAGGATTCAATAAAGGATGTGCATACAACAATATGTACTTCAAATTAGAAGGTGAGAATATGCTTATTATTGGTGTATATGTAGATGACATAATTTTTTATGGTAATAACAATACAATGTGCAAAGACTTTACTACTCAAATAAAAAATGAGTTTGAGATGCATATTCTTGGATAATTTTTTTTCTTATTTGGTCTATAGATAGCAAAAACTAATGAAGGGATATTTATATCTCAAACCAATTATGATAAGGATATGATCAATAATTTTGGAATGGAAGATAACAAACCAATTAGTACTCCCATGATAACTAGATGTAAGCTGAACAAAGAGGATGAGTCCCTTGATCCAAATCAAACTATGTACAGATCAATTATAGGTAGCTTGTTATACCTAACTACATCAAGACCTATTATCATGAAAGTAGTGTGCATGATTACAATATTTAAAGATGCTCCTAAAGAGTCACATGTCAATGCATTAAAAACAATCCTTAGATATATCAATATCATAATTGACTATGGCCTATGGTATCCTAAAAGTGAAGATTTCACTTTGATAGCTTATACAGATGTTAATTGGGTAGGAAGGGTGGATGATAGAAGAAGCACTAGTGGTGGTACATTTTTCCTTGGAAACAGACTTGTTCCATGGTCGAGCAAAAATTAAGAGTCAGTTAATATTTCTATAGTAGAAGTAGAGTATGTTGTATTAGTGTCATGTTTGACTCAAGTCTTGTGGATGAATCAAACACTCAAAGACATCAAGGTAGAGTACAAATAACCTATCTCTATTCTTTGTGACAATTCATTGTATTAATAACATATCAAAGAATCCATTGATGCATTCAAGAACCAAGCACATATCAATCATCACTTCTTAAGAGAGAAATTTTAAAATCAAGAGGTCACAATAGAGTATGTGACAACTCAATATAAAGTTTTAGACATATTCATCAAACCTCTTTCCAAGGAATAATTTGAGTATTTGATATAGAAATTAGGAGTGGTGGCTCCTACATCACATCACTAGATCTTAGTGATAAGGCATGAGTCTAGGGGGAATATCACAAAAGTCTTGACAATCCTTGGAAGAAGAGAGAAAAGGAAACTTAGGTGTGCATTATTTTTAAAATTTATAATGAGTTGATGGTTGAAGATTCTTGGAAAAACTCATTTATCTAATATAGGGGAAGAAAAATTTGGACAAACTATGAGAAATTTGGAATCCCTTTGCCATTGATGCCAAAAGGGGAGAAAAAATGCAAATTCTATCTATAAAAGTTTGAAAGAGTAGAGCATGTGTCCAAGTTGAGTTTAGGAAAATGTTTCATTGCCTAATGGGGAGAAAGTTTGGTATGAATATTTTTATCTCAAGTTAATCATGATCCAATACAATCAATGTCATAAAAGGATCAAAATTTTCCATCATTGAATAAGATTGGAGCATTTAGTTTGCCATCAATTCCAAAGGGGTTTAATGTTTGCCATATGATTGTAATTGATGTCCAAAGGGGAATTATGGATGTCATTAATGTCAAAAGATCAAGCATGATTGATGCAAAGAATACCATGTTTTAAAATTGCATAGTGCAAAGTTGTCATGATTTTACAGAGACTATTTTTGGAACACTTGAAGAGAAATTAATAGAAGATTTGTTATGGTTTTCTCAAGAACATCATAAATATATGGTCCCGAAGATAAAATGAAGAGAAATGAACTCAATAATGATTTATTTTATCTCTTAGACATTATAGGATTTCTTAGTTAAACCCTAAGGTTTTAAGCCATGGCGTTCACAAGCGTGTTCTATTTTTATGTTGACTAGCGATAGATGGGAACTGGTTACTTAAGTTATAACTTAAATTTTCCTCATTTTTATGCAACAGGCCCCTTTGACCTAGTAATTACCAACTTGATCAATGTTCTAAGACTTTATATTTCATAATTCTTAGACTTAATATTTATCCAATCTCAATCAAAAGTTAGTGATTAATAGTACATTAAAGATCCAATAAATTGAATCAAAGTTAATTTGTTAAAGGCACCTCCAAATAAATGCACTAGTGACAAGTGTCACAATCATAAAGCTTGTATAGTAAATGTATGAAGTGTTTTAAATTCAAATGGTCAAGGATTAATATGGGAATGCCAAGTGTTTCAATAGTGGAAACTAACAAAAAAGGTGTAGAAGGCATGCAAGAGTGCCAAGTGTCACATTCATGGGAGATCATCAAAGATAAAGTTAAAGCTTGTCAGAAGATCAAATGGTGAGAAGATGACCATATAATAAATATCTAATAGAGTGAGTGAACTCAATAGGATAAAGTTCTTTATGTTTATCGATACAAAGGTGAGTTAAAGACTAAGCTAGTTTTATGATATTGATGGAGCATATCCATTATAAAGACTTAGGAAGAAATGAGATGAGATTAAGAGCTTGAGGTTTAATGTTAGATAGAGGTAAAGTTCATGTAAATTTGGAGATATAATGACACGTAAGAGTTTGGATCTAAAGATCTAATGAATGTGTTTTAAATTTAGAACATTAAAACTTAGAAGCATAGAAATATCCAATGGAGAGTGTGATCTTATCAAAACTTGATCTAATGAATGCATTTTAAAGTTGAGTAATTTGAATCAGGACCATCAGATCATGGCATGAAACTTAATATCAATGGTTAATATTTAAATATATGTTCATCCTAATGGTCAAGTGGAAGAACATGTAGGTAAGCCATAAAATATGACATAAATAATGAAATTGATTACTATAATCGATCAAATTTGTGTAATATGGCATGTGCACCAAAACTAGAGCCTAGTAAATGATAAAAAATAGTAATGAGACCAAGAATCATGGTTGTGAAGCATGAGTTCAAGACATGGGAAACTTTCTATTAAAGACATGAACTAAAGTCCAATAGAATAGAATGTGATGTGTTAGCAAACTAATGTGAACATAGAAAATATATGAACCCTAGATAAAATGCTTATATATATGTCATCTAAGATAAAAGAAAATGCTACTAGTGTAATTTAATTGTATCAAATATAGAAATATAGAGACACAGAGTTAGAGGGTAAGACAAGAAGAGAAGAGAGGAAAGAGATGTGCAAAGCATGAGTAGTTATAGACTAGACATATAATAGAGAATTAAATTGGATTCATTTGAATCATTTTTGTAAGCTAGAGTTATATCTCCATTATAGATATGATAGGTTGGAGCCATCATATAAGCTGAGTTGGTGCTTCCTTAGAGTAGGTGTTCTTAAATCAGGGGATTAGTGTCTTCTTAGGGTTAGTGCCCTTAAACATTATAACCAATGAGGTTATTTATTATGAGGCTATATTAGAATAGTATATTCTAGTAGCTATTCTCATGGTGGTTTTTCCCATATTTTATTTTCCATGATATATCTAGGGTTATGCATATTTTTGTGAATTTGATCTCTGGATATATTTTGTCTACATTAAAAGATTCAAAAAGGACTAAATTAGTCAATTTACTTTTTCAATCCACCCTCTTAGTAGATATTTATGTTATAATAGAATGTTTTCATCATTTTATATTGTTATGATTTCACTTAACATGTGGATTAGGTGTTGAGATCAATACAAGAGGTTTCCAAGTGTTTTCAAGGACCAAGCATAATTAGTGATTCTCAACCTAATGTGCATATTGGTCTAGTGTGGCCCAATGAAAGGTTAAGATGAGTTATAAAGGTGCATATAGCACATGTGAGAATGGATTGAGGTGTAATAGGTTGTTTCAAGGGTGTTTATCAAACATGAGGTCCTAAGTTGCAAGGAAGCATGAAATTTGGCTCTAGGTTCTCCTGTGCATATAGAGTGAAGAATTATAGACCTGAGAAGTAACTTATGATGTTCGTTGGCACATGTGATCATTTAATTGGGACTTGAGTCTTTAGGATATATGGGGAAGGGTCCTAGATAACATCTCAAAGTATTAGTTTGGCATTTGAGGGGTAATACTATATGAATAATCACTAATACCAAAACTATTTTAAAATCCACTTAAAACCCTCATAGTGACCTGATTAGAGAGATATTGATAGAAATAGAACATAATGGATTGGTAAGGAAAGTTTTATGTTTGAATATTTTATGGGAATCCTCTAGGAATCTCTAAGTGGTAGTGGTTTGTCAAGGTAGTGAGCAAAAGCTATAGAAATATGTTTTCTCTAAGAATTAGATTTTACAGGCAAGGTTGACTAGGTTAATACATGAAAGTGGATGGATGTTAAAGGTCAACACTTTTTATTTATGTCCATGGTTTTTTTTGGATATAATATATCTTCTATGTCAACTACTTTTTTGACCCAAGTTGACCTATTGCTAAACTAGTAAAGAGTGAAAATAATGAAAAAACCAGTCAAAGTAAGAAAGAGATTAGGAATTAGCCACAAAAGATTGGGTTAGGATATATATACTTGAGGTAATAATTACCTATTAATCCTATTAATTTTGGTTATAATTTTTGTATTTCATTGTAAATGGTGAAAATAATGCTCTAAATATGACATGTTTGTGTGAGTGAAGATAGTGAAAGAGTGAGGTTCAAAGTCTGATTAGTTTGGTCTATATTTGTCATTTGAACTATATATATTTGTGATTTTAGTTTAGATAAATATGTATGAGGATCATAAAAAATCATTTTAATTTCAATTAAGTGTACCTATATGTGTGGGAAGTCATGTTCTCTATGACTAGCTCTTAAGGCAGTTTGACTGTTCCAGGTGTGCTAGGTGAAGTGAAGGGTTTGAGGCTCTATGATAAGATTCATTGTATATAATGAATTTTTTTTTGAGACATAAATTGATTATTAAATATTTATATAATATGAATATGTATCTTTAAGGTTTTGAGACATAAAATCCAAAATGGCCTATTTGGCTATGTGAGCACTGTGTAAGAGAGAACTAGTAAATTGGTCTGAAAGACCAATAGTTAATACAAAAAAATATGATATATCTAGTGAAATTTTAAATATAATTAATATAGGATATATTAATCTAAATAATAATTTATTAAATTTACTTTAAAAATTCTAAACATAATGTTCTTCATAACTATGTTTTTGGAACACTCAAGCAGTCTATGTAGCCATCTTGCAAAGATGTTAATATATTTTGAACTCAATTGGAGAATAAAATTATTATTAATATATTATAAAAGTATAAAATTTTAATTATAATAAATTTATATTCATGATAATTCCCTATTCAAGTGTGAATATTCAAAACCTTTTGACTATGTTTTTGAACCTATATGCAGTTTTGAGTTAGCTTGAGAAAGCTATTTGTTTTAGGTCATATGCCCTATTTGGTGATGTAAAATGGACATGGTAGTGACCATGAGTCTATGGAGGATAATTTAATGTTATTTTATCATATGGTGATATGGTAAAGGTGATTTTATACCTCATTTTTGTGAGATAGACTTTTAGGCAGTGAGAAAGCCCAATGGTAAGTAGGCCTAATAGCATGGTTCAAGTGGTGAATTATATGTACAAGTCATGTGTACATAAATTTATGTAATAATGGGTTTATTTGATAATTTTTTAATTGTTTAATTTTTTTTTGGAGGATGAATATAATCTAATATGAATCAAGTGTAGTGTGTACTTAAGACAGACCTAATTGCATTAGGTCTCCTTTAGGCCTAATGGAGGTTTTGGACCTTAAGGGGTATGACCAACATATAGAGTGGTTTTATCACATGTGTAACATGTTTTTATAAATATTTAAGTATTTATATAAGTGTTTTAATGTCTTTTTCTGACCAAGATAGGTAAGAGGAAGTGTTGAGTATATAAACAAAGCCTAATTGGCCTATTTGAGCTAGTTAGAAAATTAGGAAGATAAGTAAAGAAAATAAATCTTGGAATATTATAAGTAGGTAATTTAGGAAAATAATAAGAGGAAATAAATAATTATTAAAATATAATAAATATTTTTTATGTGTATGATAAGGTCAATTGACCTAATGAGCCTAGAAGAGGCATGTTGAGTGAGTGAGCCTAGAAGGTTGTTTGAGAGAAGTAGAAGGATAAGGAGAGATGAATGAGTGGATTTTTTATTTATATAACATCATATATATATATATATATATATATATATATATATATATATCATATGAGTGTTTAAATTTTATCATATATAGTTTAATATAGATATATAATATAGAGAGAACTGAAGAATAAGTCACCATCAGTTGAGAGAACAACAAGGTGTCTTGAGGTGATCAAGCTTATCTTGGTTGGGTTTGTGCTTGGTCAAGAAAGGATTTGGAGATACCTTGAATGTTGGATCTTGAATAATTATCATTGAATTAGTTGGGTTTTTTAAAATTCATTTAGGGTTTTAGATCCTCCTTACAAGTTTGAGATTGCTAAAGGACTAGTTGGATTGGTGCTTGAGTAGTGAGGGTTTGGTGATCCTTGTGGGGTTGGTTCCTTACTAAATGTTGTTTAATTTATTATAAGATATTATTAAAATTAGTTTGATAGTGGTTTTTATCCCTCATTAGGGTTTCCCATATAGATATGGTGTTCATGTGTTATTATTTTGCTTCATACTTGTTTGCATGGTTAATTATACCTTATTATATCTCTATGTTAACTTGAATGGTCAACGAATGATGAATGGAATTAAGTGAAAAGTTTGTACACTAATTCACACCCCATTTTAGTGGTTATGATTATAATAATTTATATTAGATCAGTTCCTTTTGAGGAGACTTGATAACTTGAAGGTGATCCTAGAAGCACAAGATGAATAAGTTTGTGGAGATCATGGTTGAGGTTTACATATAAGTTTAGATTATGGTACAAAAAATATTTAAGAAGAAGGATTATGTTGATATACAAAAATCCATTGAAGATTTACTGAAAGAAAGGTATGTAAAGGTATCTTGGTGAAGTAAGCAAGAAAAGCTCTATAAGTGAAGAGCTAAGTTGAGTCTATGAAGTTTTCATAAATGAGTAGTAAGAATATGTTGATAAGACCTATGTTGATATGAGATCTATTTGATCCTTATTGTGAGATAAAGGTATACCCTTTTTTGTATTGTTATGGTGGTTGAGCATATAGGCATTGAGATCCTCAAAAGTGCCTATAGATCAGTAAGAACAAAGAGGTTACAAAGTCCAATAAGTATTAGTAAGTTTGTGTACATGATAATAATCTATAGTTATCATGTTTTGAAGGAATGGAATACTTGTCTAAACACAAGATTGGGTCTAAGAAGTCTAAGATAAAATATGAACAACATAAGAGCAAGATACTTGGTCTACAAGACCAATATGGTCATGAAGAATATATGACAAATTTGTCTAAAATAAGAATGGTCTTTGTTATCCTTGAATTCAGTAGGCTCAATTCATGGGATAACCCCTAGAAAATTTGTCCATTTCATAACCCTTGGTCTCTAATCATGTAAAACAAGGCCAATCATTGCCTTATTTCATTATTATCTCCTAAAAAAATTAGACTTTTGAGGGAGTTTTTCTACCCCATGTATTTTGGATAATTTTCTCCAAACTACACCAATGTTTATTTTAGTGTAAGAGAATTTCTCTAAACTGCACCATTGCATGCAAGAGTGTAGAATTTATCTGACATTACACATGTAAGGTCAGAGAAATTCTCTGACCCCACACCTCAGCCCACCACCTATGGTAATTATTACACATTAATTACCTTATATATATTAATCCCTCTATAATTTTTTATTTTTACCATTTTTTTCACTCCTTGCCATTCTAGAGCCTAAGTGCACTCTTTGTCATTTTTGAGATTAAGTGTTTTTCCCTAATTATCCATTTCCATTCTACCTTGCTTTGATTTAACCTTAGATTTTTATTCATTTTGGATCATAGGTTAGCTTTTTTATTATTTTCATATTTCTATTTTTGTCTTTATGTTCTAAAATTATTCATCTTTTTATGCCCTAAAAATTTATGCTTCAATTCTTTTTTTTTTTCCTTTTAAAAAACTTGTGAATAATACCCTTTCTACATGAAAAACCCTTAAGTTAAGGCATGTGTATAACCTCATGCTTATCATTTTAATCAAGTTTAAAACCCTATTCATCTCCCATGTACTTATAATAATTTCCTCTAAGGTACATATGAATCACAACTCTTATCTCCCATTGCTTATCAGAGAAAATTCCTTGATATGCAATTAGTCAAAACCTTTTGGTATAGGTCAGAGAATTTTCTCTGATAAGCACCAAGCCAAACAATTTTAGTGTAGGTTCGAGAAATTTATTTGACATACACCAAAGACCATCCATCCATACCATGTTCTCCTTGAAGAATTTTCTCCAAGTTGCACCCTTTCTCTTTCTCTCAGTACATATCCAAGAATTTTATTTGATGTGCATCATAATCCAAAACCAAAGGTGTAGGTCAAAAAAAATTCTCTAAATTACACCAACACACACCCAAGTTAAGTGCAAGTTAGATAATTTTCTCTGACTTACACCTTACCCTAAAATTTCACTGAATCTTATGGAATTTAGAGAAATTTTCTCCAAATTACACCAAAGACCAATTTTAATCATATCTAATACAGGAGCATAGATTTTTATGCTCTTGCATTTTCTCCAAGATGAATGAAAATTATTAATTTGGAATAATGAAAATTTTTGGTAGTTACTTGATCAATGTCAAATGAGTCACCTACTAATAAAATAATGAAGTAAAATTTCCAAGGTGTGTTTCTAGCATTTATAGTTGACTCAAATGTAGATCAAATCAGAGACATTGAGATTAGACATGTTGACATGGATGAGTTCTTACATAGAATAGGAAGGGACCCATTTCATCTCACATGTAGCTAGTCTTAAATAGTGAAATTAACTTGGCAACTACATTTATTTTATTAACATATGATTTGAAGTTCATCTTGACAATGGCTGTATATTTTGATAAGCAGAGCATATCAGTCAAGGATGCAGATGGTAAGGTGGGCATCTGCCTTGATGAGGAATATTTTGATAAAGTTTTCCATCTCTCTGAGATTAAAGAATATTTAGATTTAATTGTGGAATCAGCCCAAGAACACTATGACAAAGATTCTCAAAATTGTAAAAATCATATTAATTCTAAATGGCTTAGGACTCCTCGACATTCAATAGCTAGATGGCCAAAGTATCTTTACAATAGTGACTTATTAGAGGAAGTAGGGGATTTGATCACCCTCCTAAGTAGAGTCAAGGGGATCCCCACATCAAATATTTTCTAAGAGTGGATGCATAAATACATTTGGGTCATAAAAAGGGACAAAAAAGTATTCTAGGGTAAACAGATCAATGATGCTATATGTCACCAACTCTTCAAAGTGACTTCTTCTCTAAAATTTTATATGACTTCCTACCTAGTATATGTTATAGCCAGCATGAGAGCTTTCCAAGGCTTAACTAGTGTTGGAGAAATAAAGGTCCTAGTGTATGAATATTAACCTTAGTTAACTCTCAAGGAAAATGTAAAGCATTATAGGAGAGTCAATGATGATTTATTTTACAAATTTATTTATACTTATGAAAAAGATCTAAAAAAGAAGAGAGTTTCAGATCAAGAATGAGAAATAATTAATAAGGTTGGTTGCATATTTTAACATTTCCTAACCTTCACCTACATCATGGTAGGGGGATTTGATGAGAAAACATACATTCTACCAAGGTATCCAAGTGATAAATTGATATCTATTGAGATGTGCAGGAAAGTAATGAATGTTCACAAGAAGCAATCAGATGCTCACAAATGAGGTTTTAAGTTTCTAATTAGTATTGGGTGGTATCCTATTGTAACCACTCCAAAGAACAAAACCATGGAAATTGAGTTGAGTGGATAACTCTTAAGAGATTCAAAATTATAGAAAACTTTGATTAGAGGCTGATAAAATAAAAGATCAAACATAATTTCATTCACATATAAAGGATTGAAGACATCTGGGTAGAATGTAGAACTGATAAATAAGTGAAGAAACTTGATCACAACCATCTCATTACTGATAAAATTGCTAATATAAGGTTAATTGATATTCCTAAATAAATTTTAGATGATGAGAATGTATTACACCCCTCATATAAGGGTAATCAAGTAGATTCCACTCCTCTCCCTCTAATCTAATGGTCTATCAAAGAATCAACATCAATTAGAGATAGATTTCAACCCATTTTGGTAATGACTAATGCTTGGTTAGAGACCAAATGTATTAAGCTAAAACATTTCAAAACTAGTTTTGAGGATGAATATGATGAATTCACCACCAAGAAATGAGAAGAGTTGATGACAAAGAACAAAGAAGATTATTATACTTCTAAACAGAAACCAAAGTTTGTGTTTGAAAGTAAAGGTAAGAGAAAATACAAAGAAGCTAGTGTCAAGGAATGTTCTCAAGTGGAAAAGGAAGATAACCTAGCCATGAGTGAGGCACCAACTTAACCAACAATTTCATAAATGCCTCAACTAGTGATTCAAAAATCTTCATAGTCAGAAGCTACATAGTTAGAGGTTCCTTTGGTTGAGACTTCTCAAATTTCAATCTCACAAGTAACATTTTCCATAGTTTCCCCTATAAATACAATTGCACCAATTGATTATGTTCCTCCTCAAGTTGTTCTTTCATCCCCACCTTCACTTCCTAGTGCCACACTCTTTCAATTTCCATCACAAGGCATACTAGATCAAGTTTTTGATTCATTGTCAAATTTATCCAATCCTTCGAAGTCGTTGGGATCTCTAACTAGTTTTTATTTCATCCAACAACATATGAATAAATTTATGTCCACATCTTCCTCCAAAATAATAACTCAAGCCCCTATTACCCTAGTGTCCAAATTGTAATTAGAAACCAAAGTATCATTTAAGCTAACCCAAACCCCATCAATTATAGCCATTATCCCATTGGTGTTGACTCCACCACTAGTTACCTCCACCACCTCTTTTTCCATTTCACCCACTTCAAAAACCATTGGTCTTCCCCAAAATTCACAATCCTTGGCATCTTTTTTCCTATAAGATACATCTCATCTCCCTCCATATTTGATGACTCAAACACCTAAGAGGAAGAAACAAGTTGTTTCTCTTGATGATTTTTATTTTGGTTAGCTTGTGTCAATAAAGCCTAAAATAACAAATAAGGCTAAAACTATGTCAAAGGTAATTTTTGAATTTGGGAGCAAGTTTTCTAAAGTTGTAGTGCCTTCCCAAGATAGAAATATTAAAGATGTCCAAGTGTATGACTATGAATTTGTAAAGATAAACTTGGGGAAAAAATGCATGAAGGGGAAAAAAAGATTTAAAAGAAGCTATGGCATCTTTGATAGAAAGATATGATAGGGATAATAATATCAATGATTAACTCAAGACACAAGTAGAATAACTGACCTCTATTCTACTAAAAATCACATAATATTCTAAGTCAATTTAACCTATTGAGCATGATAAAATTGAAAAATCAATTCAACAAGTAGAGAAAATTAGATCTTAAGGTCAGGTGGTCGATGCTTGGATTGAAAGGTTGACAACACAAGGTACTCAATGGTTGCATTCTACTATTGAATTTTTTAAAAACTTGAGTGAAGTGAAATCAAAAATTTATAAAACTCTTAAATCACTCACTCAAAATTTGGGATTAACTAAAAAATATCTTGATACATGGAATCAACTACGTAAATTCAAGATGGAACTCTTAATTGAGCAAAGGGTCATTACAAACAAAAAATATTCATTGAGTATATAAAAGCAATGAAGATTAAAAGAGAAGTTATTGAGAATATAATTAAAGATATAAAAGAAGCTGAAGATATGTGTAATAATAAAATGTTAGATCTTGTAGATAAAATTGGAGAGCTTCCTTGGTAGGTTAGAGATTATTCCCAAGAAATTCTTCCTATGAAAATAATAATCTAGGAGTTCTCATCTTTCATTCAGAAAAAGATTGAGATAAAAATGTTCTAACTTGAATCCATCGATAAATAGGTTGAATTTTAAGTCATAATGAATAAGTTACAAAAATCTTGGACAAAAGCAAGGACTTGCCAATTAACCTAGAAGATTCCATCACAAGGATCCTTGTCATCTCCAGAAAAACATCTTGCCCAGATGACAGTGAGGTCCAAGCTACATTAAAGAGATACAAGGAATATTTAGAGAAGAATAAAAAGGAAGAAATTATTGTGTCTAAAGACAATTATATTATTTTTTGTAACTTTTTATATGTAATTTTGTGTGGTGTAATTTGTACATAAGAAAAGTGCATAGTCCTAAGTCAATTAGGACTCTATCAATGAATAAGTCAATGTATTTATATATTTCCTATTTTTGTTCATAGATATTCATTATAAATAAGAGGATGGCCTTTGTAAAAAGTATCACCAAGAGCTATAGAGGTGAAACAATGTTCAATTGATAAGCAATTTTGAAACTTTGCATTCATATTGTAAATCTTGAATTCTATCAATATAACAAAAATCAAGTGATCTTTCAATTTGTGTTGGAATATACTTGTGGTTTATTAGGAATGTTATTTTTGTCTTTTATATTAAATTTTATTATGCTTTGATTGGATTTTGGTGTGAAATTTCTATAAAATGGAAGGTGTTAGGAAACTAATTTTGGAGTCTTTGACCTACATTTTAGTTACTAGGTTTGTGTTCATCATTAAAAGTGGCTTACCATGAAGGTTTTAGGCCACAAGTTATTCTTCTCTAGTGATTTTAATCTTTGTTAGAAATAAGGTGAAGACTTTGGGTTGTACTTTCTTCCATCTATTCACATTACTTTGTCGGTATCATTGTAGTTCCTCTTTTGATTAACTAATCTAGATATCAATTATCCTTGTTTCATCAAGCAATTTTATGTTTTCATAATACATTGTAAAGAATGGAAGTAAATTTGCAATAAAACATCAATTCTGAAAAAAGAGGATTAGATGATATGACAACACCCACTTTGATAAAATTAGTTTAAATAAGTGTAAATAATAACTTGTTGTTTTAGTTAGCAATAAAAAGGGAGTCTCCCCTTTTCTTGAGGAGATATTTTATCTCATCACACTGTGGCTAAAATTATCATTTTATTACCATCTTGTTAGTAACAAAATATTCACCCAACAGTTTTTGGTGACTCCATTAGGGATCAAACACACAATCAAGTTTTACACTCATTCAGTTGACATAGGACCAGCCCCTTATTATTTTATACTTTTTTTTGTAGTTAATTTATTTTCTTTTTGGATACTTTTATGATCTGGGGGAATAAAGATACACTCATTGTAGAAGGGTAGTGCGACATATTGATCCTAAATTTGAGTTTTTGTAAGAGCATAACCTCAATATTTTGATGACATGTGTAAAGTCACCTCTTCAATGAATGCGAAGTTTTCCACCTACCAATACAAGATCTCTTATACCTAAAGAAGCTTCCAATGTTCATAGGGTCTTTCCTATTTTTCTTTTGCAATGATTTGTTATTCCTCCCTACAATCCACATAGAATGGCTACTCAAGGTCCATGGGGGACTATTTTTGGTCCATTGAACTTGACACCTCCATCTCATGAACTTCCTCATGGTTCATAGAAAAAATTTCCAAAGTTATATGGTAATGGCAAGCAACATCAAGATGAACATATTTTTGCTTTATATATTTCATGCATAATTCTTGGAGTTGAACATAAAGATGTTTTTGTAAGATTTTTTGTAGAAACACTCCAAGGTGTTGCTACTAATCGGTTTACCATCTTTCAACCAAAAACATCACAAGTTGGGAAACACTTAAGGCTAAGTTTGAGGTAAGGTTCAAGCCTACAGAAGATGCTCATGCCTTGTTGGCTCAACTTACATAAATGAAAAAAGAAATACATGAACCCATGTGTGAGTTTTTGGAAAAGTTTAATAAGTTGAGGAATAAGATTCAAACAGTTGCTCAACCTACACATGATAACTTGAAGTGCTTATTCATCAATTCTTAATTGTCTAAAGTGAGTTTTATTTTGTGAAGAGTAGCCCCAACTAATCTTGATATTGTGCAAATCCTAGACATTGAAGTAGAATATGATTTAATTTTAGTAGGGAAAGTGAGAAATAATTATATCAATCCTAGAGGGCAACCCTCTATAACTTAACCTTCTACTAGCACCATGGATCCTATGTTTCAAAAGCTAGAAAATGAATTGCTAGCACTCAAGAAGTAAATGTCTCAAGGTATGTCCTTTTCTTTATACAAGAATGTTCCAAGAAGAACATACCCAAATGATTCTAATTATTCCAACAATGCTACAAGGAATCAAAATTATAATAAATTTCCTCCACCATAATCAAGGCTTTCATTAGAGGCACCTTTGGATAATGCAACAATCAATTGGTTGGAACCTAAAATTGATGATGTCCTAAAATTGGAATATGTTCTAGAATAAGATACAAATTCCTTCAGAAGAGATGAAGAAGAAGCTCGAAAATTTGATATCAGATTTCTAAACTTTGAAGAAAAAGAAGCTAAACAAGAGGAAGACATACATGGTGAGTCTTATGCCATCTTTACCTATTCACAAAGTCAAACAAATAAATAATATAAGGTTGATAAAGCTAAGAAAAAGGATTAACCATGTGAGGAGGTTACTATTGATAAAATAGGAACTCCTTTGCCAGTTCAACCAAAGGACATAGTGTTGGATAAACAAATAAGTACCCCTCCTTATTCTACTTCTTCTCCTTCTACATCTAGACCTAGTGCCCAAAACCTAAAACCTAAAAATAAAAATAAATTGTCTTCTTTGATTGTCACATATCCAAATTTTGATATCATAGACCATGCTAAGAAGACAAAAATCCAAATGTCTGAGGTTGATTACCTCCAATCTAATCCTAACCAATTTGAAAGATTGGAAAATTTTGTAAAAATTAAAGGGATCAATCCTGATTAGACCTCATCTATGAGTGTGAAAATTAGCCCTAAGCCAAGACTAAATCAAAATAAATTGGTTGTAACTCTTGTATCTAACTCCAAAAAAATAGAACCTTTATATATTTCCTTATTTGTCATGGTTATAATCTCAATAATTGTGTTATTGATTCAAGTGCTTTTGATAATGTGATGCTAGCCAAGGTGGATACTACATTGGGATTAACCTTGACAAAGACTTTTTGGCCATTATTTCTCAATGGAAACTAAGAAAGTACCTCTCATAAGCAAAATCAAGGATGCACAATTTGCATTTGCTACTTTTTTAGAGAAAAAGATCAAGATGATGGTTTTGTGGCTAATGTTCTAGCTTCTTATGGAGTTTTGTTGGGATGTAACTTATTCAAAGATGTTAGTGGTGAAACTAACATGGATTGGTCTAAGGATAGGATACCTATTAAGGATGTTATGCAAAAACTTCATCTAGAGAAGTAATTAAAGTATATTGTGATAAAGACTAAGGATTGAAAATCTCAAATCCTTTTTGAGACTTCTATAATGGGTACATATTTCTTAACCATAGTGAAGATTCAATATCTTCAAATGATATTTTAGATAAAGATCAGGGAATAGATTAACCACCCACTTTAGATAAATAAGTTTTGGATTTTGAAACTATCAAATTTGAAAGTTTAAATGATGTTTGGACTTTGGAATTTTACTATAGTTATCCTTCAATTGGATCTAGAGTTGGGATAGTTCTCATATCCCTAAAAGGAAAGACCTTCCCTTTTATTTCAAGTTGTAGTTTGATAACACTAACAATACTATTGAATATGAAGTCTTAATTTTAATAATGAAATTTTCACAAAAGAAAGGAATTAAAAACCTTCATTCTTAAGGTGATGTTGAGCTCGTCATTTGTCAAGTTAGGAATCTATATCAAATAAAGAATGAAAGACTAAAGCATTATTGCAATTGAGTTTGGGATTGTATGGAAAGTTTTAATGATTTTGATATATCAATAGTTATAAGATAATATAATGATAGATCTGATTCATTGGATATTTTAGCCACTCTCCTAATTCCTCATAAAGATTTCCAAGGAAACAAGTATACCATTGAGTTGGTTTTCTGGCCTAGTGTTCCTAACAATGTCAATCATTGGAAAGTTTTCAATAATGATGAGTAAGTAATCTCATTCTTTGAGAAGGTGGAAAAGTTTAGTGAGTTATATTTTAAAGGAAGTGACTCTACTCCTCAAGAATCAATCTCTGAAGTTAATGAGGAAACTGGAAAAGAAATTTTGTAGCTGAAAGGAAATAAAATTACTAATGGATTGGTTTATTTGGAGAGGATTTTTCATAAGCATGATTGATTCATTAAACGTCAATAGTCTAAGATTGATCCTAAGTGGGTCAAATCAATTTAGAATCTTACTCTGCCATCAAGTAAGAAAAGAGTCCATTCCTTCTTTGGGAAGGTTAATTTCTTACAAAGATTTGTTCTTGATTTTGATGAAAAGACACATCATATTATTGATATGATGAAAGGGAAATTAATTTTATATTGGAATGAAAAAGGAAGAGCCCCCTTTCATGATATTAAGTAATTAATTACACTTTCTCCTATCCTAGTTTGCCTTGACTATATCAATAATTTCATCATGTATAGTTATGGTTCATAACATATTTTATCTACCATCTTGGTACAACCAAATGAAGAGGGGATTGAATCTCATATAACATTAATGAGATGCCCTTTAAAGTATCATGAGATCAAGTACTCATCCATGGAAAAACATGCTTATGCTATGGTGAAAGCAGTTAAACATTTCAGATATTACACTCTCAACTCTCACACCATTACACTAGTACCATATTTTATAGTTAAGTCCATTTTAATTCAACAAGAATTTGGAGGAAAAAGAGGTAATTAGATTTATAAGATCTAAGAGTATGATATGGGAATAAAACCTATTAAACTTCTGTATGGAAAAGGTTTGTGTCAACTCATGGTAGAGACCAAATCAGAAGAGATAAACATCAATGAGGGAGATATAGAAGAACTTCCCATGGTCTTGCTTGTGAGCATAATGAATGAATGGTATTCTGACATTGCTCATTTCCTCACATATGGAAAATGTATAAATAATTTGTCTCTCAAGGAGAATAGGTCAATCAAGCTTAAATTTGTGAACTTCATTCTTTAGGATAATAGTTTGTATAAGTAAAATATTGATGGAATTTTTCTATGATGTGTAGATAAAGCAAAACAAAGCAAGTTGTTGGAATATTTTCAAAACTTGGCATGTGGAAGACATTTTTTTAGCTTTGATCATAGCTCACAAGATTTTTTGGGCAAGATATTACTAGCCAACACTTTTTCAGGATGTATACACTTGGGTATGTAAATGAGAGAAGTGCTAGTAGTTTATGGGGAAACCCAAGTTAACAGCCTTACCTCTTAAGCTAGTAATCATTAAATAACCTTGTCAATAATGGGGTGTTGACTTCATTGACATGGTGAACCCATTTTTAAGTATAGGTCATAGTTATGTTCTTATGGCTACATATTATTTCACCAAGTGGGTGGAGGCAATTCTATCTAGACATGTCACTTTAGAGGTTGTTTACAACTTCCTGAAAGAGAATATCATCAAATATTTGGTGTGCTAAAAAAAAATTAATTGATAATGTTGATTTTTTCACATATTAGAAGATGACTTAGTTTTGTTTTGAATATGGAATTATTCTATCTCAAACCTCAGACTACTTCCCTCAAGGAAATGGTCAAGCTTAGTCAAGTAATAAGAACTTGGTAACTATCATCAAGAAGTTGGTGAATAATAGTTAGATAACTTAGCATAAGGAATTGCATGATGCATTGTGGGTTGATTGCATCACTCCTAAGTAATCAGTTGGTATGTCTCCTTTCCAGCCTTTTTATGTATTGAATGCAAAAATACCTATCACATTAGAGTTGCCCACACTCAAACTAGCAAAGTCAATTGAAGATGAAACATTTGAAAGCTCCCTAGACAAGTGTATTATGTAAATTTCCAAGATAGAGGAGAAATGTACAAAGGTATTGGACTACATTATTGAACATCAAAGTCATGTTAAGTAACTTTTTGACAAGAAATCCAAATCACAAAATTTTTGAGTTTGAAATCTAGTTATTTTGTGGGACAAAAGGAGAGAACTAAAAGGGATGCATGGAAAATTAAATTATTTATGGAGGGGTACTTTCCTTATTTACCAAATTAGTGGAGAACATAGTTTCCTCTTGGCATACCTAGATGGAACACCATTACCACTACCCTGTAGTGGGCAATATCTAAAAATTTTCACTCAGTGAGGTTCTAGAAAAGTTTATACATCTTATAACTATCTATATACTCTTTGTTTTTTTGTTTTAGTCTAGTCAGTCGCCTAAATTTTTGGCATAATGGAGAAATGCACTTAGAGTTATGAGATTCTCTTTCCTTCAAATATTTTCAAAGCATGTTTGAAGGAAATTCTTTGGTTAGAGCTAGTTATTATCCTTGAATTTAGTAGGCTCAATTCATGGTATAACCCTTATAAAAATTTTCCATTTCATAACCCATGGGATCTAAGCATGTAAAATAAGGCAAATCATTACCTTATTACATTAGCCTCTCCTCAAAAATTTAGACTTTTGAGGGAGTTTTTCTACCCCATGTAGTTAAGAGATTTTTTTTTTAACTTCACCAATGTTCAGTTTGGTGCAAGTTAAATAATTTTTCTCCCAACTACACCAATATGTGCAGAAGTGGAGAATTTCTCTAACATTTCACATGTAAGGTCAGAGAAATTCTCCAACCCCTCACCTAGGCCCACCACCTATAATAATTAATACACATTAATTACCTCAATTATATATACTAATCCCTCTATAATTTTTTATTTTTCCCATATATTTTTTCACTTCTTACCATTCTTGAGCCTAAGTGCACTCTTCACCATTTTTGAGCCTAAGTATTTTTCCCCAATTCACCATTTTTATGCTACTTTGCTTTGATCCAACCTCAGATTTTTCATCATCATAGATCATAGGTAAGTTTTGTTCTTATTTTAATCTTTTTATTTTTGTCTTCATGTTCTAAACAACTTCATCTTTTTATGACCTAAATTTTTATGCCTTAATTCTTTCCTTTTTCCTTTTAAAAAACTTTTGAATAATACCCTTTCTAATGCAAAACCCTCAAGTTAAGGCCTTTACATAATCTCGTACTTATCATTGTAATTATATTTAAAACCCTATTCATTTCTCATGTACTTTAGAGAATTTTCTCTAAGGTATATGTGAATCACAACTCTCATCTCTCAGTTCTCATCAGAGAAAATTCTCTGATATGCACTTAGTTGAAACCTTTTGGTGTAGGTTGGAGAATTTTCTCTGATAAGTACTAAGCCAACCAATTTTAGTGCAAGTCAGAAAAATTTATCTAACCTACACCAAAGACCAATCATCTATACCACATGCTCCTAGAAGAATTTTCTCTAAGTTGTACCCTTTCTTTTTCTCTAGATGCATATCAGAGAATTTTCTTTGATGTGCACCATAATCCAAAACCTAAGGTGCACGTAAGAAAAAATTCTTTGACTTAAACCAAGATATACCCAAGTTTAGTGCACGTTGGATAATTTTCTCTAACTTAAACCTTACCCTAAAATTTCACCAACTCCTATGCAATTTGAAGAAATTTTCTCTAGATTGCACCAAAGACCAATTTTACCCATATCTTATGTAGGAGCATAGATTTTTTATTCTCTTGCATTTTTTTTCAAGATGAATGAAAATTATTACTTTGGAACAATGAAATTTTTTTGCATTTACTTGATCAATGTTAGATGAGTCACTTTCTAAGAAAATAATGAAGTACAAATTCCAAGGAGTGTTGTTGACATCTGTAGTTGACTCAAATATAAATCAAATTAGAGACATCAACATTGGCCATGTTGACATGGTTGAGTTCTTGTATAGACTGGGAATGGACCCCATTGCATCTCACATGTAGCCAATCTTAACTAGTGATATTTACTTTGTAGCTATATTTCCTATATCATCACAGAATTTAGAGTTCATATTAATAATGGCTACACATTTTCTAAAGTAGAGTAGATCAGTCAAGGATGTGGATGGTAAGGTGGTCATCCTCCTTGATGAGTAATATTTTGATAAAGTTTTCCATATCTTTGAGATTAAATAATATTTATATTTAACTATGGAATAAACCCAAGAACACTATGACAAGGATTTTGAAAAGTGCAAAAATCATATTAATTCCAAATGGCTTAAGATTCATCAACATTCAATAGATATATGGCCAAAGTATCTTTATCATAGGAACTTCTTAGAACAAGTAGGGGATTTTATCACCCTCCTAAGTAGAGTTAAGGGTCTCCCCACATCAAATATTTTCCAAGAGTGGATGTATAAATACATATAGGTCATAAAAAGGGACAAACAAAAAATATTTTGGGGTAAACAAATCAGTGATGCTATATATCACCAACTCTCCAAAGTGACTTCTCTAAAATTTTATATGGCTTCCTACATTGTATATGTTGTAGCTAGCATGAGAGATTTCCTAGGCTTAACTAGTGTTGGAGAAATAAATAAGGTCCTAGTGTATGAATATTACCCTTAGTTGACTCTTAAGGAAAGTGTAAAGCATTATAAGAGAGTCAATGATGGCTTATTTTTCAAATTTATTTGTAATTTTGAAAAAGATACCAAAAATAAGAGAGTTTTAGATTAAGTGTGGGAAACAGTTAATAAGTTTGGTTACATCTTTTTATAGTTCCCAACCTTCACCTACATCAAGGTAAGGGGATTTGATGAGTAACCATACATGCTACCAAGGTATCCAAGTGATGAATTGATATTGATGGAGATGTGAAGGAATGTAATTAGTGTGCACAAGAAGCACTTAGATGATCACAAATGAAGTTTTAAGTTTCCAATCAATATTGGGTGGTATATTATTGCAACCACTCCAAAGGCCAAAACCATGGAAACTAAGTTACAGTGGTTAGATATTAAGAGATTCAAAATTAAAGAAAACTTTGATTATAGGCTAATGAAATAAAATCTTGGATGTAATTTAACTCACTTACATAGGATTGAAAACATCTAGATAGAATGTAGAACTGATGAATAGGTGAGAAAACTTGATCATAATTATCTCACTACTGATCAAATTATTAATCTAAGGTTAGTTGATATTCCTAAAGATCTATTAGATGATGAGAAAGTATTAGACCCATCATATGAAGGTAATCTGGTAGCTTCCACTCCTCTCCCTCCAATCCAATGGTCTATCAAATAATCCACATTAATAAAAGATAGATTTTAACCCATTCTAATAAGGACTAACACTTGGTTGGAGACCAAAGGTATTAAGTTGAAACATTTCAAAACTAGTTCTAAGGAGGAATATGATGGAGATACTACCAATAAATGAGAAGAGCTAAGGATAAAGAACAAAGAACAAAGAATATGCTTATACTTTGAAATAGAAACCAAAGTTTGTGTTTATAAGTAAAGGTAAGAAAAAAGATAAAGAAGTTAGTGCCAAGGAAAGAGCTCAAGCATAAAATAAGGAGAACCAAGCCATGAGTGAGGCACCACCTCAACCAACAATTTCACAAATGCCTCAACTAGTGATTCAAAACAATAGTCATAGTTAAAAGCTACATAATCAGAGGTTCCTTTGGTTGAGAGTTCTCAAACCACGATCTCATAGGTAACATTTTCCATAGTTCCCCCTATAAATACAACTACATCAATTGATTATCTTCCTCTTCAAGTTGTTCTTTCATCCCCACCTTTGCCTCTTAGTGCCACACTCTTTCAATTTACTTCACAAGGCACATTAGATCAAGTTTTTGATTCATTGTCAAATTTACCCAATCCTTCAAAGTCATTGGGATCTCCAACTAATTTGTATTTCACCCAACAAGATATGGATAAATTTATGTCCACATATTTCTCCAAAATAACAACTCAAGCCCCTATTACCCTAGTGTCCAAATTATCATTAGAAACCAAAGTATCATTCACGCTACCACAAACCCCATCAATTATAATGACTATCCCATTGGTGTCGACTCCACCACCAGTTACCTCCACTACATTTTACATTCTACCCACTTCACAAACCATTAGTCTTCCCCAAACTTCATAATCCTTGGAATATTCTATCCTAAGAGATACATCTCTTCTCCCTCCATGGTTGATGACTTAAACACCTAAGAGGAAGAAGGAAGTTGTTCCTCTTGATGATTTTGATTTTGGTTAGCTTGTGCTGATAAAGCCTAAAACAACAAAAAAGACCAAAACTTGTTAAGGGTAATTTTTTGAATCTAGGCACAAGTACACAAAAGTTGTAGTGCTTCCCCAAGATAAAAATATTGAATATGTATGGGTGTCTGACTATGTAGTTGCATGGATAAACTTGGGGAAATGAATGCATGAAGGGGGAAAAGTAGATTTACAAGAAGCTATAGGATTTTTACTAGAAAGATATGACAAGGATAAGAAAATCAAAGATCAAATCAAGATACAAGTAGAATAACTAACCTCTATTCTACTAAAAATCACACAATATTTCAAGTTATTTGAACCTGTTGAGCATGAGAACACTAAAAAAGAAATTTAGTAGGTAGATAAAATCAGATCTCAAGGTCAGGTGGTAAATATATAGATTGAAAGGTTGACAACACAAGGTACTCAATGATTGCATTCCATTATTGAGTTTTTGAAAAACTTGAGTGAAGTGAAAGCATAAATTCAATAAACTCTTAAAGCACTCACTCAAAATTTGGAATTAACTAAAAAAGATATTGATGGAACTACACAAATTCAAGATGGAACTATTAGTTGAGTAAATGGTCATTCTAAATAGAAAAATATTCATTGAGTACAGAGAAGCAATGAAGAATAAAAGAGAAGTTCTTGAGAATATAATTAAGGATCTTGAAGAAGCTGAAGATATGTGTAATAATAAAATGCTATATCTTGTAGATAAAATTGGAGAGCTTCCTTGTCAGGTTAGAGATGATTCCAAATAAATGTTTCCTATAGAAATAGTAATCCAAGATTTCTCATCTTTAATTCAAACAAAGATTGAGATAGAAAAATTATCACTTGACCCCATCGATAAATTGGTTGAATTTCAAGTCATAATGAATAAGTTGTAAAGAATCTTGGACAAAATCAAGGACTTGCTAGTTAACCTAGAAGATTCCATCACAAAGGTCCTTGTCATCTCCAAAAATACATCGGGCCTAGATGATAGTGAGGTTCAAGATACATTGAAGAGATACGAGGAATATTTAGAGAAGAATAAAAAGGAATAAATTCTTGTGTCTAAGGACAATTAGTTTATTTTTTTTTAAATTTTTATATGTAATTTTGTTTGGTGTAATTTGCACATAGGAAAAGTGCATAGTCCTATGTCAATTAGGACTCTGTCAATGAATAAGTCAATGTATTTATGTATTTCCTATTTTTGTTCATATCTCCTCATTATAAATAAAAGGATGCTCTTTGTAAAAAGGATCACAAAGAGCTATAGAGGTGAAATGCTACTGAATTGATAAGCAATTTTGAAACTTTATATTCATATTGTAAATCTTAAATTCTATCAATATAAGAAAAATCAAGTGATCTTTCAATCTTTGTGTTGGAATATACTTGTAGTGTATTGGGAATGTTATTTTTGTTTTTTCCATTACATTTTATTATGATTTTATTGGATTTTGGTGTGAAATTTATATAAAATAGAAGGTGTTAGGAAAATGATTTTGGATTCTTTGAGCTACATTTTAGTTATTGGGTTTGTGTTCATCATTGAAAGTGACTTATCATTGAGACTTTAGGTCACAAATTATTCTTCTCTAGTGATTTTAATATTTGTTGAAAATATGGTGAAGAATTCGGGCTGCACTTATTTTTCCATATATTCACATTGATTTGTTGGTATCATTCTAGTTCCTCTTTCAGTTAACTAATCTAAATATCGATTGTCCTTATTTCATCAAGTAGTTTTATGTTTTCACAATACATTGTAAAGAATGGAAATAAGTTTGTAAGAAAACATAAATTTTGAAAAAAGAGGATTGGATGATATGACAACACCCACTTTGATAAAATTAGTAAAAATAATAACTTATTGTTTTATTTATCAATAAAAAGGGAGCCTCCCCTTTTCTTGAGGAGAGATTATATCTCACCACATTGTGGTTGAAATAACCATTTTCCTACCATCTTGTCGATAAAAAAATATTCACCCAATAGTCTTGATGTTTTAGTGACCTCATAAGGTGATAGAAGAATCATGATGACATATTACAAGTGCCATAATAGTGATCTAAATATGACTAGTATTATGAGTTTTGTAAAAGAGGTCTCAGTTTGGAAGCTAGTATGTTAATCATCAATGGTAGTTCTTATATAGATGAAGATGTATTCAATCAAGGTATGTTGTTCTTATAAAAGATATGCTTATTTATCTTGATATGTGATGAGGTTAGAATATGGCTCATTATTGACATGTTATTTCCCTCAATTCATCTCTCGAAGGATATTATCTTATGAAAATATTAGATTGTTAGATAGCTATTACATGGAAAATAGATATTTGTCTTGTTTATATTGAACCAAAGACTAAAACTTTACTTTGTCATTAATGTCTAATACATAGTATGTTTTAGTGATTTTTGTTATGAATAATGCTCAAGAAAAAGACACAGGTGATGTATAGTGAACGTGTAATTTTGATCTCCATCTAGTAGAACTATGGACTCCGTAGGCTTACTTCTACAGACTCTGCAGGCTTATTTCTATGGACTCTGCAACCTTGTTTCTATGGAATCCATAGGCTTGTTTTTATGGACTCTATAGGCTTGTCTCTATGGACTCCATAGGCTTATTTCTACGAACTCCACAGGTTCATTCCTCCTAACTTTGTAGTGTCAATTCTAATAATTTTTTAAGGATGAAGCTACAAATGGGGAAGCTAGCGGCCAAATAGGATAAGAGAGAATTATTCTAGCTAGAATCAAATAAGGAAAATAACTGCCTGCTATTTTTTAGGATTTGATTTTGATAAAGTTGTATATATATTTGGATCTTAGGACTATTATAGGATAAGATATGTATCTTATTGTAATAATTTGATCTCTTGGAAATTCAATCTCCTATCTTTGGATGAATGGATCAACCAAGAAATCCTATTCCTTTGCATCCTATTTTAAAGTTGATTATATTAGTATAAAATGTAAGATTTTCATATATAATTGGATATAGATATCAGATGATAGAGAACAGATAATAGAGGAAAAGATTTATACAAGCATATTATAGGTTTCAAACAGATTGTAATCATTCCAATTTTATGAGTTAATACTTCAATTTTCAGCATTGATTAATCTTTATTCCTGAGTTCAAGAGGAAAAAGGGCCCACTCTCCTTGGAACCAAGAACTATGTATAGTATTTATGTTATGTTTCATTAATTTGTTGTTATAACTAATTAGAATCTTGTTAATATTTATATTTATTCATAAAAGCATCAAAATAAATTCATAGTTTTAAAATCATTTTCTTATTCAAAATCATTTCCTTTCTAAGCAAAAGTGTGTTTTATTTTACATCAGATGTGTGAAACAAATTTCCTTTTGTTAAATAGGAGTTTGAATTTACTTTCGATGCAAGCATAAATAGGAGTGTGATTTTTACTTTTAGAAAAAGAGTTGATTGATTTGATTTCTTCCTTTTTATCAAAAAAGTGAATCACGTAGTTTAGGACACATTTCTTTCTTTAGTCAAAGTTAGAATAGGACAATCAGACAGCCCCATAAGTAGCCTTCTAGATCTACTATCCCATACCTTACTATAGATAGCTTTAGACACCAGCCCTAGTTGATAAGACATCAATTGAATATTGATTAAATGAGGAGTTAAATGACACTCATCATTTTTGGCACCGTTGCTAGGGACACAAGGTGTTAGTAAGGTTATAATTATTGGTCTAGAGTGAAAAATAGAAAAAATTTGTAAAAACCCATAAAATCTCATAAAAACTCAATAAATTGATGTGCCATCCTAGAGATTCTAAAGGATGATTCATCCCAAAGTTTCCACCAAGAACACAAGTTAACACTCCTTCAACATCTTTGAGTAGTGAACCAAAAGTTACAAGTGAAACCTATCTACAAGAATCTTCTAAAAGTTGGATAGAAACTAGGCCATTGCCACAAGCAAGTCCCATAGGACAAATTATTCAAGATCAATCTGTTGTAGGAAGACACTATTTAGAAATTTTCAAGGATTTAGAAGAAATATTTCAAAAATTTGTAACTGAAGAAAATTTTGAGAATTTTGAACAACCCATAACTAATACCACAAATATTCAATGGGAAGATCATCTCCACTTTGAAACATCATTTGAAGAAGAAATGGCTCTCCAACAAAATCAACAACTTGCATAATTAGGAAGGACTTTTTTCCCCTATTATTGTAGATCCTAATGATCAAACCCCCATGAAAAATATTTCACCAGCTAATTTTCCAAATTTCTAGGGAATATCTATAAAAGATCCTAATCAATTCTTGTTTGAGTTTAAGGTGCTATGTCAAACCTATGATTATATAATAAATAGCCAAAAATTAAAACTATTTCCCTCTACACTTAAAGATGCAGCTATGAGATAGTTTATGGGTTTACCTGGTGATTCTATTTCAACATGGGATGACATGGAAACATAATTCTTGAACAAATACCAAGATTACTGCTAAGTGTGAAAAAGAAATGAGGATTTCTTCAAAATCAAATAGAATGAGGATGAATCTTTAGAGGATTATTTGGAAAGATTCATGTTCACTCATAAAAGAAGTAATTATCCACTCATTGAAGATGTTCAAAAATTGGTTTTCTTGAAAGGGTTGGATGAGGACACTAGAGATGCCTTAAATCTGATGGGAGGTGGAGATATAAATAAGTTAGCTTTCAATCAAATTTTTTAGCTTTGTACCAACTACTCTTGAATGAAACCTGGAATTAGGAAAGGAAGATTTGGGAAATATAATGAGTTGGGTAAGTTAATGGAAGAATTTTCTAATCTAAAGATAGATATCTTGGTTACACTAAATAGTACTTTAGATGGCCTCCAAGTAAAGGAAAATGTAATAGAACCCTTAGCAATCTATTATCCTAATTGCAGACAGAAACATGCCCTTAGAGACTGCCCCTAGATAGAACTAATGTTTCAGCATTTAGGATCTGTGATGCAACAGATCATGATACCAAACATTGCACCCTTCTACTTGTTTTAAAGAATCAAATGAAAACACAAGTCCAGTCCATTGAAGAAGTAAATTATATTCAAAGACAAAACTTTACCCCACAAAATTAGGCTCAAAGATAGTTTAATGTAAGAAATCCAATTAATCCATGGATGGCACCATGGAATGTTTCAGTTCTTTCACCATTTTGGAATCAACCCCAAATACCATCAATTCAAAATCTATAAGTAAGACAAGATTGGATGCCAACACCCCCATGGATGGTGCCATAGCCACAACAACAATGGGTGCCACAATATTAATGGATGCCATAGCCATATCAATAATGAAATTAGCAGTGGAACCCATAGTCACAATTCACCCAACCAAGAAGACCACTTTAATAGCAAACTATTATACCACCCCCAATTATTCAAAAACAAGGACAAATCAATCAACCCTCAATGCTTGCACAACTAATAGAAAATCTAAAAAATAAACAACTAGCACCTATTTATGTTAATGAATAGGAAAAAATAATCAATGTTGAAGTTATTGAGTGTTTGGACATACATTTAAGATTAGGGAAAACTATACAAAAACCTTCAGTTTTCATTTTTGAGATATTTGATGAAAATGAAAAAATAGAATCATCTCAATTAAATACTGGAGAGGCCAAAATCAAAATGAGCCCTAAAGCAAACAAAGAAAAAATTACTACCCCAGTAGTTCCTTTTCTTGAAAGATTAAAAGAAATTGATATTAAATTAGAATCAAACTTGGTCCATGAGTTTCAAAAAATCAATATTAAGGTACCCCTACTACAAGCTATTAGGAATATACCTGAATTAAACAAGATCATCAAAAACCTTTGTATCAAAACACCTGGGCAGAAATCAAAATATCCAAGAACCATTCATGTTGATAGAAAATTTGTTGATTTATTATCAGTAAAACTATTAGTTCTAAAATATGCAGATCTAAAAAGCCCAATGATCATAGCCACAATCAGAGGTAAAGAAATTCCTAAAATCTTGGTATATTTAGGAGTAGCAATTAATGTTATGACAAATAATACTCTCAATGCATTATCTCTTATAAGAATGTAACCCACAACTACCATTCTTCAAATGGCAGACCAATCTATAACTAAACCAAAAGGGACTATAGAAAATGTTGAAGTGCTAATAGATTCTTGGGGTTATCTAGTAGATTTAATGGTCTTGCAACCTAAAACAAAGAATCTCAGGTATTCCATAATCCTAGGTAGACCATGGTTGGCTACTGTAGTGGCATTAATTGATTGTAGGTTAGGAGACATGACCATTTCTAATGGGTTAAAGTCTAAATGCATCTCTTTGTATCCTCTTGCAAAACCATTAACAAATTGCATACAAGAATTTTGGGTGGATGAATCAGACAACAAATTAAACAACATTTCCTCATTAGCTATGATCATAGTTAAAAAACACTTGGAAGAACTGAATGGAAACATATATCTAGAATATATAGACTCTGCTAGTCCAAAATCTATGGACTCTACCAATCCAAAAGCTATGGACTCAGCTAGTCTAGAAACTATGGACTACCTTAGTTTAGGATTCTTGGGGAAAATAGAATATTCTAAAACTTCCACTTCTACTTATTCTAGTGTTTCTTCATCATATGATCATGGAGTGATTCAGGAAAGTGTGTAGAAATTGCCAGAATAATAACAAACTCATTTCTTAGATGCATTCCATTATTCTTTAGCAAGATTGATTCCTCTTGGAAAAGAGTTTGTTGATAATGTAACCATGTTTCATAAAATAATTTTTCATCCATGTCCTATGAACTCATTGATTAGTGAGTTTAATAAAATAGAATCCAACTACCCAGGTACAAAACCAATCATGGTATTACCTAGAAAGATTTTGAATATCAATAGTTGGTTAACAAATAAAGAAGAAAATCAACTCTTTGAAGTACTAGAAAGACATATCAGGGCTTTTGCTTGGGATTATACTAACATGAAGGGAATTCACCCTAGTATATGTACTCATCACATTTACTTAGAATCTATCAAATCAGTCAGATAGCCACAAAGAAGAATAAACCCAACATTAAAGGAAATAGTCAAAATAGAAATCCAAAAGTTGCTAGAAGTTGGGTTTATTTACCCCATCTCAAACAACTAGTGGGTTTTACCTCTGGTAATTATGCCCAATAAAAATGGAAAGTTAAGGGTATGTGTAGATTATAGAGAACTAAACAAAGAAACACTAAGAGATTACTTTCCTTTACCTTTCATTGATCAAGTTCTTGACAACTTGGTAGGAAAGAGATATTTTTCTTTCCTAAATGGGTTTAGTGGGTATAACCAGATAACCATAGTAGTTGAAGATCAAGATAAAACCACATTTACCTACCCTTGGGGAACTTTTTCTTACTAAGTACTTCCATTTGGACTTTGTAATGCTCTAGTAACCTTCCAAAGAGCAGTTCTAGCAATATTCTCTGACCTTACAAATGATCGTGTTGAGGTATATATAGATGATTTCACCATTTATAGTGGAACCTATGAAGATGCTCTTACCAATTTGGAAAGAGTATTGATTAGATGTGAAGAAAATCAATTATCTTTGAGCCATGAGAAGTGTTTGTTGATGATGGATGAAGAAATAGTTTTGAGACACCATATTTTTGTAAAAGGCATTCCAAAGAAAGTTGAAATAATTTCCAATTTACCCATTCTACAAACACAAAATGAAATTAAGAGTTTTTTGGGACATGCTAGTTACTATAGATGCTTCATAGATAATTTTAGCCAAATAGTTGCCCCTATATTTACCTTTCTTACAAAAGATAGTACATTTGAATGGAGTGATAGTTACCAGTAGGCCTTTGAGATAATCAAAGCTAAACTTGTTACTACTCCATTATTGAGAGGCCCAGATTGGACTGAGACATTCCATATATACACAAATGCTTCCAATATAGCACTAAGAGTAGTCCTTAGAAAAAAGGATGAAGATGGTAACATGTATGTTATATATTATATTAGTAAAAACATGACACCTACTAAAATAAATTACACCACAACTGAGAGAGAATTCCTAGCTGTAGTCTATGCAATTAACAAATTTAGATACTACATAACAAGCTACAAGGTATTTTTCTATACAGCCCATTGATATATTAGATATCTTACCAACAAACTAATTGTGGGAGGTAGGATTATTAGATGACTATTTCTCTTATAAGAATTTGATGTTATTATTATAGATAAACCAGGAAAGTCTAATGTGGTGGCTGATTTCTTATCAAGAATGAACACTATAGGTGAAGAAGAACCAGTGGAAGATGAATTTATAGATGAACAACTATTTTTTATTTCATCAAAATCTCTGTGGTTTACTGATATAGCCAATTATCGCGCCACAAGAAAGTTTCCTCTGCAATTATCACAAAATGAAAAGAAATGTTTAATCAAATAAAGTTATTTTAAATGGATTAATGGAATGTTATTTAAACTTGGACCTGACCATGTGTTTTATAGGTGTGTGACAGATGGTGAAGTTTATAATATCATTAGAGATTGTTATAATGAACTAGGAGGAGTTTATTACTCAACTCAAAGAACCATACATAAAATCCTAGGAGCAGGATACTATTGGCCTCATCTTTATCAAAAAGTAAAAAGATATATCAGATACTATGATGCTTGTCAGAGAATTAGATAGCCTACTCTTTCAATAGATATGCCTCTGCACCCTCATCCTCAATTGATTTTAGAACTATTTGAGAAATAGGGAATTGATTTTATAGGCCCTGTAGATCTTCTTTCTAGAAGAAAAAAATATCTCTTAGTATGTATAGACTACGTGACCAAGTGGGTAGAAGTAGAAGCATTAACTCATACTAGAGAAGAAATGGTAGATGATTTCTTATATTTCAAAATCATGAAAATATTTGGTGATTTAAGGGAGATAGTCTTAGATCAAGGACCATAGTTCATGTCAAACATAATAAAGCACTTCATGCAAATATATCAAGCTTAGCATAGAAAAATATCTCCATACCATCCATAGGGTAATGGGTAAGTTGAAGTCGTTAACAGATAATTATAAACCATTTTAACCAAGGTTGTTAATTCCAATAGAAAGGATTGAGCAGACAAGGTACCAGAAGCTATTTGGGCCTATAATACTACTTGGAAAATAATAATTGAATTTTCACCTTATGAATTGGTTTATGGTAAGAAGCCTTTATTCTCTGTTAAATTTGAATTACAAAATTTGAAAATAATATTAGAAGTAAGAATTGAATTAGAAGAAATACAGAAAGAAAGGCTCCTGCAACTTAATCAACTTGATGAGATGAGGATGGAAGCACTACAAAGAATGGAACTGGTACAACATCAAAGAATTTTTTTGCATGATTCACAAATCAAGCAATGGAAGTTTTAAAAAGGATATTGGGAACTATTTTTTGATTCCAAATTTCAATAGTTTAAAAGAAAACTACAAATGAGGTGGTTGGGACTTTATCAGATTGAGGAGGTCTTTGAAAATGGTTTTGTTAAGCTAATACGTATTGATGACAACATAAGAGCTCTATTATTCAATGGACATAGATTGAAGCTCTATTAGAAACCTCTCAATAAAGAATAATTTATTTAAAAGATAAAGGATCAAGTAGCTATTTTGGAGAGCTCTGATTCTTCTAGAGAACATGCTCTTTGATAATCTTGTAGTCTAGTAAAAATTGAAGAATATATATATATATATATATATATAAGATTGGGCACTATTGTTTGATTCCAAATTTCAATAGTTTAAAAGAAAACTACAAATGAGGTGGTTGGGACCTTATCAGATTGAGGAGGTCTTTGAAAATGGTTTTGTTACGCTAATACGTATTGATGACAATAGAAAAGCTATATTAGTCAATGGACATAGATTAAAGCTCTATCATAAACCTCTCAATAAAGAATAATTTATTCAAAAGATAAAGGATCAAGTAGCTATTCTGGAGAGCTCTGATTCTTCTAGAGAACATGCTCTTTGATAATCCTGTAGTCTAGTAAAAATTAAAGAATATATATATATATATATATATATATATATATATATATATATATATATATATATATATATATTAAAAATCTTTCCAGGGACACTATTGACAATGCATAACCAGAAAACCAGCTTGTTGGTTGGCTATGCATTGCAAAAAGGGCTTTGGTTAGAAAAATAGCAATGGCTAGTCAAAGGGAAAAAAAAAAACTCACAAGAAAAAATAGAGAATCTCATCATGTCACTATGATTGGTCATCTCCATACAATAAACTAATCCATGCAAACTTCATTGTGTAGGACACATGGCAATCAAAGGATACATCTAAGGTCAAAGTAAGTAAGACATATATCTTATTTATCTATGATTAATTAACTAATTATCTTCAATTTAATTAAGACTTATTCTATGGAGATGACCCAAATTTAAATATTCCAAAATGGAATGACATGATGCATGCCATAATTAAAAAAATGCAACCAAGCTACCAAAGGTGTATGGATAAGTGTGCAGCATTCATATAATCAATTGAGTCATCAATTATCATAATGATGAGACATCATAAAAAGGGGTTTTAAATTAAGTAATGAATTTCTTTCAATGTCAATGTGAGACGTCATCATTTCACCCAAATTGTATTAATAAGACAAAATGACTAGCACACTCCATAGAAATGTGTAGTGCCTAGCTATATCAAGTCATCATATCAAACTATGAACTCATGCAGTTGTAGCATTTCATATGAACCATTTCATTTCTATAGACTTTAACAAAAATTGGTCTATAGATCCTCCATAATTGTTGTCTACCAATCTTCAATGACTTTTGCCTACCGATTTTAATAAAATATTGGTCTACACCTCAATCAAAGTTAAAGGAATAGAGTTGTCTATAAAACCTCATATAAATGGGATAGAAAACAATATTAGAGACAAAGAATGAAGCAAAGTTTCATAAATATAAAGCTTCTATGGTTATGTTTAGAGCCAATGGTTGGCTACATTTCATTGAAAAGTTCCAAGGTTTTGATGAAACAATGGTAAGTGAATTCATCACTAATCTTAGCCATGAATTTTCAATTTTGAAAGGCATTATTATTATTATTACAACTCAAGTTATAAGCGAAATTATACAAGTTCTAGAAGAAGGAATGAAAGCTACAGGCATAATTTCATTTAGTGATTTAATTAGTCAATTTAATGGTAATGATCAGACTAGGACTTCATGTCTAACAAATTCAAAGGGAAAATCAAAAGGGATTAGTAGAAATTCACTTCTTGAACCCTAAAAATCTATAGCCAAGTGGGTACTCAAGTATATCATTTGTGAGGGGAAACACAATCTTTTAGGGGGAAACACCATGAAAATGTTAATACACCTTAAGCATGGGAGGCAAAACCCTCATTAAAATATTAACCTCCCATCCTTCTTATATTGTACTCTAAAAATTATGTCTATATCCCCTAATCTGATCTTAGGCATTATGGCCTTATTCATCTCATTATCGAACATCACTTCCTTCAGTAAGGATAAGAGGTCTGGGAGGAATTTCAAAATAGTATAACACAACAAATTCTAAATTTACCTATACAAGAAACCCTAAATTTACCAAAATAACACTCATCTCCACCTACTACATCAGCTGAGAAAACAACATCAAGGAAGACATCACAGATTGTAGTCTCAACAGAAATTCCTTCTTCTTCAAGAAGAATCACAAGGTCTCAAATTCTTGAAGTTTTAAGGTCCCCACAAGAACCTCATGAATCTATAGTGCAACTAATTCCCTTGTTAGGAAGAATAAAATTAATATGAAATCTTTCTACAAAACCTGAGAAGACTGAGGGTTTAATGGTTGATAAGGAAAGCCAACCGAGTGTAGCTCAGAGAGTGACCAAAAGAAGGAGAAGGTTCATTGTGACAGATGAAGATGAACAAGAGGCTACAGACATTCTAGAAATTCTTAAAATGTATCTTATTCTTCCATACATCAAAATATCCTTGCACCTATAGATATTGAAGAAATTCCTTCTGAAAGGAACTCTCCAAGCATAATGAAGGAGCCAAATCCAGAGAAAGAGCCACACACAGTAAATGAATCAAGTATGGTAGAATAACCACCTATTCTAGTTGAAACTATAGTAGATAAAAGTAAAATTGTATGTACCAATGAGAAAGGTGAATCATCTAATCTAAATGATCTTGTTATGTAGTTAACTTTGTACCTTTCTCAAGTTCAAGCTCTTGAATAATAACAAATAGCTGACATTGCTGACTTGATCAGTCCATTGTAGAGCAAGGATCATCTCAACTCATTTTTGGTACAGAAATTAGATACATCATTTGTTAATCATGCAACAGAAGTCCATAAGTTAGAGGAAACAATAAAGGAACATGAGAGTGAACAAATAGATCTTTGGATATATGTATAAAATTTGAAGAAGGAAAATATGAGATTGCAAAATTTGGTAAACTCTTCTAAAGCCCCTAATGTTGCACCTTCTCCTCCTAAGATATTTGTTGACCAAAGTTGTCAAATAGGTGATCCAGGTATTCATCCCTTGAAAATACTACATAAAATTGAATAAAAATATTATGTACTTAAACAAAAACAAAGATGCAACTTCTTCAAACAAACTCTTGGAAAATGAAAAGAAAGAATTAGAAGCTAAGGTCCAAAATTTAGAAGAAAACTTGTGAGATGCATGCAAATTAGGAGAATATCTTTTGGCATGTAGGAATCCTTATCCTACATGCAGTTTGTTTTTATTTGAACAATTTTATATATGGTAGCTTTTACAAATCTCTTGTCATCTTCTTTACAAAATTTTACAACCAACCACCTTTTTAAAAAAATTCTATAGTGTTGAACCTGATCAACAGGATTTGCTTTGTGAATTTTATTTGCATGATCTGATTCTAGGAGACCATGAGCACAATAAATTTTTGATAAACATTCATATAGGAGAAATTCAACTATGGGGATTACATTCTACATTCAAAAATCAAATGGCATGGAAAAGCAGATTTGAAGACTATACAAATCATGCTAAGACTACAAGATTGTGTGTCAGACCAGCCTTTCCTATTCCCAAATTGATCAAATATAATTTTAACTATGATTTGTTATAAGATGAGGTTAAAATGAATTATTTACAAGTTTTTTATGATTATTTTTTTCCTTTGATTTATTTTCAAGACAGAGTTTTCATTCAGTGGTGGTTGTAAGTGAAAATAGATGGGACCAACTTTTAGTGCCTCTTAAAAGATGAGAGGTCATGTCCCTAAATAATTTAAGATGGAGTATGAGGAGAGCATCCTCAATTTTGGAATTCTTAATAGAGGTAATAAACTCTTGGGGAGAGCATAAATGGATTGGCATGAGATATATACCCCCTTTGCTGATCATACCTATTCCAAGATGCCAGAGTTGGGATCCACAATCAGAGGAACAATTCAATATATGGAAACAAATGATTCAAGCACATCAGGTATTTACAATCAATTTAGGAAAGCATATAATAGATGAGTTTGATGAATATGATTTGGTCAGAGTGTAGAAAGTAAAATCTAGAGCTATGAATGCCAATTAATGTTTGCAATGGGACTTGCAAAAGGCAAAGCTTGGGGGAGATGATGAGCTTAGAATATGGCTCATTATTGACATGTTATTTCCCTCAATTCATCTCTCAAAGGATATTATCTTATGCAAATCTTAGATTGTTAGATAGCTATTACATGGAAAATAGATTTTTGTCTTGTTTATATTGAACCAAAGACAAAAATTTTACTTTGTCATTAATGTCCAATACATAGCATGTTTTAGTGAATTTTGTTATGAATAATGCTTAGGAAAAATACATAGGTGATGTATAGTGAACATGTAATTTTGATCTCCATCCAGCATAACTATGGACTCCACAAGATTTCTTCTACAAACTCTATAGGCTTATTTCTATGGACTCTATAAGCTTGTTTTTATGGACTCCATAGGCTTATTTCTATAGACTCTATAGGTTTATCTCTATGGACTCCATAGGCTTATTTCTACGGACTCCATAGGTTCATTCCTCTCGACTCTATAGGGTCAATTCTAAGAATTTTTTAAGGACGAAGCTCCAAATGGGGAAGTTGGTGGCCAGATAGGATAAGAGAGAATTATTCGAACTAGAATCAAATAAGGAAAATAACTACCTTCTATTTTTTAGAATTTGCTTTTGATAAATTTGTATATATATTTGGATCTTAAGAATATTATAGGATAGGATATTTATTTTATCAAAATAATTGGATCTCTTGGAAATTCAATCTCCTATCTTCGAATGAATGGATCAACCAAGAAATCCTATTCCTTTGCATCCTATTTTAAAGTTGATTATATTAGTATAAAATGTAAGATTTTCATATATAATTGGATATAGATATTAGAAGATAGAGAGCAGATAATACAGGAAAAGATTTTTACAAGCATATTATAGGTTTTAGACAAATTATAATCATTCCAATTTTATGAATTAATACTTCAGTTTTCAGCATTGATTAATCTTTATTCTTGAGTCTGAGAGGAGCAAGGGTCCACTCTCCTTGGAACTAGGAATTGTGTACGGTATTTATGTTATGTTTCATTAATTCATTATTATAAATAATTAGAATCTTATTAATATTTACATTTATTCATAAAAGTATCAAAACAAATTCACAGTTTTAAAATCATTTTCTTATTCAAAATCATTTCCTTTCTAAGAAAAAGTGTGTTTTCTTTTATAGTAGATGTGTGAAGTAAATTTCCTTTTTTTAAATAGGAGTGTGAATTTACTTTCCACACAAGCGTAAATAGGAGTGTGATTTTTACTTTTAGAAAAAGAGTGGATTGATTTGATTTCTTCCTTTTCAACTAAAGAGTGAATCACGTAGTTTAGGACACATTTCTTTCTTTAGTCAAAGTTAGAATAGGACAATCAAACACCCCCATAAGCAGCCTTCTAGATCTACCATCCCATACCTTACTATAGACAGCTTTGGACACCAAGCCTGGTTGATAAGACATTAATTTAATATTGATTAAATGAGGAGTTAAATGACACTCATCAATATGATCCAAGTGGAAACTAAAGTTAGGGGGAACTAACTTAGGTCTTTTGAGTAAGTATGTAAAATTTGAAGATTGTTCTATAATACCAATGCCTTTGAAAGTAAAAAGTGTTGATCATATGATCCATGATCTGGAGTTGATTCTATGAGTAATATTTCAATTTGGCTGATCCCTAAAGGAGATAAACAAATTTTTGAAGATGATAATTCTTGTAACATGACATGAAGATTTTCAAAGTCCTAAAAATAATAAAATTATGTTGTTTTTGAAAAGATATTGACTGTATGTTGCCAAGAAGGTGACTTATAGTGGTTTGAGTCATGATGGCTTATGATTCCTAAAAGGAATATTGTTTGATGTCATGAGGAGTATATGGGGCTATTAATATATATCTAAGGTGGTCTTGTTGATCCAAGAAGTCAATATTGAGCAATAAGGAGTGAATCCTTTTGATATAGGTCTCTATGGGACTTAGTGTTAATATGAGGCCTAATGAAGCATTTATTTATGGTGAAGCATAGGCACAAGGGGAAATTTTCATATTGATTCCTTGAAGTCTCTTAATATGATGATGGTATAGTAAGATAAAAATAATTGTTCAAAATCTCATATCAAAGACAAGAAAATATAAATAAGTATGGTGATAGGGGGAGCTTGTGAGCAATTAGTAGTGTAAATTTAGTTGGGGTGCATATGTTGTCAGCTCTATGAGTAAATAGGTCCAAGGATCAGGTGATAAGATCAGATAAAGAGATGAATGGATTTAGGTAAGATCAAGAGTAGATGATGAGATACAATGTAAGAGCTAGTGGAGATTTCTGGAGTCATGACAGACACAGGTCAAGGTGTTGAGTCATAAAGGTAATTTGAGAGATAATAGTTATATCATTATAAGGTAAGAATTTATTCAAGTTTATCTAGTAATCACTATTGTATTGAAGTAAATAGACATTCTGGTATTTGTAGAGACCCTTTGTCATTAATGTCAAAAGGGGAGAGAGATCAGATTGATCAATAAATTATCTAGATCAGTTCATTTATGGTTTGCCATAAATGAAAATGGGGGAGATTGTTGCAAGTTGTAATTGATCCATTTGAAAGTCTTGTGATGCATAGTGAGGAATCATGGAGTAAGTGATTACATGTTCCTATTAAAGAATGATGTTATGAAGTGATGAGTAGGCTTGACCATGGGATATTTATTTTGAGCATAATAGATCTAAGAGATAATTAATAAAGCCATAAGAAGAGTATGAGTACATCTAAATATGATTTTGAGTCAGTGAATCACCTAGGTATGTCTCATATTTTGACTACAAAGGTAAGACCTATAGGTCTAATATGTAAATAAGCATGTCTTAGACTCTATCTGATCTAACTGGGGGTCCTTAGATGTTAATAAAGCTTTAAAAGGATGAATAATAGTGGTATAACATATGAGAAGGTTTCTTAAACATGTGAATAAGGTGAAATTTCATCTACAATGGTAGGAAGGTTAGTTTTGAGGCTTAGTCCTTGCATAATAAACCTAGTATGAAGGCACAAGCTTTGTAGCTTCTTGAGATAAGTAGAATGAGACTTATGTGAATAAGTTTTGTAGAATGTGATCTTGATATTATGTCATTTGACATTTGGATGAGGTTATATGATTAATACAAGAGTTTTTCAAGTGTTTTCAAGGACCAAGCATAATTGGTGGTTCTAGACCTAACATGTATATTAGTCTAGTGTGGCCTAATGAAGGGTCAAGATAAGTTCCCAAGGTGCCTAGAGAACTTGTGAGAATGGATTGAGGTACATTAAGTTATTTCAAGGGTGTTGATCGAACCTTAAGTCTTGATTTAAATTAGGAAACATGAAATTTAGATTTAGGGTCTCTTATACATGTAAAGTGAAGAATCGCAGACTTGAGAAAGAACTTGTTGGGCCCCCTTTTACACCAACCATGTCAACTCAAAATATCTTAGCATGAAGTAATATTTTGTTTTATTGATCCATTTTTGTACCTTTTGGCACTAGATAGAGGAATCCTTGAGGATCTCATGCCAATGGGTAGGTAATTGCATGGTGCTAACCTTCAAAGGACATCCCTACAAGAACTTGTACATGGTAGCTCAAGAAGCCTAGGTGTCAAAATACTAGATAATATGTGATATAAATCCCCCCAATGATAGATCAGCATATGATGTGCACTTTTTGAACTTGGGCATTGTAGTGGAGCTAGTAAACTAGTGATAGATCATCACTTAGTACGTGCCCATCTAACCTAAAAAGGAGATGGTTAGTTGCCTATATTATAAGGCTTATTTTTTAAGAATAAGAGGAGGTAACTAACGTAACAAAGATATTCTAAAATTAAGAGCCAATATTAGTGTTTTTTAATCTACATGAAATAGATTAGGTATTTAGAATGTATAGCCTAAACTTGCTTGTGAGCTGCTAGGCATGAGTAGTGTTAAGGATGGGCATATGTTATTCTTTTATGTCTTAAACTATGTATGTTAAATTATTAATCAATGAGGAGTGATATTGAAATAATAGAGTGTTTATTCTTGCATTATAGTCTGCACTATAATATGTTTATGACTTATTTTTATATGTGTAATGCTATAGTTTCTTACTTTGAATGTATTATTCTATAAAGGTTTATCGCTAGTCGCTAAAGGAATCCTTGTGCCATATAGAAACTTTGGCCTACCTATAAATTAAACTAAGTGTTTGAATTTGGATGCACTAGGACTCTAAGACATGTGTCAGAGTGCTATACCCTACAAGATGAGCCCTTAAATCCAAGCCATTCCCATGACTCAACTAATTGACTAAATGGTCCTTACTCACCATCCCCACAACTTACACCGTTAAGAGATATGTATATCACATATGAATTTATTCTATAAGACTTGTGCCCTTAAAAATGCTCATACCTATTGAAATTCCATAGAATAGCCTAGTGTTAGTAGGCCACCTGAACCCCTCTTGATAATGACTAAACCCCATTGAAACCCAAGTTTCACCATGTATCAACTAGCCTAATGCAGGTTTGGTCTCTTCATTTTTTTTGCTTTAGGTGAGTGCAAAAGGCTTGTGCCTTATGTGAAACTAATGCTAGCATAATAGTGTGTTAAATATTATGTACCAAACCTTATTATGCTTTCACCTAGCTACATCAAGTCTAGAACTAACTTGGATTGATAGCTAAGCATAAAAGTTAAACTAATGAAATAAACTACAACATTTTGGTTCCATTATTGAGACCTATGTTGAATTTTGTTTCTATAATGGTGCAACAAAATTATGTTATAACTATCACTTGATAAAATCAAGTGTTGTCTAGAGTAAGTGGAAGATAGTTTCTCATAAAAGCATCCTACATGCAAAGGATAAGAGCCAAGAAAATGGGTGCAAGTAAACCTATACGATGCTCTATATGAGGTTCTATTTTGTGAGCTACCTAAGTATGTGTATCGATAGTTGGTTGCCTATACTACATATAAAAGGTGAAGCTACAGATAATGCATCAAGTGGACAATAAAATGCATAGAGAGGATTGAGAGCCTAGATGTAGTTTGGATGTGTATTTTAGACAAGTGGTGGAGTGACACATTGAATAACTACGTGTTGGAGTTTATAGTGTTGTCCTTCTTGTGCCAAAAATAAGCAAAGTGCAAGTTTCTTCATGAACCAAGGGGAATGTTCATAATAGGGATTATCACCAAACTAAAGAAGATTTTAGTGGATTATGGTATGGAAACCATAAGAATGGAGGGCTAAAGTCCTTGCGCATATGAGCAAGTAAAAAAGGTGAGAAGGGGAAGTGTAGGTGAGGTGTAATGGAAGAGGACCAACAACCTGACACCTAAGAGCTCCAAAGGCTAAACTATAGTAAGTGAAGGTATAGGTTAATGGAGGACTTAGAACTTAGAAGTGCCAAGAGGACATGTAGTAAGTGGGAAGGTCCTGGGGAAAGATCCCTTGAATTGTAGTAGCATGAAGAGAAAGAGGAAGAATCAAGAGACTAAGATCAGAAGTTTGTTATAAGATGTAGTGGGTTCTTACAAGATGTGGTGATTAATGAAATTCTAGAAGCACCTACCCCTTTTAAACATGAAGCATAAACTCATTCTAGATTATCTACTAAAAGATAGAAGAATAGTAACTAAACCTATTATTTATGTTGACTTTGATAGGATTCAACATTTGGATCAATATTTTATGATTGAACAAGTGATTCCATATGAGTAATTGAGTAAAGATAAAACAAACCAAGAAAGTTCCAATTGATGAACCATTAACATAGGTGAAAGCATTCCCATGTAGAGGATGTTAATTATGTTGAATAGGAAATAACCCATAGGAGGTGGTGCAATACCACTAGTGAGTGGTACTACACTAATAGGTTCAATAACATAACCTACTCTGATAAGATCAACTCTCATCCCTACAAGAGGAGGCACTGGAGGGCCACCTCCAACATAAACACAAGGGGGTAAGTGCCTTAGAACTTGGCACCACCCCCTTAGTAGATCTACTATGAGATGGTAATGCACTTTCCTGAGTATCATAATGTCAATAATACCATGGAGCATGTGCTTAAGTGTGAGTTATAATGGTATACTTGGGGTATCACTCAACCTAAGTGTAAGGTGACCCATTTCATGACCACCTTGATGGATTTCACCCAGACTTGATATTGTAAATTTGATCTAAACTAGGCTATGGTTGTTTATAATATGTTGAAGGAATCATTCTTGAAAGAGTTTGATATCCCTAAATTTGAGCAACATAGCATCACAATTCTCAAAGAAATCAGCCAGGGTTTATCTGAGAGTGTGTGACTATATGATTCATAGTTTAAAAATCTTCTCTCTAAGCTTTCATATGACATTCAACCTTCTCAGCATGCATAGTGGTTTGTTGGGGGTCTATTAGTACCCTTCATAAGAGCACTATCCATGAAGAACTTCACGGACCCCTACAAAGTGCTTGAAACCATATTATAGGCCAAGGTAGTAGGTAGTGCCAATACTAGGATCAACCTATTTATGGAAGTGTAAATCACATCAATGGCTCCCCAACTATAGAAGCTAAATACTAGCTTAGCACATGATGCTCACAATAGGTTATAGTGCACTAGCTACAAAATAAAAAGGTATAATAAGAATAACTACCCAAAAATAAATGTTTGCATGCGCCTTACTTATCAAATTTGAGGTTTGTCATGGGCCTCATGACTCTAGGAACTATCCTTTATTACAACATTCCATTCAAGTGAACACTACCATTTATTATAATGTGTAATGCTTATACACACTTAACAATAGACTGTCAAGTTATCAACGATATGTGATAAAATATGGAAAGAGGTATGAGAAAGGTGATAACATTAGTTAATGGTCAGGCAAGTTAAGGAAATGAGGGTTATGGCTAGAAAAATATGGGTTATGGAAACCAATGAGGTGCAGATGGGAAAGGAGGAGGATGTGGTGGAGGGAGATTCCCAACATGATCATGTTACAAGTGTGGGTCAATTGAGCATTATCAATGTGACTTTCCCAAGCACATAATATGTAGGTATTATTGAGGACCACATGTGATTTAGGAATGCCCATACTTGTACAAAAAATTGACTCAATATTATCCTAACAAGGGTGCCATAGTGGTTAAATGCAAATATAAATAAGAAAGGTGGGCTCTCAAGCCACAACAAACCTGAAAGGAGCTAGCTAAAGCGTAGGCCACAACCTAGAGTGGGTTCACCACTTAGTTGACCACTGAACTAACCCAAGAAATACATTTGGAGTATGAAAAATCAATCCATACTGAGTTTATAACATGACCTGAGCCAAAATTTGTGCCCTACACTGACCCTATGTGACAAAATGACATTCTACAATAAGCCATGAGTATGATACATAATTTTTAGGGAAAAATCTAGCTAGCCAAAGATATAGAGGCATAGGTCACCACTTTGAATAAAATAAAAGACAACTAAGAGGCCAAAATATAAGAGTTGACCAAGATCTTGCACCTCCTAAAAATTGAAGGGATGTTACCCTTTCTAAAAGATTTATTGTTGAAGCATGCAGGTGAGAGACCAAAATAAAATGTTACACCTTAAATGATTGAATTTTTTGTGCCACATATGGATTGGGCACATGAATTAAGGCATACTCAAAATGTAGAGTATGACCAAGAGTTATTGATAGATGCCATCATCAATATATGGTCAATTTATGAAGTAGTTGTAGACATAGGTGCCAAGGTTAATATTTTGATCAAAACTACTTGGGAAAAGATGGGATGACCACCCTTGAGACCCTCACATCACATGTTGTTCATGGCTAAAAAAATAAAACTCAATATATTAGGATCTTGATTGGAACCATTGTAGATATCATGGTCACTGAGTTTTACACTGACTTTGAGGTCATTGAGTTGGTAGAGCAAGACAATTATCCAATGCTCTTGGGTAGGCCATGTTGTTATGAAAATAATATATAATGTAATTTAAGAAGTGAAACATGAATTTTAAAAATGGAAAATAGAGGGTGGTGATCCCTCTATCAATTGATCAAGGGCCCCCATATGTGGAAAGTTTTAATCTCAAGGACAAGATCAACCACCTTTTCAACATCATTGCACAAGGTGTCAAGAATATAAACCCTAGTAATGAAGGCATGTTAAAATGGGAGAATGGATAATTAGCCTTTAATACAGTAGACATAGCCTATGAATAATGGGTAGAAGAGGTTTATGATGTCACTGGTTGAAGGTGTTACTTAGTGCACATAGTCAAGCTAAGTCCTATTAGAATGAGACTAGTTAGGATTGAGCATTATCAAAATAAATGGGTTCCCCATGCCAAAAAGGCTAGAAAAAGGGTGTTCTAACTATGTAAATGGAATCTTGTAGTGATCCTAAAGTATGAAGGGATCTATCCTATAGAGAGGTATATCTATGACATTGAATCTTATGTGACCAATGAAATAGATAGAATGGGTGCATTATTACATACCTTGAAGTGCACTACTACTCACTGGTAAGTAATGCAAAAACCTAACTTGCCAAAATGGAAAGATGTAAAGGTAGTAATATTCACTAGGTTTGGTAAGATTAATGAGGACATAGTCATACTCTCTTACATAGGTGATTTTAACCTAATCATACATGTACGGTTTTGTGAAGAAACTTAGACTGTCTATAATGAAAATGTGCCAAAAGGTCTATGGGTGATTGCCTTTTACAAGACTTTAAAAAAATGGGCATGAGTATGGTACATTGTAAATGAGACACACCATAAGATATGAAACTAGGAGATACTCAAGGAGAAGTTTATGCACACCTTCTCAATTTATTTATAGAACTCAAAACTATTAGAGCCATTATAAGTCATTCATAGCGCAATATTTGAGGATAATGCCTTCCTAGAATAATGCCATAGTGAAATGTTTGGGGAGAAAGGACTAATTCTCCAAACTTTTTTTGAAGAATGGGTGCTTAACAATGACTCTAGTGAGGAAGATGATGAGACCTAGAAAAAGTGAAATTAGAAGGCTCTAATAGGAAAAAAAAAATTATGCACCTTATGGATGAAAACACCCTAGATAGAGAAGATTTGATGCATCTTCAAATTGAAAAAACTAAGGGGACAAGGCAAGTTGAAGAATCTCATCAAGAGAATAATGAACCCTTCGACATGCCACTCAAGAACACTAAATTAGACATCAGCATAGAAGGTAAGTCCAAGATCACCACTATAGGTACTTACTAGTTTTAGGTAGAGATGACATGAATCATATACTTCCTAGAAAAATTCAAGACTTATTCTTGCACAACTATCAAGACATGAAGGGCACCCACTCTTACCTTAGAAAAATGAGAATCAGGCTAGTGGATGGTGTGAGACCGATAAAGAATCACCCTATCAAATGAATCCCAATCTTCACACTAAGGTAAAAATGGAGATTGATGGAATGCTTGCTACCGACATCATCTACCCTATGTAAAAATATGAATAGGTGATCCTAATGGTCATCAGAATAAAAAAGGATGGGCACATATGGATCTATGTCAACTATAGGCTCTTTGATGCCACCTACATCAATGACCCATTCTTGACCCCATTCATAAATGAGGTCTTGGATGGAGTTACATGCTATCAAATCTATACTTTCACTAATGGTTTCTTGGCCTAGCATTAGGTGCAGATCAAGGAGGAGGATAAGCCCAAAATAACCTTTAAGATTGAATGGGGCTATTTCACTTATAATGTGATGCCCTTTGGACTTAAGAATGTGTTAGCCATATTCTCTAGAGTGGTCATCGCTACCTTCAAGTACTTTAATCATAAGTTCCACCAAGTTTATATTGATGATTAGAATATGTATGGCCTTATAAAGGACCATTATGATAATATGTGCCTCATGTTTGAGAGGTGTAAGCAGCTCCAAATATCATTAAATATAAATAAGTGCATCTTTGCAACCCCCTTTGGAACACTACTCAGGCACATTGTCTACAAAGGTTGGTTTCTTTTTTGACCTTATGAAGATAGCCATTATAATTTATATCCAAACTCCTTCAATGTATAAATATGTATGTGCCTTTATAGGCTATTATGATTACTATAAGAGGTTTATACAAAGCTATGCAAAGATTACAACACCTCTAGAGGAACTATTATACAAATATGGCCCATTTTATTAGGGTGGGGCACAAGAGGAGGATTTTGATAAACTAAAGATAAAGATGGCTAGTGCACAAATTCTAAAATTTCTATATTGGACTACTCCTTTCCACATCCATGTTGATGCTTCAATATCTACAATTGGTGCCATATTGGTGCAACTAGGCGAGGGCAAGATGGACCACCCTATCTCCTTCGTAAGTAGAAAATTGATGTAGGAAAATCAAAATTACCCCACCATCAAACATGAAGTGATGGTAATGGTTTATGCCTTACAAAAATTTAGGTAATACCTATTAACAACCCCATTCATATTTTTCATAGATCACAAGACACTCAAGTACCTTGTGAACAAACCTATTTTACATGGGTGTATATGTAGATGGATTTTTCTATTCCAAGAATTCTAGTTCTTCATTGTTGTTAAACTTGGAAAGCATAACTTGGGGCTAGACCATTTATCCTACATCACTTATGGTGATGTGGTGGCATCGATTTAGGATGACATGCTAGACATACAGCTATACAAAGTCAAATGTATCCCAAAATATTTAGTGGAGATTGCAAATTTTCTTATATTTATGTTTAAACCCTAGACCTTTTCAATTAAGGAAGAGAAAAAACTTTTAGTTCATGTTGCCTTCTTCCATCTCATTGAGGGGGAGATGTAAAAACTAAATCGAGATAAAGTCCTACACAAGTGTGTTTTGGAATATGAATGAGAATATATCCCACATGAAACACACAAGTGGATTATAAGATGCCATTGTGTTGGAGATGCAATGGTACACAAGGTATTATAGTCAGGCTTGTGGTAGCCAAGCCTATTCCAAGATGCAAAGGAGTATGTTAAGGCATGTGATGTATGCTAGCACACTAAAAATCCTAACCACTGGGATGAATGACTCTCATCCCCATTATTTCTTAGGCACCATTCAAAAAGTGGGCCATTGACTTTATTTTGCCAATCACTCTCATAACATGATGCATAAATGCAAGATATATTTTAGTGGCCATTGACTATTTCACCAAGTGGGCTGAAATTATACTGACAAAAGACTCCATAGCCATCATAGTCACATGATTTATATGGGAAAACATCATAAGTTGGTATGGGTACCCATTAAGTTTGACTAGCGATAGGGGCACTTATGTTATCAATGAGATGGTGTGCATCCTTCTAACTGAGTACATGGTATCACACCACAATACCACCCCATATCATCCCTAAACCAATGATACAACTAAAGCATTCAATAAAATCCTAGGAATGTGCATGATAAAGATATGTGACATTGGTTGCAAGGATTAGGATGATCATGTTTCATCAATAATTTGAGAGTACCACATGACATATAAGTACCTGAACAAGGCTACACTATTTTAGTTGGTGTTTCATATTGAATTAGTTTTTCCCATAAAATTCATGGTTCCGTCCTTACTCATTACATGAATTAGTCTCTTGGATGATCAAGAATATTTAAGCACAAGGTTGAAATAATTAGAGCATTTAGATGGGAAGTGTACCCAAACCAAATCGAGTCAGTAGATTGAGAAGGTGTGCTAGAAACACTGACATGACAAGCATATCAAACACAATGAGCTAACTAAAGGAACATTGGTGTTGCTCTATAATTCAAAGTAATTCAAGCATCCAAATAAATTATAAATCTAGTGGATGGACCCCTATATCATCCACCACATATTGGAAATAGGTGAATGCAAGTTATACACATTGTCTGATGAAATTATCCCTAAACATTTCAATGGTAATTGACTGAATCCGTATAACTATTATGATGGCATTTGTACCATTAAAGCTCTAACTACTTGGTCACTAGTCAGTTTGAGATGAGCTGACCAGACTAAAGTTTGGTATAAGCCAAACCATTCTTTTATTTTTTTGGTTCCTTGTATAGTGTATAGAGGTAGTGAGTGCCATCCAATGGCCATAGGAACTTATTTATTAGTACTTCATGCATAAATTTAATTGAGTGAGTTAAGCAATTGCACCCTCTCAATGCATGAGACTAGACATCTAAGTGGTGAGCATGTGAATCTTACTAGGTGCAAGCAGAAGTAGCAAAAGATACATGTGTGCAAGATAAATAATTTAGGGCACTTGAAGGCCCAAAAATAAACTACTTTTGCACTACCTTTGCACAAAAGTTAAAATAACATGCATCCATTGATCCTATGCTAAAGACCTAAGAGTAAAGTGAAGACATTCAACATGGTTGAGTGTAAGGTAGAAAGTGAAGGTGCAAAATCTAATAGTGTACAAAAGAGTTAGTAGAGAATCAAGGTGTTAGAGGGCCAATGCCATTGATTTATATGGGGTAAGACAAGCTAAGGCAAGATAGTGTATAATAAATCAACCAAGATAGAGAAGCATGTTTGAAATAAGAGTGTAGCTAGAATAAAAAGTGGAATCAAGGAGGCCAAATCTCACACATGTGAGACACTATGCCCAAGTTACCACAAGGAAGGTGAAGGTCATGCCAAGGATACATGCATAGAAGGAAATCATCTAAGATAGCTAGCATCCACCTAAAATGAGTGAGAAGTGACCATTTTAATCACATGTCACTTCAAAAAAAATCCATTAGGAGAATTTAATGAGGCAAAAGTGATGGTACAAATATATGCAATTAATGCATAAAAGACAAAATATTCTTGAGGATTTCATAAATTTTCACATTTTATAAGAAATCAAGGTACTTACACCATAAAGCCCATATTAATGATGATAGATGAGAATTAAGGGTATAAAATAGTAAGTGGAAGACCTACTTAGGTTATAACATTTAAAATAATTTAGACTTAGAGAAAACCCTACACCAAGTATGAATTCAAACACCCTAAAAACACTAAGAGCAAATGGTAGCATACAGAGATAGATTGCATTCATAGTAAGCCCAAATTAAAGGATTGGGGAGTGAGATTCATGGGAAAATATATAGTGGAAGCAAAAATTTGTCACCTAGGCCACCATTAATGGCCAACAAAGCTCAAAATCTAAAGGAATAATTGCCAGTCTTATGACTGTAGAAACATCAACCACCATTTGAGGCTTTGGCAAGTGACACTTTCCAAGGTTCAAAACAAGTAGATTCAGGATGGTGAATAAATTCAAGGTGTGGATATTCATAGAGGTGAAATATGAACCCAAATGGATTAGGATTATAGAAGAGATGATGATCACCAAAATTGAGGCACAATTAGTTGAGACAATTAGCATCATGGATGTTGATACCAAGGTGCTAACTAAGATGTCATACTAGTACATGAAATTTCCTCCAAAATTTTTAGTGGGGGAAGACTAGTGCTCATTTTTACACAACTACCAACTAAAAAAATACCATCATCAGATGTCAAGTCACTTACAAGAATTGATATAGGATTAGGTGGTGAACACAAGCTGCAAGTTGGTGTAAGGTGATGTCCTCTTTGATGTCTCAATTCAAGATAAGATGATAGATTTTGGTATAACTCAACTCTATGAGTTGCCATACTTTAGGAAGATAAAAGAAATCATATAGTTTCTACTCTCATGAGTCCATGAGGACTGCATGTAATTTTTAGGTAGGTGCATAAATATCTTAGTACAACTAATCAAGAGGATAACTAGGCTCCTAGATGCTAATAAATACATCCATCAATTGATGGATGATGATGATGAGGTGGAGTGCATCATGAATCTCCTCAATTACTTCAAGGGAGGTTTTCCATTCCCCATCAACAAGTGCAAGGACCTAAGCACAAAGGCAATGACACACCTTGTAAGTTCTAAATTATGCCTAGGTGGTTGATGGACTGATGTGTCGAAGGCATACCTATGCATATCACACAACATGGTGCAAGGTGTGTAATTTAATACTAAAAATTTCATCACTGAAGATTTGGTGAAAAATGTGATAGAATGTCATAACACAAAGGGAATGTTTAGATGGAGGTCAATCCTTATATTGATTTTCATAGAGGAAATTAGGCTCTAAAATGAGAACAAGGACAATGTTTGGGTTTTCCTAGAACATCATGATTCGTCGATTTAAAAATATAGTGAATTCACCTTCCCCACCTCCTTTAGTGCCAAATAAAAAACACATATGATGTGATGGTATGATAATTATATAGAGTCCTTAAAGCTAGAATAGTGTATCCCTTATAGGCTCCTATAGAGTTTGTTTAGAATGGAAACTTTTGTCATGATGTAACATTTTTTTTAGTGTACCTAGCACTAGTGGATGGAAATAAGTTGGGGTGATTAAATCTCCCCTATGTCTTCTCATTAGAATTATTTAGATAGGCACTATGGAGGATCTATAATACATAGCAACTCAACATCAAAGTCAAGGAACTAGATATGGAGAGGCACAAACTAAGGCACCAATTCATCCATGCCAATGGGAGGGCCACTAAATATGATGAAGATGAGTCAGATCACACCAACATATATCCCCTCCTAAATTTTACCATTTACGGATTTATCCATAGTATTTACTATGCGATGAAGCTAAGGAAGAAGGTAGCCTAGGAGGAAAGTGTGACATAAAACACTCATCCTCTTATCTGGGTTGGTGATGATTGAACCCTGATGCCACCAAAGAAGATGAAGTCTCCCTAAAAGAAGAGGGGGGGGGAGCTTTAAAATAAATATAGGATCACTTGAAGATCAAGATTACATCAAAATAAGAAGCATCCCATTTAGACTCCTCTAAGAAATGCACAAAAGTTGTACCAAAGACTTACCCTAGTGTAAAGAAGAAGGGAAAGGCCCATATTTTGGTGCCCAAGATAGTTATTTCTAACATAGAGGAGAAAGAGGAGATGGAGGAAGAGAAAATAAGGAAGGGTGTTTACATTGTGCCTGAGGAAGATGAATCCTCATCAAGTGAAGGGAACCCCCTCCCTACCACCTTAGACTTAATTGGAGAAGAGAAGGCAAAGGTGGAGGATCAAAATGAAGAGATGAAAAAGGCCAAGATGCCAAAAGAGATCATCGATATGGTTGAGGTCAAGGAGAGGAGGAGTGCAAGGTGTATAAGATGAAGGGAAAGAAGGAATAATGAAGGAAGGAAGAACCAAATACGAGCCCAAAAAAAGTGACACATTCAAGATCACCAACTGAAGAGGAGTTGAATCATAAATGGATGGACATGGACATGGATCAAGAGCACATTAACATGGTGTTGAAGTTGTACTAGGTGTGAAAGGCCATGAGGACCAAAGGCATGTCCCAAGTAGATATCAATAAAATAGAGGCAAAGGAGATAGGGTCTATAGAAAATAAATATAAGGCATAAACCATGCAAAGGAAAGATGAAAATGAGAAAGTCAAGAGAGAAGAGGTAGAGAAAAAGGCTAAAGAGGAAAATCCCCAAAAAATGGAAAAGGAGGAAAAGGTGACCTAGGATGAAAGGGACATGATGGTAAAGGAGAGAGAGGAGAAGAAGCTTGCTACTAGCATGGAACCTATAAGGGAAGAGGTTCCATAAAAGGTGCCTAGTGCCTCTACTAAAATTACAAAGGAAGAAACACAATAGGCATTCCCAAGTATTGAAGGAGTGCCTAAAGATAAAAGAAGGTGATATTGGCACCTTGGATAAATAAGAAAAGAAATAAATGGACATGGGGGAGAAGTCCACTAAATAACCCCCATGAGAGGAAGAACATGATAGTAAGTCAAGCACCAAATAAAAAGGAGTTGACCAAGGGAGAATTCTAGTGAAGAATCCAAAGAAGAAGGAGAAGAAGAAGGCACTAGCATATGCACTAGTGCCAACAAAGAATAATAGCTAAGAGAGAGAGAGAGGAATGTGAACTAGGTAATAGGGAAAGAGCATAGTATGAGTTTAAAGAGGATGAGGAATTATATATGATGGAGTGCATGCCACTAAATACTTTCATGACCTTGATGTGCCACTAAGTATCTTAGGTGTTGGATTGCTACATAGATAAACCCAAGTTTGAGGTTTTGACAAATGTAATTTGAAGAACCAAGAAGTTGAAGGAAGGTAATGACTACTAACTCATCAATCCTTGAGACATGAACCTCATACACTTAAGAAATTCCCTAATCAAGATGGTTTCCTCAGTAGTGTGCAAGAACATCATTAATGATGTCTACACAAATAACTAGAAGAAAACAATGGAAGAGACTGAGAAGGAGCTTGAGGCAACAAGGTTTAATCTTACATAGCTAGTTAAGGACATCAAAGAGGTAGATACATCCATTTTAGATGGTGTGGATAACTCAAGGATGAAAGAAGTGGACAAGGTATTTGCACTTGTTGAGAAAATGTTTCCTTAAATGAAGCTATTGTTAGAGGAGCAAGAAGACCCCTACAAGGCCTTAAGAATATAATTGAATAAAAAGATTGATGTGGTGGAAGACCTTTTTTCCAAGTTAGAAAAAGGTATGGAAGAAGAAAATACCATATTATATAATTTCACCACCAAAGTAATAATCATCGATGCATGCCTTAAAAAGGCAAAGGAGGAGAAGGATGCCTTATTCCAACACTCCTTCACAGTGATCAAGATCAAGGCCAACTCCTTAAACACCAAACTAAATACCTAGGAGAAATACCTAGAGGCACTCTTCCATGAATTCCAAACAAGGGCCAATGAGTAGGGGGATATCTTACACGGTAGGGTAAGGCAAGCATGATAAAGGATTGAGGCCTTCAGGAAAGAACTATAAAGCATGTATGTGTTTACCCTCAAGGTTATCTTAATTGAAGTAGATGGCAAAGATGAATAAATAAAGGGCACTATACAAGGATTTGAGAACTTCAAAGTAGATTTATAACAAGGTGCACTTGATTTTTGTGTAGCAAAGGTACTCAAAGACTAGTCTAAGGTGGACTAGAAATTTTATATGGATAATGTTGGGCCCCCTTTTGTACTAACTACGTAGACCATGCCAAATAAACATATCTCAACACAAATCAATCTTTGGTTTGATGTCTCCTTTTTTGTGCCTTTTTGTGATAGCTAAAAGAATCCCTGAGGATCCTATGCCAGTTGGTAGGTAGCTATGTGGCATCAACCTTCAAAGGACATCCATATAGGAAATTATATATGATAGCTCGAGAAGCATGGGTGTCATAAAAGTGGTGGAAGTGAGATAGTGATCCCCTAGTGATATCTTATCATATGGAATGTGTTCAATAAACCTAGGTAGCATAGTGGAGCCAGAATACTACTGAACCCTAATGACAGATCATCACTTAGCACATGCCCATTTGACTTGGCAAGGAGATGCCCAGTTGCCTATATAAGAAGGCTTGTGTTTGAAGAAGAAGAGGAAAATAATTTAGTGAATCTATGTTTAAGTGAAGATCCAACATTAGTGTTTTATAATCTACATGAAATAGATTAGGTATTCATAATGTATAGCCTAATCTCGCTTGTGAGCTACTATGCATGAATAGTGTTAAGGATGGGCATATGTTCTATTTTTATGTCTTAAACTCTATATGTTAATTTATGAATCAATGAGGAGTGATATTAACATAATTGAGTATTGATTATTGCATTATATTATGCATCATAATATGTTTGTGACTTAGTTTTATATATTCAATGTTATAGTTTCTTACTTTGAATGTATTATTTTATGAAGGTTTATCCCTAAACACTAATGACATCCTTGTGCCATATAGAAAATTTGGAATACCTATAAATTAAATTAAGAGTTAGAATTTGGATGCATTGAGACTCTAAGACTCATTCCTAGAGCACTACCCTAAAGGAAAATCCCTTGAAACCAAGCCATTCCCATGGCTTGACTAAGTGACTCAATGATCATAACTCACCATGCCCATAGCTTGTGTCGTTAAGAGCTATGTCTAGAATATATGAACACATTATTTAAGAATTATGCCATTGTAAATGCTCATTCCTATTGAACTTTCATAGAATATCCTAGCACCAGCAAGCCACTTGAACACATCTTGCCAATGGCAACCCCATTAAAGCCTAGGTTGTGTCATGTATCAACTAGCCCAATGTGGGACTAATCTCTTCATTGTTTCACTTTGAGTGAGATAAAAAGGCTTGAACATTGTGTGAAATTTATGCCAATGTAATAATGTGTTAAATTTTGTGCACCAAACCCTATTATTCTTGTGCCTAACTACATCAAGCTAAAACTGACTTGGCTTGACAACTAAGCATATGACTAAGCACAAAAGCTAAACCAGTGAAATAAACTACAACATAACTTTTGATGTTCATTGTCATGTGAAATAATTGCATGGAGAGTTGATTATTTTAGTATAGATGGTGAAGGGTCCTAGATAACATCTCTAATCATTAGTTTGGCATTTGAGAGGCAATATTGTATGAATAATTGCTAACACTAAAACTGGTCTAAAACCCTCTCAAAACTATCACAGTGACTTGATTGGAGAGATATTTCTAGAAATATCCTATAATGCATTTTTAAAACAAGTTTAATGTTTTTATCTTGTATAATACTCATCTATGCATTTATAGGTGGCAGTGGTTTGTTAGGGCAGTGAGCAAAAGCTACAAAAATATGCTTATTTCTAAAGAATTTGATGTTGTAGGTAGGGTTGACCAGGTCAATACATGCAAGTGGATGGAGGTTGAAGGCCAAATTTTTTTATTGATTTTGATGATGGTTTTTGGACATAATATAGCCTCTATTTCAACTAATTTTCTCACCCAAGTTGACCTATAGCTAAATTGGAAAAGAGTGAAAACAATGAGAAAAAATAATCAAAGTGAGAAAGAGATTAGGAATTGGTTGTAGAAGATTATGGAAGGATATATTTTATTGAGTTAATTATTAAATACCTATTCCTATTGTTTAATTTGGTTATATGTTTTGGATTATATTGAAAATGGTGAAAAGAGTGCTCTAGAAATGACTTATCTATGTGAGTGAAGATAGTGAAAGAGTGAGGTTTAAAGTTTGATCAGTTTAGTTTATATTTGTCATTTAACTTGTGTGTGTGTGTGTGTGTAATTTTATTTTAGATAAATATGTCTTAGGATCATCCAAATTAATTATAAGTTCAAGGAAGTGTCCCTATAGATGTGGTAAGTCATGTTCACCATGACTGACTCTTAAAGTAGTTTGACTTTTCCAGGTGTGCTAGGTGAAGTGAAGGGTTTGAGATAATGGCAAGAGTCA